>SJYA01000597.1:2413107-2605701 GCA_006410615.1 Neotragus moschatus | reverse complement strand
CCTGCCCCAGTTTTGAACATTATAGAAGAAATAGAAAGGTAATAAGAATACTTGTGTATTTTCAGTTCAGTTGCTTAGTCATGTCCAACTCTCTGTGATGCTCTGGACTGCAGCATGCCAGGCTTCCCTGTCCATCACCAACACCTGGAACTTGCTCAAACTCATGCCCACCAAGTCAGTGATGCCATCCAAGCATCTCATCCTCTGTCATCCCCTACTCCTCCTGCCTTCGATCTTTCCCAGCATCAGGGTCATTTCCAGTGAGTCAGTTCTTTGCATCAGACCGCCAAAGTATTAGAGTTTCAGCTTCAGCAGCAGTCCTTCCAATGAATATCCAGGACTGATTTCCTTTAGGATTGACTGGTTTGATCTCCTTGTATTTCCATATGTCCCAAAGTAGTTGAACATTATGATAGCTGCTTCAAGCCTCTTCAAGATAAAAAAGCAAAACGAAAAATCATTAATGTTCATTCCAAATTCTCTAGATCCTCCAGAAGAACCAAAATCTGACAGAATCAGAAAACAGTATCTATGACAATATTATTTTATTTAGGACATCCACATTTGACCCATCCATTCAAAACAAATTTTACTGAAATTTACTATGAGCTACATATTCTACTGAGTTTTCCTGGTAAAGAATCCATCTGCCAATGCAGGAGATGCAAATTTGATCCCTGGGTCAGGAGAGTCCCCTGGAAAAGAAATGGCAACCCTCTCCAGTATTCTTGCCTGGGAATCCCATGCACTAGGACTACGTGGCAAACTACAGTCCACAGGATCGCAAAGGGTTCGACATGACCCTTGTTGTTTAGTAACTAAACAACAACAACACACACTTTACTAGACACTAAAATAAGAGCTGGTGCACAACACAGCTGTGGTCTCGGTCCTTGGGAAATTCAAAATCCGGGAAGGGGGTTCACACTGAAATAATAAAAACAGGTGAGATGCACATTAGAAAGTAAGGGTGAAGATTGCTAGAGGTGTGTACACTCAGTGGATTAGTGTACACTGTAGTACAGAGGTGGGGTTAGCTGAAGAGGTGAGATATAAAGGCTAGAGGAAAAGGCTAGAGGATAAGTAGAAAACTGCTGGGGAAAGGAGTGGAAAGCATAATAAAATCTGGAGATTATAATTAATGGTAAGACACTATGTCAGGAAGCATGAGAAAGTTAAAATATTTTGTCATTTACCAAAATAAAGACCACCTCTTTTATCAGCCTTTGTTCATTAAATCATATATTAAATTAAACATGATAACTGAAAGATCAAGTGCAACCATGTATCTCTAAGCCCTAAGAGGGAAAATGCAGTAGACCAACGATAACGTGGTATTGATATATTTCTGCAACTAGCGATATCTTTTTTTACTAATATTCTGAATAATGCCAAAATAGTTAAATTTTGACAATTTCAAGTATACTTAATTACCAATTTTGCTTTAAATAAAGCTTAATTACTTGACTTTCTAGTATTTCTTTATCTAGAAATTAATCATATGAAACTATTCTATATGGAAAAGTTGACATATTGAGTGGAACAATAACAAAACTACATGTCTAAGCATTCATGGAGAGTGAAAGTTGAAATTATTTTGATCTTTTTAATTAGATATCTTTTGAAATTGGACAACTTTAAATTTTTGTGTGTTGAATTTAATTCATTTAAGATTGTTTATTTACATAGCAGCTCCTTCTGCAATGAAAGCTAATGATATTTTCAAAACTGCATTTTAAATTCTTAACATAAAATGCTACTTATGGTAATTTTTTAATATTAAAAAAACTTATTGAAACAATACATATTTTTTAAAATAAGCAAATCATAAGTATACAGTTCAAGAAATTGTTACAAAGTGTATATTTCCATAGACTCATTAATCAGGTCAAGAAATACAGCATATGACTTAAAACTCAACATTCAGAAAAATAAGATCATGGCATCCAGTCCCATCACTTCATGGCAAATAGATGGGGAAATAGAGGAAACAGTGACAGACTTTTATTTTTTAGGGGGGGGGGCTCCCAAATCACGGCAGATGATGACTACAGCCAAGAAATTAAAAGACGCTTACTCCTTGGAAGAAGAACTATGACCAACCTAGATAGCATATTAAAAAGCAGAGACATTACTTTGCAAACAAAGGTCTGTCTAGTCAAGGCTATGGTTTTTCCAGTGGTCATGTATGGATGTGAGAGTGGGACTATAAAGAAAGCTGAGTGCCAAAGAATTGATGCTTTTGACCTGTGGTATTGGAGAAGACTCTTGAGAGTCCCTTGGACTGCAAGGAGATCCAACCAGTCCATTCTAAAGGAGATCAGTCCTGAATATTCATTGGAAGAACTGATACGGAAGCTGAAACTTCAATACTTTGGACACCTGATGTGAAGAACTGACTCATTGGAAAAGACCCTGATGCTGGGAAAGATTGAAGGCAGGAGGAGAAGGGGATGACAGAGGATGAGATGGTTGGATGGCGTTACTGACTCCAAGGATATGAGTATGAATAAACTCCAGGAGCTGGTGATGAACAAAGAGGCCTGGCATGCTGCAGTCCATGGATTCGCTGAGTCAGATATGACTGAGAGACTGAACTGAACTCCAGAAATGCCACACAGATGAATCTCAGTCATTACCATGTCATCTTTCCCAAAGGTTAAGTGATCATTCTGACTTCTAAAGTACTGATTGATCACTCATGCCTGTTTTTAAATTTCATTTATCCTGAAACACACAGTATGATAACTGATAAAAATATGAAAGATCAAGGCTTGTAGTATATAGATTAAACTATTCTTATAGGAATATTTGTAGCCTTAAAATGCATTTTTATTTTTTTAAATGCATTTTTAAAAGGCCTAAAAATAATCTAATTCCCTAGCTCAAAAAGTTTAAATAAGAACAAATTAAGCACAAAGATAATAGAAAAATATATTAAAGACATCAGAAATTAATATAACAGAGTATTTCTAGAAAAAAGAATAAAGCCAAATGTTGATTTGTTGAAAAGTCTAATAAAATTGATAAAACCTTGATGAGAATAATTAAGACAAATAAAAATCAGTAAGCAAACAACATTAGGAGCTTAGACAAAAAAAGAACATCACTATAAATCTTATGGACATAAAAAAAGCTAAATAAAAAATTTTTTTAATGAAGTATAATTGACCAACAACACTATTTAGTTCCAGGTGCACAACATGACTTGATATTTCTACACATTACAAAGTGAACACCATGGTAAGTCTAGTTACCATCTGTCACCATACAAAAATGTTGCAGTATTATTTACTCTATTCACCATGCTGTACGTTTCATCCTGTTAACTATTTTTTAATTGGGAGCTTGTACCTGTTAATCTCTCACACCTATTTCAATCACTTTCTCATCCCTCTTTCCTTTGGAAACCACTTAGTTTTTCTTTGTATCTATGAATCTGTTTCTCTTTTGTTGCTTGTTCTTTTGTTTTTTAGATTTCACATAAAAATTAAGTCATCAGTTCTTGTCTTTCTCTGCTTGACAATTCATTTAGCATAATATCCTTTAAGTTCATCAATGTTGTCACAAATGGCAAGATTTCATTTTCATGGCTGAGTAATATTCTACTGTGTTGTTGCTGTTGTTTAGTTGCTAAATCATGTCTGACTCTTTGTGACACTGTGGACTGTAGCCCACCAGGCTCCTCTATCCATGGGATTTCCCAGGCAAGAACATTGGAGTGGATTGCCCTTTTCCTTTCCAGAGGCTCTTCCTGACCCATGGGTCAAAACCTGTATCCCTGCATTGGCAGGCAGTTTCTTTACACTGAGTCACAGGGAAGCCTATGTATACGTGTATACTCACACATAAATAACATGTCTTCTTTATCCATTCATCTATCGATGAACTCTTAGATTGTTTCCATATCTTGGCTATTGTAAACAATGCTGCTATGAAGATAGGTGAGCCCATATCTTTTCAAATTAGTGTTTCTGTTTTGTTTGGAAAAATACCCAGAAGAATTGCTAGACCATATGGTAGTTCTATTCTAGAGGAATTTCCATACTGTTTTCCATAGTGGCTGTACCAATTTACATTCCCAGCAACAATGCACCAGGATTCTCTTTCCTCCACATCCTCAACAATATTTATTATTTGTTGTTTTCCTGATAATAGTCATTCTGACAGGTGTGAGGTGATATGTCATTGTGGTTTTAGCTTGCATGTCCCTGATAATTAGCAATATTGATTATTAATTTTTTCATGTATCTGTTGGTCAGTATATGTCTTCTTTAGAAAAATGCCTTTTCAGGTCCTGTACTCATTTTTTAATCAGGTTGTTTGTTTTAGTTTTCTGAGTTCGTTGTACATTTTGAATATTAACCCTTTATCAGACACATTGTTTGCAAAAATGTTCTCCCATTCAGTAGGTGGCTTTTTCATTTTTTGATAGATTCCTTTGCTGCACAAAAGCTTTTTAGTTTGATATAGTCCCATTTGTTTATTTTTGCTTTTGCTTTCCTTGCCTGAGGAGACACATCCTGATAAATATTGCTGAGACGGATGTTCAAGAGTTTACAGTCCATGTTTTCTTCTAGGATTCTTACGACTTCAGGTTTTACATTTAAGTCTTAAAACCATTTTGATTTTATTTTTGCATGTGGTATGAAAAGGTAAACCAGTTTGGTTCTTTTACATGTAGCTGTCCAGTTTTCCCTACTCCATTTATTGAAGGGGCAGTCTTTTTCCCAGTGTATATATTCTCACTTCCTTTGTCATAGATTAAACAACCATATAAGTATTAATTCATTTCTGAGCTCTCATTTCTGTTCCATTGACTTATGTTTCTGTTTTTGTACAAGTATCATGCAGCTTTGACTATGAGACTATTGTAGTTTAGTTTTAAATACATAAAGCAATATTATGAACAATTTTGTATAATTCTGTTTTTATCATTTACAAATTAACTAAGTACAAATAAGAATAATTAAAATAGTTATTTTTAATTATTTTAAAGACTGGACTATTATAATTTGATTTTTTTCTCATTGATACTAAGGACTAAAACCAGAAACTGTGAAAGAAAACAATATGAAATATATTTACGCTTACTCGAAGAATATAAAGAAACCACAAGCTTCATCAGAGAACGTATCCCCATCTAGTTTGGAAAGCCTGAAATGGACGTGCTTGGTCACTTAGTCATGTCTAACTCTGTGACTCCATGGACTGTAGCCTGCCAGACTCTGTCCATGGAGATTCTCCAGGCAAGATTACTGGAGTGGGTTTCTGTGGCCTTCTCTAGGGGATCTTCCCAACCCAGGAATTGAATTCTGCACTGCTGGCAGATTCTTTACTGTCTGAGCCATCAAAAAAGCCCCAAAGTTGGACAGCCTGAGATAAATAATCAAGTTCATAACATTTTTGCAGTTATTAAGTTCTGAGAAGCTCAAAAAAGCTTTGGACACTCTTTATAAATGGACACATATATGGATACAGATATAGAATTTAACATCAGGAAGCCTCTTTATGGACTCATCAGTTAGAAATACCAATGATAGAAGATATCAATTATCAGGTGAAGAAATGAAGCTTTAAGATAATGTATCTACTCTAAGGTAGTTTTCACATTCTAAATAAATGGATAAATAACACCTAAATGATATTCTATATTGCTGAAAGGCAACAGATGAGTGATTTAGTTATCTTATCATATTAGTACCTGCCCTATTTAAATATGATCCAGAATGTTCTCAAAGAATAACTGAAACAGTATTTTACTAAGAATTATTTATACTAATATCCTGCTGGTCTCTCAAATAATAGTACTGCCTAAGAATAATCTTTGATTTCCATTGAATCTTCATGGTAAAGAGTAAAATTGAATAAATATAGTTAGTAATGCAAATATGTTCCCTTGAAGTTTAAAAAACACTTTTAGAAACAATTTGAAATTATTGTGCCTGCTTAATCAAAAACTAAAATACAAAGAATGGAGAAGACAATGGCACCCCACTCCAGTACCCTGCCTGGAAAATCCCATGGACGAAGGAGCCTGGTGGGCTATAGTCCGTGGGTCGCTAAGAGTCGGACACGACTGAGCAGCTTCACTTTCACTTTTCACTTTCATGCATTGGAGAAGGAAATGGCAACCCACTCCAGTGTTCTTTCTTGCCTGGAGAATCCCAGGGACGGGGAAGCCTTGTGGGCTGCCGTCTATGGGGTCTCACAGAGTCAGACACGACTGAAGTGACTTAGCAGCAGCAGCAGCAAAATACTACAATCTTCCAAATTTATGGTCATCAGAAAGAAAGTTGTAGTATATTTCAACTGTGAAAGCAGCCACAAAGCAAAAATCAACATGTATTTAAAAGAGAAATTGTTAAGAAGAAAAAAAGCAACCAATAACCAGAGTGATCAGTCTTATTCATAACCAGGTTAAAAATATCTAGCAGGAATGTGTGTTCTCAATGAGCATTACAATTAAATGGAGGCATATTTGAAAAGAATTTCTGTAAGATTTTTTTACAACAGAATGCTGCAAAACCTTGGGCTTCCTGGTAGGACTCAGCAGTAAAGAATACACCTGCAATGCAAGAGCCATAGGAGATGCAGGCTCCGTCTATGGGATGGGAAGATCCCCTGGAGAAGGGAATGACGACAATCCAACTCCAGTATTCTTGCCCGGAGCATCCCATGGACAGAGGAGTCTGGCTTGCTGCAGTCCATAGGGTCACAAAGAGTTGGACACCACTGAAGCAACTTAGCATGCACGCTGTGAAACCTTATTCCAAAAACTAGAAATTTCAGCTGTAACATACATGATTTTTTTCTTTCCTTATGCTGATTTCAGTGTGTGTGCAAAAACTAGAATCCTAAATATACATAGCATTTACTTTTGTACATTTAATGTGTCTGACCTTTGTACCACAAGAGCTTACAATTTAATTATATGATGTTACTAACAAGACTACAAAATAAAATCACTCAATAGTAAAATATACATACAATATAATGTTGCACACTGTGAAATATAGCAAATAGTACCCAGTATGACTCCTCAAGCATTTGAGAAACCATTCAACAGAATTATAACTTTTGAGAGCAGAGATATTTTTAAGAGCAAATAAGGTCAAAATTTCATTAAAGGGCATGAAACACAGACTGGAATTATTAATCAATATAGCCTATAAATCCTGTAACAATAGCTCTTAGAAGTTAAAGCAAACATTTACTTAGCATTTCACTTCAAATAGATCAAAATAATAATAGAATTATTTGAATTCTGCCAAATGATTTCATTCCAAATAAGATATTTCAGCAAAAGAACAATGGCATGTAAAAGGTCTTAAATTTGTACTTTAATACAGATTTCAAAGTGCTTTGGAAATAAAGAGTATGCTATCGAATGAAGGAAATACACACTGATTTTGGCTTCTAGTGTAATACTTTTACAGGGGACACCAAGATTTCCCAGTAAACAGGTCTGAATTAAACATCTTACATGTTACTTCTTATCTATTTTTGCTAGAATAACAAACCATCCCAAAGCTTAATGACTTAGAACAAAAGGAATGTATTATTTTCATGCTTCTGAAGTTGACTGGATTCTTTTTCTGTTCCATATGGGTCCACTGGGGTCACTCTAAGGTTGCATTCAAGTAGACAAGTTGGGCTAGGAGGTTCAAGAGTGTTTCTCTCATTACTTATCTGGTCCTTGGATTGACTGCTCCAGTCAACTCAGTTACTTTCATTGTTGTCAGCACTGATGTTGCATCCTCCAGGGCTTCATCAGAAGACCTCTCTCCAGCAGAAGAGCTAGGACTAACTTTTACAATGGATACTAAGTTCCAGAAGGGAGAATTCTAAGAGGAACAGCCTGCATGCAGAGGTCCATATACATGTCAAATCTCTGCCTGCATCACTTTGGCAACTGCCTCATTGACCAAAACCCTGATATGACCAAGCCCAGCATCGTTGTATAAGGGTATTATAAAAGACATAAATATGAGAGGAAAGGACATATTTATTGCTTTTTCTCAATATAATAGCCTCCATATATATTTTTTACATGTACATGGACTCTATGAGATTACATTTCTATATTACTGCATCTTCTGTGATAAGGAGAAAACATCCTGTTATCCATTTACATCTCAAACAAAAACAATTCCATAAATATGAAATACTGCAGGTGAAGAGCACTTCATTATTAAAGAAACAATCATCACATTTTAATGTAGTAAATATGTCTAAAATCAACTGTTAAAGTGAATTTTTAAAAATAACAAAAATCAACTACCACATGTGCATTCTGTAAGAAGCATTTTCCCAAACACTTAGCTCTTCTCCCTTCTAAAAAATAGTTTATAAGCAAAAAGAAGGCCCAGATTAATATAGCCAGGGTTTTAAAAACCTCATTCACTCAAAAAGGCTTCTTGTTGTTGTTTATGAGAACTGCAAATAATAACAATACACATAAAAATGAAAAGTGAATGAAGCATAGTGACTGATGATTGCACTGAAAACAACCAAACATCAAAAACTCACTTAAATGCATTGATAAACTTAAAAGAGCATTAAGCACAATCAGATCAAAAATTAAACAAAGGAAGGAACTGCCAACTAAAAATGGCACCTGCCATCTGCCTCTATAAGGATTAACTCACTAGCCACTACATTCACTGATCTTCAACATATCCTGAAAGGAGTTCAGGGTAGAGATCAGAAATGAGGCACTCTGTGCTCTGGGAAAACCTGGCAGAACAGACCTTTCAGATAGATATTTTCAGGAGAAGATTTTATGAACCCAAGTTCTTGCATCCTCTCATATCTAGAAAAACATCAAAATCATTAATGATGATATCTGTTCTTCGTGACTAGCAGCAAGCCTCTGTGAAAATGTGTGTCTCTGTGAAAAGGTATGTCTCCTTCACTAACATATAATACTGACTTCTCTCCTTGCCTCTTTGGAATCAGTACCTTAGAGTTACCTGAGATTTTGTCTCCCGGGCTATAGTCCTTTTCTTGCCCCAACTTAAGCAACTCACAACTTTCATATTATGCTTTCTTTTTTCCAGTCAACATAACCAAGATAACTTTCCGAGTGCTTTATTCAACTTTTGTCTTGAGGTCATTTAATGAATGAGGTGAACTTAGACTTTAATCTTTAAGGCCACTGGGGGCCTTGAGAACAGTAAACAAAGCCTGTGGGTCTGCTACTTCATTACAGGAGTGAAGTTAAAATAAATCAATCCTTACTCAAGAATACTGTAAGGAGAGTTGTTTGCCTTGAATTTTGATACTATATAGTCAGGGAAAAATATCTTATTTGAGAATTCCTAACCCCAAAACATTTCCTCAAAGTGGATTTGACATGAAAATTCGTACTACACAAGCCAAAAAAATTTCATGTGAAGAATTTAATATAGTAACCATAGATTAATGCCCCAGGTTCCTGGAAGAAGCAAATTCTAGTGTACTTTAGAGAAACCCCATCTTCCTCCTAGAACTTGGAAGATTTTCACAAATAAACTTCCAAAACATATAAGTTCACAGTCAAAATGTGAAGAAGACAAAGTACTCTGAGTAAGAGACAGGTGACAAAGTCACATTGCAAAATACCCAGAGTTCTGATACTATACTTATCAGAGTCTAAATAAATGAAAGGAATTGAAGGGCAAAGATTGGCAATGAAACTTTAAGATGTGCCTAATTAGGTTTAAAGTAATAATTAAAATTCTTACAAAAGGTAACTAATTTGTTACATTAAAAATCCATATATTTACAGGAAAGTAGATATAACTGAGATTGAACAGTGATCATAAGATAGTATGAGTGATGCATGGATAACATGATTAGAAATGTGAAAGAGAGGTCAGAAGACAGGAAGAGTCTAATGTGTGACAATTCCGAGTTTCAGAACGAGAGGAGAGAATGAGGCAGCAGCAATACTGGAAGAGATAATGGCTGAGACGGCCCTGAACCGATAAAAACATCAAATATACAGACCTTAGAAGCTCCATGAATCCTAAGCAAGAGAAATAAAAACAAAACTCAAACCAGGAGAGAGAGAGAAAATAAGGCAAGAATTAGATGATTAAAACATCAGTAAGAAAGAGTCTGACTCCCTTTTTTTTGTCTGTTGATGGCTTTCAAGTCTCACATCTGTGTAAGCTAAGAAAGCCCAAATGCTCTCTCCTTTGGTTTATCAGCATGAAGTTCAAACTGTGAACTTCAGCTCCAACTATGAAGTTCAGCTCCAGACCTTATTCACAATAAAAGCCTAGTTAGTCTTTTTTCTCTGCTCCTTTGGGACATTTTTAGATCATCCTTGGAGTGTACCCTGCTCTATTCAGAAACTCATTATGTGAGTGATAAACTGACTCACATCTTCTTGGGGGCATATGTGGCATCATCAGTCTCAACATCTGAATTAAATCTGGGGTGAGTGTTTATATTGCTTATAGCGATGCTGGCAAGTTTATGCTTGAAGCTGTGCTGGTTTGCGCCGTACTTATAAAATCCTACTAAGCCTCTGTTTAGATTTAACCAATTGGCTCAGTTAGATCAAGCTGCCATAACAAAATGCCATAGACTTCAGCAACATAAATTTATTTTTCACAGTTCTGGAGTCTGGGAAGTCCAAGATCAATGTGCCAGCCAATTTGGTTCCGGGTGAGAGCTCTCTTCCTAGACTGCAGATGGCTATCTTTTCACTGTGTCCTCACTTGGGAAGAGAGAGAGAGAAAGTGAGCTCTGTTGTAGCTCTTTATAAGGACACCAGTCTTTGAGATCAGGGCTCCACCTTCATGACCTCGTTTAATCTTAATTAGCCCTGCTGCTGCTACTGCTAAGTCACTTCAGTTGTGTCTGACTCTGTGCGACGCCATAGACGGCAACCCACCAGGCTCCCCCGTCCCTGGGATTCTCCAGGCATAAATGCCTTATTTCCAAATGTAGTCACAAATGAAGGTTGGGGCTTTAACATATGAATTTTGGGAAGACACAAACTTTCAATTCACTATGCAAACCTAATTTGGAAGTTTTTGCTTAGAGACAGGACCAACCCAGGAACTGAACCCAGGAATCCCAACCCAGGAACTGAACCTGCATCAACAGGCAGATTCGTTACTGCTGCCCTGCAGGGACGCTCAACAACCAGGCATTTGTCCCTTTCTATGGAATGTTCGGACTTCCCTGGTGGCTCAGACAGTAAAGTGTCTGCCTGCAATGTAGACCTGGGCTCAATCCCTGGATCAGGAAGATCTCCTGGAGGAGGAAATGGTACTCCAGTACTATTGGCTGGAAAATCCCACGGACAGAGGAGCCTGGTAGGCTACAGTCAATGGGGTCACAAAGAGTTGGACACGACTGAGCAACTTCACATGCTAAGGTTATACCACTAAAAGCAAATGCCTCACTGTGCTGTGCTGTCCTCAGTCACTTAGTCATGTTTGACTCTTTGCAACTCCATGAACTTAGCCTCCCAGCCTCCTCTGTCCAGAGGAATTTCCAGGCAAGAAAACTGGAATGGGTTGCCATTTCCTACTCCAGGGAATCTTCCCAACCCAGGGATCAAACCTGCATCACCTTCATTGGCAGGTAGATTCCTTACTGCTGCATCACCTGGGAAGCCCAAAATGGCTCACTAGGATCTTACAAAATGCCATTGTTACTGCCTACTAGCTATGCTTCCAGAGAAGGCAATGGCACCCCACTCCAGCAATCTTGCCTGGAAAATCCCATGGACAGAGGAGCCTGGTGGGCTGCAGTCCATGGGGTCGCTAAGAGTCGGACCCAACTGAACGACTTCACTTTCATTTTTCACTTTCATGCATTGGAGAAGGAAATGGCAACACACTCCAGTGTTCTTGCCTGGAGAATCCCAGAGATGGGGGAGCCTGGTGGGCTGCCGTCTATGGGGTCACACAGAGTCGGACACGATTGACGCGACTTAGCAGCAGCAGCAGCAGCTATGCTTCTGTCACAATGAAGATCCTGATCCTCAGGGATATAGAGAGCAAGGCAGCCCTATGGAACAGCCACTGACTCAACATTGATGAAGTTTCCTAACTCTTAACAATACTGATTTGAGGCTCTCTGGAAGTTCAGTTCAGTTGCTCAGTCATGTCCAACTCTTTGTGACCCCAAGGGCTCTCTGGAAGGAGAAACATAAATATGAGAAGAGTAGAGAGGACACCCTTCTCCTTGCTGAAATATATACAGCTAGTAGCCATCAAGAAAGGCAAGATAAAAAAAACCTGAATATAGGTTGAAAAAATGAAAACAGAGGTTCAAAATGTGTCCCAGTTAAAAACCCCAAATTCATTAAAAGGATTTATGCACACACACAAAATAAAAGGGTGCTTATTTGCATTTTGCCTCTAATAACAGGTTCTAAATTAATATCTGCTGAAATTAATCAATTGGCAAACCTTTGTGGCCTTCATCATTATGGAGACTGAAATTAAAGTTATTCCTAGAGATCCCACTAAATTTAAACCAGGTACCCCTATAACATTATGGGAGTCACTAAACATAAAATAGAGGATAAACAAGTATGCCTTACCTTAGCCACTGGAACTACTGCCTTACCTCAATTCCCTATAGTCATTGTGCCCAATTTTCTAAAGTATCTCATAGTGGTCATGGCTGCTCTGAATCAATGAGCAATAAATTAAAATTAAATTAAGTCTTTGGCACTTAAAATTAGCTTGATAAAATGAGACCCTAAGGACCTTTCCCCAAGATAAAATAGTTCATACAGCCCAATATAAGTTAAAATAGGGGCTTCAAGGATTGAAACCCATTATATAAAACCTACTTAGAGAAGGGGTGAGTATTGCCACTGTTTCCCTATTAACAGCCCTGTTTTCAAACCTGCAAAGAGTGAATGGCACTGCATAGTGGATTAATGTAATGTTAATGCTGTAGTCACACCAATTAAGCCCCCCCATACCCAGTATTATCAAAAGTACTGACCCCATCCAACCAGCAACTGGCAAATAATTTACAGTAATATTTGGCTAATATTTTCAGTATATACTTCAATAACCCCTCAAATGCAGTTTGCTTTCATCTTCTAAGGGACACAATACTATATCTTATCTGGTTACTCATGGGCCACCTCAACATCCTTGTGATTGTACATAATCTTGCAGGTACAATCTTAATTGTATCCAACTTTCTCCATGAGTACAAATTATGTCATCACACTGATAACATCCTTCTCCAAGGAGACTCATTTGATACATTAATTCAGAACATATAAATACTCACCAAGGGGTTCACAAAAATAACATGGGCCATTGTTCCATACTTATTACAAGTCCTCCCAACTTTAGTTAAATTTCTGAAAATTATTTGATAAATTGAGAGCTGCTCCACCGCTGACACTATCAAGAAATAGTTATGGACCTTCTCAGTACCCATGATGTTAAAACAAAGTTAAGATCTTTTATGCTTGGGATTCTGGAGACAACATATTCCTCAGTTACAGATCTTACTGTTACACACAAATCAGCTCACTATAAATAGAACATCCTACAACAAAAGGCTGTAGGAACTGTCCAAATCACAATAGGCACTTCCATTAGTGTACCCCAAAGACTCCTTCATTCTAGCATCCTCCTCTCATTCTCCTTAGAGTCCTTATTCCAAGCATGATGCTCATAAGTTGCCCACTGGCTTCTGGTACAAGAATTGCCCTTCCTGGCAATATATCATATCCATTAAAGTGGCTGCAGGTACAATCTTAATTGTATCCAACTTTCTCCTGAATTCTCCTGAAAGCAGAGGCTCTTCAGGACCTGAGTCAGTGGTAGCTTTCAGGACCTCAGGAAGCTTCATACCCAGATACCCATAATGCACTGGGTCACAGAAACAAGTACCCCATGAACTCAGCAGAGACGTAGAAGTCTTCCTGCTGCAAGAAAGAGCCATACCTGGGCCCTGTGGTTTATCACACCTGTAAGAGTGAGAGAGAGGGTGGGAGGAGACAGTATTGTCCTGTCCTCAGTCCCTTGCCAAATGACACAATGACAGAGGAAGTCAACTTCTTCTTCACCTTTCAGACTCCAAGCGAGCTCCTTGGTATCAAGAGTGTGCAGCAAAGGGAGTTCACATCAGAGGGTTAGAAGAGCCGCCACACATGAGACCAAACTTGTGGGAGAGACGCTGCTTTTTACCCTTTAACTTCATGTTCTACATCCAGAAAGGAGCTAAGAGTCAGCAAAACCAGCTGAACGGCAGTCAGCCATCTTAACACAGGATACCCTGGCCAACAGTCTGGCTCATTTGTACAATTTTACCAACGTCTGAATCTCATCCCATCGAAAACAGCAACAATTCCTTATTCAAGATTTGCCTTTGGAAGAAAGGGCTTTAGGTATCTCTTAGTTCACATACATGCAAAATATAGATCAAGGTCATACATGTTCCTGCATGTGCTAAGACCATGATACAAGGCCTCACTAAGATATCACTTATCCCCTCCAGAGATTCCAAACATGATCGACAGTGACTCAGACACCCATTTCACTTCTTAGAATATACAATGCTGGGCTCTTGAACAAAGTATTCGACATAACTTCCAACACTGTTACCAGTTTCGGGCTACCAACCTCATAAAGCATCATAATGTCTTACTTAGTTGTGAAGTAATTAGCATCCAATTAAAAGGAATAAATTTATATAAAAATAAATAAATAAAGTTTTGCCTGTCTGATAGGTGAAAGAAAAAAGTGGAGGTCAAATTCAATTAAATGAAACATGGCACATTTTAGTCATCAGTCAAATATCAGGAATAAATCGTAACACAGAGTTTGACTCCATTTTTGATGCTTGACTGCTCACTACTTTCAAGCCCCACCAGTCTCTTCTCCCCATATGTCCAAAATCTGGACAAGATGATAAGGAAGCCCGTTTGGTCCTTCCTTTGGCACCAGCAAGTTGAAATCACAGAAATCCAGGCCAGCACACAGGAACCTTTGCCCCAGTCCCAATCCTAAAATAAACGTCTATCAAGTCTTCTTTCTGTGACCCTCAAAACATTTTGAAACCAGATGGAGAGGCTGCCCTAGTCTTCCCACAAGCCTCATTAAAGGATGATGAACTTTTTCGTACCATTTTGGTGTTAACACAGTGTCACCAGTCTTAATATTCAGAACAAATTTGGAGTGAGAATATCTGTTGCATCTCTGTAAGTGACTGCCATGGACAGAGAAGATTGATGGGCTAGAGTCCACAGGATCGCAGAGTTGGACACAACTGAAGCAACTGAGCATGCATGCACATTATCTACCTAAAAAATATAGTGGAAGTGGAAATCTTTGTTCAATCATGTCCGGCTCTTTGCGATCCCATGGACTGTAGCTTGCCAGGCTCCTCTGTCCATGGAATTTTCCAGGCAAGAACACTGGAATGGGTTGACACTCCTTTCTCTAGGGGATCTTCTTCTTCTTTTTTTTTTTCTTTTACTTTATTTTACTTTACAATACTGTATTAGTTTTGCCATACATCAACATGAATCTTCTTGACCCAGGGATGGAACCCAGGTCTCCTGCATTGAAGGCAGATTCTTTACCATCTGGGCCACTTAAATGTGTTCTATGAAACTCGTACTGTTTAAAATCAGAATAAAAATATTTAGCATATCCAATTTCAATAAGATAACTCTACATGCTAAAATTTTCTAAACTAATCGTGGAAAATATATATGTATAACTTAAAATCTAGTATAGAAAAGAAACTGATAGGAGAAAGAAATCCATTCATTTTAAGGCAAGAATAAAGAAACAATATAGAAACAGAACAATGAAAAGCATAAAATAAGATGTTAGAAATTAAAATCATTAATTATAAAAACAGAAAGTTGATTAAATGTTAACACAAAAAGATGAGAATTTTCAAGTCATATTTTAAAATTCTGCTCTATTTTATCTACAAGAAGTACATCCCAAATCTAGAATATATACATGCTCAAAAAAAGGATACAATTACAAAGCAAATACCAATTTTTAAAAGTTGATATAGTAATTAATATAAAATAAAATAGACCTTCAGATAAGATTCATTAGAAAAGAAAAATATAACATTACATAAGAAGTTTAAATGTAAATGTACCGAATAATGTTGTATAAAACAGAAAAACACATTTAAAAAATCCTGATTAGAATGGTAGATATTAACACATTTTTTCAGTAATTGTTAGTTCAAGCAGCAAAGTTATGAATATCCCAGATGCTTGGGAATCTTGCCAAGGATCAGCATGGTCAGGCTTCACATTAGCTATTTTAAAATGTGTGTAGGAATATGACCACTGATTATGATGTTCCCTTGTATTTCTCATCTGTATGTTCTTTGAAGTATCTATTCAAATTTTTTGTCCATATATTTGGAGCTGTTTTTTGGTTTTTATTAAAGTATAGTTGATTCCCAGGGACAGAGGACCCTGGTGGCCTTCCGTCTATGGGGTCGCACAGAGTTGGACACAACTGACGCGACTTACCAGGAGCAGCAGCAGCAGCAGCATAGTTGATTTACAATATTATATTAGTTTCAGGTATACAAAGCAGTGATTTATATTTTATACATTATACTCTATTGAAAGTTATAAATATAGGCTATATCCTTTTTGCTGTACAATATATTCTTCTATCTTACTTATTTTATATGTAGTAGCTTGTGCTTCCCTGTTGGTTCACGGGTTAAGAATCCACCTGCAATGCGGGAGATGAGGGTTCAATTCCTGGCTTGGGAAGATCCCTGGCGAAGGAAATGGCAACCCACTCCAGTATCCTTGCCGGGAAAATCCCCTGGACAGAAGAGCCTGGCAGAGTACAGTCCACAAGATCTCAAAGAAGTGAACATGACTGAGTGACTGAGCCCAGCATACAGTCTGTACCTGTTAAGCCCCTATCTTGCCCCTCTCCACTGGTAACCACTAGTTTATTTTCTATATCTGTGAGTCTGTCTCTGTTCTATTCATTCATTTTACATTTTAGTTTCTATGTATAACTGATTACAATATTTGATTTACTCTATCTGACTTAATTTATTAAGCATAATACCCTCCGGGTCCATATTGCTGCAGATGGCAAAATTTCCTTCTTTTTTATGTCGTTGTTGTCAGTCACTCAGACATGTCTGACTCTTTGCAACCCCATGAACTGCAGCACACCAGGCCTCCCTGTCCATCACTGACTCCCGGAGTCCACCCAAACCCATGTCCGTTGAGTTGGTGATGCCATCCAACCATCTCATCCTTTGTCGCCCCCTTCTCCTCTTGTCCTCAATCTTTCCTGGCATCAAGGTCTTTTCCACTCTTTTTATGACTAAATGATATTCCAGTGTGTGTGCGTGCTACATTTCTGTATGCATTCATCTGTGGTGGACATTTAGTTTACCCTCATATCTTGGCTTTTATACATAATACTGCCATAAACACTGAGGTCATGTATTTTTTTGAATTCATGTTTTCATTTTCTTTAATATATGCCCAGGTGGAGAATTGCTGGATCATACAGTAGTTTTATTTTTGTTTTTTTTTTGAGGAATCTCTATGCAGTTTGGAGTTTTGAGAGAGTCTCATATATTCTAGATATAGTCCTTTATGAACTATCTTATTTGCAAATATTTTCTCCCAACCTATGGATTTTCTTTACATTCTAAGCAGTGCCTTCCCAAGATTAGATTTTTAATTTGGATAAAGCCCTATTTATTGATTAGTCATTTTATATATTATGTACCAAACTTTTGGTGTCATGGGCTCAGAAATCTTTGCCTAAGCCAAGTATGCAAGAGTTCCATGTTGCTTTCTTCTAGAATTTTTATAGCTTTAGGTTTAATGCTGTAAATTTGCCCTTAAATACTGTTCAGTGAAATCTCAACCAATTCAGATATACTGTCTTCATTGTTATTCAGTTCAAAATAATTTCTATTTTGACCCATTTTATGTGTGTTATTCAATTTTCAAATATGGGGGAATTTTCCAAAGATATTACTATTATTTATTTTAAATTTAATTTCATTGTAGTCAGAAAACATAGTTGAATGATTTCAATATTTGAAAATTTATTGACATTTGTTTTATGGTCCATTAAAGATGAAAATTATGTAACATTAATTGATGTGCTGTGCTTAGTCACTCAGTCGTGTCTGACTCATTGCCACCCCGTGGACTGTAGCCCACCAGGCTCCTCTGTCCATGGAGATTCTCCAGGCGAGAATGCTGGAGTGGGTTGCCATGCCCTCCTCCAGGGGATCTTCCCAACCCAGGGATCTAACTCAAGTCTCCTGCATTGCAGGAGGATTCTTTGCTGTCTGAGCCACTAGGAAGTGTTGTTCAAATCTTCTCTATCCTTAACAATTTTTTGTATCAATTTGCTGTATCAATTATTGAGAGAGGGGTATTGATATCTTCAACTATAACTGTGGACTTTAGTTAGTTTAGTTCTAGTAAATTAGTTATTTCTAGTAATTTTTGGTTCATGTATTTTGTTCTAGTAATTTTTAGTTTAGTTCTAAACTAATTTAGTAATTCTAGTTATAGGAAAATTAACTTAGTTTTAGCTCTAGTAATTTAGTTCTAGTAATTTTTGGTTCATTTATTTTGAAGTTCTATTATGTGCATAAACATTTAGGACTGTTATACCTATAATACTAAAAAATATAAAATATAATTTCTAAATGGTAACCACGCTGTGTTCATAAATGGGAGACTCAATATCACACAGATTAATTGTCTTCACATTAACCCAAGGAATCAATATTATTTAATCACATTCATAACTTCTTATATAGACTTTAACTAGTTATTTTGTATTATATATGAAAAATAAATAGCTAAGCATGATATAGACACTCAGAATAAACAGGGATATTTATTTCTCTGCATATTAGGATTTACTATAAACTTATAGTAATTAAAACATTGTACTGCACTCAGGAATAGAAAATTACTGATTGAACAAAACAAAGAACTAAGAAATCAACTCATAATTACATAAACTTGAGTATGATAGAATTTTCTCTGCAGATCAGTAGGAAAGAGTAGATTATTCATTCAATAGTGCTGTGGTAAATCTGTGTACATGGAAAAAAAAAAATTTCTCTCCTGTCCCATACAAAGGCAACAATTAATTTCACACAATCAAAGCCCTCTCTTTCTCTCCTGTCCCATACAAAGGCAACAATTAATTTCACACAATCAAAGCCCTCTCTTTCTCTCCTGTCCCATACAAAGTCAACAATTAATTTCACACAATCAAAGCCCTAAATATGAAAATTAAAAGTAAAATTTGGGAAAACAATATTTAAAAAAATCTGATTTGGGGGTAAAAATGAGCTTCTTAAAGAAAACATGATTGTAAGGCAAAGAATAATTTTAACTAAATGAAAATGAAAACTTTTAAGAAAATTACTATGAAGAGAATAAAAATTCAAAAGACAGATGATAATTAAAAATACAAAATTGTATGTAGAATATACCATTTTTAAATCATTGAGGAAAAGAAAAAGACAAGCATAAGAAAAGGGACTTGAAGAGGCACCATACAGAAGAAAAAGCCTTAACAGTCAATAAACATAAAACATACTCAACCTTATTAACAGTTAGGAAAACAGAAATTAAATCTCTCATGATCTGACATTTCTTACCCAACATATATTCAAAAGTTAAAAAGTGCAGCCACTTTGGAAAATAGTATAGCATTATTTTATTCTTATTTTGTTGTATTCTTATTTTCTATAATGCAACAGTTTCACATACATGTATATCCTAAAGAAACTTAATGGACATGTGTCAGGGGAACTGTTCAATAATAGACAGCAACATTATTTGTCATAAAAGAAAATTGTAAATAAACAAATACCCATTGGGGTAAAATTACAATAAATTTTTATATACATGATTTCTAGAAGAGTATGTAGCAGAGAAAATAAATTATTAGTAAGGAAGGAAGTGTTAGTTGCTTCAGCTGTGTCTGAATCTTTGTGACCTCATGGACTGTAGCCCACCAGGCTCCTCTGTCTATGAGATTTCCCAGGCAAGAATACTGGAGTGGGTTGCCAGTTCCTTCTCCAGGGGATCTTCCTGACCCAAGGATCAAACCCGGATCTCCTGTATTGTGGCAGATTCTTTACTGTCTGAGACACCAGGGAAGCCCAAAAGTGTTTTATGAAGGTGTGTTATTCACTCAGTAGTGTCCAACTCTTTGTGACTCCACGGACTGTTGCCCACCCAGGCTCCTCTGTCCATGACATTCTCTAGGCAAGAATACTGGAGTGAGTTGCCATTCCCTTCTCTAGGAGGATACTTCCAACCCAGGGATCAAACCTGGGTCTTCTGCATTGCAGGCAGATTCTTTACTGGTGGCTCAGACTGTAAAGAATCTATCTGCAATAAGTTATTGCTACATGCTAAAACATAAATAAATCTTAGAAACATAAAGTTAAGCAGGAAAAGAAGTCAGCTGCAGCCCATCAGGCTCCACCATCCCTGGGATTCTCCAGGCAAGAACACTACACGACTGAGCGACTTCACTTTCACTTTTCATGTTCATGCATTGGAGAAGGAAATGGCAACCCACTCCAGTGTTCTTGCCTGGAGAATCCCAGGGATAGAGAAGCCTGGTGGGCTGCCGTCTGTGGGGTCGCACAGAGTCGGACACGACTGAAGCAACTTAGCAGCAGCAGCAGCAGCAGTAAGGAAAGTTATAAAGAATGACTATGTTATAATATGAGGACAAGAAAAAGTAAACATTATTGTATATTGTATAAATATACAAATATATAGTAAAACTAAAGGAAAGGAAGAGAATAACAAATACAAAATTCAGAGCATTGTCGAAAGAAACTGATTGGTGTTTAAGAGCATGTACAAGAGATTATGAAGCGAGTGACAATATTCTTTTCTTAAAACCATTAGTTGAGTATATTACATGTATTATATGATATACATATATTTTATAAATATTATTTTATAGACTAAAAATTTGAGTAATTAAAGACTCAGAGTTCTTAAATAAAAACAGCTATAAAAAGGTTTTTCTTTGGCTTCAGGCTTTTAAAAAGAGCATGAGAATAGACGAAAGGAAAGAATAAACAGCAGTTTCCTTTGTGAGATCGTAGAGTACTGACCTTCAACCTAGCCAGTCACCAAGAGCTATTATTATTTCATATATGTCTTTGGATAAAACTGTTTTAATTATCAGTCTTTGTTTGAACCAACTGCATTGTCATTTGATAAGAGTGTGATGGGACATCTTAGGCATAAATGCTTGCAGTGAATGCATATATATCAGATATTGTCCTCTGTATTTATATTCAGACCTTCAAATAGCTCCATATGCAGCATGTATTATGTTGTGTGTGTGTGTACTGCTTATTCGCAATTATGCTATTGTTATATTTTTAGTTAATTGCTTTTAATTTTGATTGAAGAAAACAGAAATATAATGCACTGACATTTGCTTTACATCTACACATAAAGTCATATAACAGAAGTTCTGCAAGAAGTGGTTACTTACATATTGGTGTGACTAAAAATAAGAATGATGAAGGAAGGAAAGATCTCTAAAAGTTTTAAAGATGGAATATCTCTAGACAGATCATCAATAAAGTAAGCGAATAATGCCTCATCTGGAAAAATAGAAAATTCATAATTTGTCATGAATATACAAACAGAAATAGTAAAGGTAAAAATATAACACTAGGAGTATTAAATAGAAGTTAAAAAATGAATGTATGACCTATGCACTATGGAAAATCAACTTAATTATAGTTTGTTACAATAGTCCTTTTTGAATGAAGTCCAGTTTTAATTAAAATCTTCTCATTCGATCAGATGGAGTTGCAGATTTGATCAGTTGAAACTATCTATTGTTCTTATTCATTTTAATGTACTACATTTTAGCAGTAAGGAGATACACAAAAGAAAAGCATTCCACTCCTCTTCAATAGGGTCTGTTATGATTCTAAGTTTAATTAAATTAGTTGCATATCATTTATATTACTAAAAATATCAAGCAATTTCTAAGAGATTTCATTTTCCTCCAGTCCCATGGTTACCCTCACTCATTATACCCAAATTCAAAATTACAAAAGCTATGTTGAACTCCTGTTTTTTCTTCTAGTGAACAACAGACTATTTCTTATAGTCTTACTTTCCTTTCATCTGTTCAGCTGAAAGCAATATAATATGAATAGTAATATAAATAAGATTCAGTCAGCAAATCACTTAATATCCATGTTAACAGAATAGACAATTTATCAGTTTGAAAAAGTTCATTTGCAGTTATGAAATCTCTCTTTAATTTATAGCTTCTGTGCTTAAAAACATGCACATTATACTTTGCTCATTTCTTTGACCTGCTTCCTATGAATAGAGTTGGACAAAATATATCTAGAAATAATCCATTGTACACATATTTCTCTGACTAAAGTTAATCCAGCTGCCTCAGAGGCTATTTAAATATTGTCTTTCAGTTGTAGGATGACACTGTTTCAGGGATCCAATTTGAATCTCTGTGTAAATGTTGGCTGAAAAATACAGCAATGTTTTTTGATGTTGTTTTTAAGGTGTTAAATTATGGAACAATTTGTTATATGGCTGCTGCTGCTGCTTCTAAGTCGCTTCAATCGTGTCCGACTCTGTGCGACCCTATAGACGGCAGCCCACCAGGCTCCGTCTGGATTCTCCAGGCAACGACACTGGAGTGGGTTGCCATTTCCTTCTCCAGTGCTTGAAAGTAAAAAGTGAAAGTGAAGTCACTGAGTCGTGTACAACTCTCAGCGACCCCATGGACTGCAGGCTACCAGGCTCATCTGTCTATGGGAGTTTCCAGGCAAGAGTACTGGAGTGGGGTGCCATTGCCTTCTCCTGTCATATGGCACTAGATAGCAAACACTAATTTTGGTATTTGGGTGGAGAGGCAAGGATCTTTGAATAGAGTATCAGTAAAAATATAAAATGCCTTGAAGAAACTGTATCAGATGTATGATGGTTTTCAGGAGGCCATTGTGAGAGTTCAGTTCAGTTCAGGTGCTCAGTCATGTCCAACTCTTTGCGACCCCATGAGTCGCAGCACACTAGGCCTCCCTGTCCATCACCAATTCCCAGAGTTCACTCAAACTCACGCCCATCGAGTCAGTGATGCCATCCAGCCATCTCATCCTCTGTTGTCCCCTTCTCCTCCTGCCCCCAATCCCTCCCAGCATCAGAGTCTTTTCCAATGAGTCAGCTCTTTGCATGAGGTGGCCAAAGTACTGGAGCTTCAGCTTTAGCATCATTCCTTCCATGTGAGAGCTTAGGTGATAATAAAACTTTTATTGGAAATCAAAGGATAAAGATCTCCAGTATTAACAGTAGAAAGTGTGGTAATGTTGTTACTTATGCTAATGTGGAAAGAACAAAATGTATCTAATTTACCAGATGATTTAGCTAAAAAGATTTCAAGGTAGAATGTTGAAAGTACTACCTGGTTTCTTCAAGTTTTTTTTGCAGTAAAATGTAATTGGGAAGAGAGAAGAATCATTAAACTAAAATGATCCAGGAATTAGTAGTTTTGAAATTGTACAGTGCCTTCAGATTATAAACAATACTAGAATAAAGAAAATGGCTTCTGAATAAAGATCAAATCCTGGGCAATCTTAGGAAAAAACAATTTAAAGAACAAATAGGAGGTGTTACTGTTTTGCCAAAGATGAATAAAACTGCTATAAACATCCATGTGTGAGTTTGCATGTGGACATACTTTCACCTCTTTCAGATAAATACTAAATCTTTGTCAGCATTTGGTATCAACATGTAGTGGTATCTCATTGTTTTGATTTGCATGTCTCATGTTGATGAAATATTAATCAATAGTCAACCGAGGAATGAATGAAAATTTTATTGAAGTTGACTTGAGGATTATAACACAGAAGACAGTCTTTCAGAAAACTCTGAGGACTGTTCCACCCATCGGAGGTCAAAGCACAATTAAAAATATTTATGACATAAGAGGTTATACATCAAAACACAATGTACTGACAGTTTACACACTCCAAATCGCCATGTACAAAGCAAACTTTTACAAGATTAAGAAGGAATTGTTACCTCCAAAGAGGTCAGGTTAATGCAGATTCAAGATAGACACTAACGGGGAAGAAGGAGGCCTAAATAGGCATAGAAAATTTCACATTTAAATTTTTCTGTCTTGCCATAAAATATGAATTTTATTTCATCACAATAATGACATATGGTGTGGAATATCTTTTCATCCACTTATTTTCCATTTGCATATCTTCTTTGATGATGTGTTTGTTCAGGTCTTTGGTCAAGTTTTTCATTTTCCTAATTACCGAAAATAATGAAAAATATTACTGAAAAATAATTTCCTTACATGTTTTATATAAAATTTCTTTATCAGATATATTTTTGAAGCTATTTTCTCCCATTCTGTGACCCATCTCCTCATTCTCCCGATAGTATTCTTTTACAAAGCACACACTTTTAATTTTAATGAAGTTCAGATTACCGAATATTATATTTTTTAGATTATGCTTTTGGTGTTTTCTCTAAAATGTCATCACCTCCACACAAGGTCTTCTAGATTTTCTCCTATATTATCTTCTGGGAGTGTTATAGTTTTGTGCTTTACATTTAGGTCTATGATGAATTTTTAATTAATTTTTGTGAAAAGTGTCTGGGTTCATTTTTTGTATGTGATATCCAATCATTCCAGTAACTTTTGTTGAAGATAATCTCTTTTCTCCAACTGATTGTCTCTGTCCCTTTGTCAAAATTCAGTTGGCTATATTTGGGTTGGTCAACAATTTGGTTCTCTAGTCTGTTCCACTGATTTGTCTGTACTGTCACCAATACCACACTGTCTTAGTTACTGTAGTTTTAATCTTTATAATATTGTGATTTATAATAATAAATGTATATTTGGCCTTCATTCCCATTTCTGTCCTTGGTGCTATTGTTCAGGCACTAAATCGTGTCCAATTCTTTGTGAACCCATGGACTACAGAATGCCAGGCTTTCCTATCCTTCACTATTTTCCGCAGTTTGCTCAAACTCATGTTCATTGAGTCAGTGATGCCATCCAATAATCTTGCCTCTGTTGCTCCCTTCTCCTCCTGCCTTCAATCTTTCACAGCATCAGGGTCTTTCCCAGTGAGTCAGTTCTTTGCATTAAGTGGCCAAAGTATTGAAATTTCAGCTTCAGTATCAGTCCTTCTAATGAATATTCAGGTTTGATTTACTTTAGGATTAACTGCTTTGATATCCTTGCAGTCCAAGGGACTCTCAAGTATCTTCTCCAGCATCACAATTCTAAAGCATCAATTCTTCAACACTCAACCTTCTTCATGGTCCAGCTCTCACATCCGTATGTGATTGCTAGAAAAACTATAGCTTTGACTAGATAGACCTTTGTCGGCAAAGTGATATCTCTGCTTTTTAATACAACATCTAGGTTTGTCATAGCTTTTCTTCCAAGGAGCAAGCCTCTTTTAATTTCACGCCTCCAGTCACAGTTTGTAGGAATTTTGAGGCTCAAGAAAATTTAAAATGTGGAAACACTTTTTCCCCATCTATTTTCCATGAAGTGATAGGACAAGATGTTATGATTTTATTTTTTTGAATATTGAGTTTTAAGCCAGCTTTTTCCACTCTCCTCTTTCACCTTCATCCAGAGGCTCTTTAGTTCCTCTTTGCTTCTGCCATAAGGTTGGTGTCATCTGTGTATCTGATGTTGTTGATATTTATCCTGGCAGTCTTGATTCCAGCTTGTACTTTTATCCAGCCTGGCATTTCGCATGATGTACTCTGCATATAAGTTAAATAAGCAGGGTCACAATATACAGCCTTGACATACTCCTTTCCCAATTTTGAACCAATCAGTTCTTCCATGTCCATTTCTAACTGTTGCTTCTTGGCCTTCATATGTAGTTTTCTAAAGAAGCAGGTCAGGTACTCTGGTATTCCCATCTCTCTAAGAATGTTCCACAGTCTGTTGTGATCCACACAGTCAGAGGATTTGGCATAGTCAAGGAAGCAGATTTTTTTTTTTTTTTTCTGAAATCCCCTTGCTTTTTCTATGATCCAAGGGATGTTGTCAATTTGATCTCTGCTTCCTCTGCCTTTTCTAAATCCATTTATTCCAGCTGAAAATTCTCAGTTCACAAATTGTTGAAGCTTAGTTTGAAGGATTTTGAGGATTACCTTCCTAGCATGTGAAATGAGCACAATTGTACAGGAGCTTGAACATTCTTTGGCATTGTCTTTCTTTGGGATTGGAATGAAAACTGATATTTTCCAGTCCTGAGACCATTGCAAGTTTTCCAAGTTTGTTGACATATTGAGTGCAACACTATAATAGCATCATTTTTAGAGTGCTAAATAGCTCAGCTGGAATTTCTATCCTAGTGCTCCTAAAATCTGAAATTTCCTAAGTTATAAGAGCAATAAAGGGGAAGGAATGTATTTTGTTAATCAGAAGTCCCTTTTACAATACATGAGTTTATATCAATGGGATAACTTTTGTGAAGTCTCTATGGACGGGAGGCTTCTTTCTAGGGGAACCACCATGTGATGAGAGGACTTGAAGTTTTAGCCCCAAGTAATTGAAGTCTGGGGATAGGGGAGAGGTTGGAGATTGAATTAATGGTTTAGTCAACCATGCCCATGTAATGAAGTGTTCAGAAACTTCCTAAAGTACAATTTTCAGAGAACTTCCAAGTTGGTGAACAAGTGGAGGTGCCAGAGGGTAGCATATCCAAAAAGGTGATGAAAGCTCCATGCCCTTTCCCATATAAGTTGCTTTATATGTCTCTTTCATAAGTCTGTTCCTGAACTGCATTCCCTCAAAATAAACCAGTAATCTAGTAAATAAATTGTCTTTCTGAGTTCTATGAACTCTTCTAGCATATTATAAAATCTTGGGAGTGGGTTATGGGACATTCTGGATCTACAACTGGTCAGTCAGAAACAACCAGACTTGTGAATTGACATCTGAAGTTAGTGAGGTGAGACTGTGGAACAGAGTTCTTAAACTGTGGGAGGAAAAGTAAAAAAATGAAAGGGTTACTTGCTCAGTCCTGTCCAACTCATTGGGAACCCGTGGATTGTAGCCCATTAGGCTCTTCTATCTATGGGATTCTCGAGGCAAGAATACTGGAGTGGGTCGGTAGCCATTCCCTTCTCCAGGGCATCTGCCCAACCCAGAGATTGAACCAGGTCTCCTCCTTTCAACATCTATGAAATATGTTACTTATTCTAAGTAGTACCAGAATTAAATGTAATTGTAGGACAGTCAGTTGATATCTAAAAGAAGTGAAGAGTATCTTGGTCAGTCAGACTCCCACACATATGTTATCAGAAGAATTGATGAGAAATGAATAAGGAGAAAGATTTTTCCCTTACAATTTCAGAGTTGGGTAGTATCAGTTCTTCAATTGTGGTCTTCTTCTTCAACCTTTTGTTGGCTCTTTTAGGTATTTTACCTCTTCACACAAATTTTAAAATCAGTTTATAGATATCCATAAAATATCCCACAAGGATTATAACTGAGATTGCATTGAAGCTCAAGATCAGGTCAGGAACTGACATCTTAAAGAATGTTGCTCTCCAAAACATGAAATATCTCTCCATTTATTTAGTTCTCCTTTGATTTCTTTTATCAGAGTTTTATATTTTTTTGTATATAGATCTTGTACATATTTTTAGACTTATACTGGTTTTATTTTGGGGGATGCTAATGTAACTAGTTGCACTCATCTCACACACTAGTAAAGTAATGCTCAAAATTCTCCAAGCCAGGCTTCAGGAGTACGTGAACTATGAAATTCCAGATGTTCAAGTTGGTTTTAGAAAAGGCAGAGGAACCAGAGATCAAATTGCCANGGAGGGATTGGGGGCAGGAGGAGAAGAGGATAACAGAGGATGAGATGGCTGGATGTCATCACCGACTCAATGGAGATGAGTTTGAGTGAACTCTGGGAATTGGTGATGGACAGGGAGGCCTGGTGTGCTGCGATTCATGGGGTCGCAAAGAGTCGGACACGACTGAGCACCTGAACTGAACTGAACTGAATACTCTGCCTTGAATTTCAAATTGCATTTTAAAATTTCTGGTATATAGGAAAATGAATAACTTTAGTAGGTTAACTTTGTATGCTTCCATCTTGCTTTAATAATTTACTAGTTTCAGGAGTACTTGCTTTAATAATTTGCTAGTTTCAGGAGTACTAGTTTCAGTTCACTTTTGAACCCCAAGTGAATTCCAAGAATAATAAGCACAAAAAGATCTATGCCTAGACACATTATAGTCAAACTGCTCAAAACTAAGGACAAAAGTAAATTCTGAAAGCAGAAAAATAACTCATATATAGTGGAATAATAGTATAATTAAGACTGTATTGTTCCTTAAAAACAGTTAAAACTAGAAAGAAGTGTAACAGTATATTTAAAGTATTTGGGGAAAAAAACAGTCAATCAAGAATTCTAGATCTAGCAAAATTATAGTTACAAAATGAAACTAAAATAACGACCATTCCCGCAAAAACAAAACTGAGGGAATTTGTTACTGGCAAATCTAATCTAAAATAAAAACTAAAAGCAATCTTTCAAGTTGAAAGGAAATTCTGGCAAACAGTAACTCAAAAAAGAAATAATAAACAGTAGGGAAAAACTTAAAAGTGTGAGTAAATATAAAAGATAGAAAGAAGGAAAAAGGAGGGTGGCAGAGACAGAGCTGCTGCTGTTGCTTCAGTCGTGTCCGACTCTGTGCGACTCTNGTTGAAAGGAAATTCTGGCAAACAGTAACTCAAAAAAGAAATAATAAACAGTAGGGAAAAACTTAAAAGTGTGAGTAAATATAAAAGATAGAAAGAAGGAAAAAGGAGGGTGGCAGAGACAGAGCTGCTGCTGTTGCTTCAGTCGTGTCCGACTCTGTGCGACTCTGTAGACGACAGCCCACCAGGCTCCCCCGTCCCTGGGATTCTCCAGGCAAGAACACTGGAGTGGGTTGCCATTTCCTTCCCCAATGCATGAAAGTGAAAAGTGAAAGTGACGTTGCTCAGTCGTGTCCGACTCTTAGCAACCCCATGGACTGCAGCCCACCAGGCTCCTCGGTCCATGGGATTTTCCAGGCAAGAGTACTGGAGTGGGGTGCCATTGCCTTCTCTGGGCAGAAACAGAGAGACAGAATGAATTTCTCTTTGATTCTCTGCATTTCTCAAAGCAAGCATATTTGTTTCTATTCTTGCCCTAGAATTTTAATCTAGTTCAAAGTGACATGAAAACTGAAAACACTCAACTTATGTTGATAACAGTGTCTTTGGGAAACAATCCATTAATTTCTACATTCTAGACTCCTAAAGTGATTGTTGCCTCAGTATTTCTTTTGATGAGATACCCAATATCCATCCAAGAAATTCCTTTTGTACCTACATCCCCAAATTTTGTGTTGTTGCAATTGAAGGCAGTTAGATAATATTTCTTTTTCAAGAAATAACATTTCTTATTTCATCATTTATTCATTAATAGCTAGTTATATTTATTAAGCAACTGCCAAGCAAGCTTCTGGATTACATTAATGAAAATGATGGATATATGTCTGCTCTCATTAAGCTAGCAATTATCCAGGTGATTAGAAATTAAACAAAAAAATCATATTTCTTTACAATGAAAAACATATTAAACTCTATAGAAGAAAAGATACAATGAAATTAAAAAAAAGAGCACTTAACATGGATGATCAGAGAAAATTTCTTTCACTTTTAAATAGAGATTGTTTGTGCTCAGTTGTTCAGTCGTGTCTGACTTTCTGCGGCCTCTTGGACTATAGCCCATCAGGCTCCTCTTCCCAGTGGAATTTTCCAATCAAGAATATTGGAGTGGGGAAATTGAAATTAGAGGATATTTAAAATTAGAATCTTTTCTAGGGTTACAAATTATACCATACTTAACTAAAGTGTCTTATCTTTTAGTTGATTATATCTGAAAATCATTTCCAAACTCCAGAAACACTCCATGAAAAAGAACCATAGCGTATTTTTTTCTTCATCTATTGTCTGCTCATCTAATAAAACATCTGTTTATACAAAGCTGATCTCTCTCCAACCCCTAGAGATAGTCTTAGAGCATATTTACATTATTGGAACACTCGATGTTATTGATCTGTGGGTAGTGAACTAGCTGGAATCTTTCTTCAGAAAAGTTTTCTCCTTCTATATCTCACTAATTGTCAGGGGAAAAAAATGACATGTCTGCAGATCTTTAACATGCCATCCATTTAAAAACAAACCGCAAGCCTGCAAGCCAGAAAAGAAGGTCAAATGAATAGCCTCAATGTCATATTGCCAACACTTGCTATTACTTGAATATTTGGGCCATTATTTTTAATTGCATCTCTAGATACAAAGAGGGTCAACACACCACATTTTCAAAGCTATGCTTAAAACTTAAAAGGAAGTACTATGTGAACCATGAAAAATTTAACAAGTTCAAATTTCAAATAACATATAAGTTTTATAAAATATATAGTATTTATAATAGCAAATAATGTGACATTTGCAAACTAGCAAAATGCAAAATATTACTGATTTCCATGTCTATGTAACACTTTCAGTAGGTGTAATAGAAATAAACACTATTGTAAATTGTAAAATGTTTCTTATCTCAAAGACATATGTGATACAGAATTTATCAAAAAAGTGTATTTATTATGAGGAAATATATTTTGTAAATGTAAAGCCTTATAGCTGCAAAAATGACAACTGTTCAAAGTATACATATCTGTGATTTTTAAAAAATTATCTGGCATAAGCAAAATATTGTAGTTGTATTATATTGAGATAGCATTTTCTACAAAAACATTAAGTAAGTAATTACACAGATAGACTGCAAATTGGATTTTTCAGTTGTGACAACAGGTGAGTCTTGTGTAAACACAAAGCCAGCTCTTGTCAAACTTTCATGTAAACATCGAAAAACTTTTATTTTACATTATGCCAGAAATTTGAGTTATCTATTTATTTATATTATATGTTACATGAAATAGATTCATATAGTATAAATGTATTTATTATAATTTATTTTTATTATAAGAGTAATAATTTAAAGAACACAGACAGCCTTAATTTGCAGACATATTAGTTATATATATGGGCTTCCTTGGTATCTCAGATGGTAAAGAATCTGCCTGCAATGTGGGAGACTCAGGTCCAGTCCATGGGTCAGAAATATACCCTGGAGAAGGGAATCGCTACCCATTTCAATGTCCTTGTCTGGAGAATTTCATGGACAGAGGAGACTGGTGAGCTATAGTTCTTGGTATTGCAGAGTCAGACACATCTCAGTGACTAAAACTTCAACTATTTGTATCTGTAGAAAATACAAGAAAATCTACAGGTAAATTATTAGAATTAATAAAAAGTTCAGAAAAGTTTCTAATTAAGCAAAAATCAACTTATTTCTATAGGTCATGAATAAATATTTTAAAAATATAATTTTTTAAAAATGATACTATTTCAACAATGACACCATTAAAAAGGGCGTGCATGTTCAGTCGTGTCTGACCCTTTGTGATCCCATGGACTGGTAGCCCACCAGGTTCTTCTGTCTATGGAATTTTCCAGCCAAGAATACCAGAGTGGGTTGCTATTTCCTTCTGCAGGGGATCTTCCCAATCTGGAAATTGAACCTGTGTCTTCTGCATCTCCTGTATTGGTAGGTGGATTCTTTACCACTGCATCACCTGGAAAGCCCCATTAAAAAGTATTTAGGAATAAAGGTGAGCATAACCTTAAAAAATTATAAAACTTTGCCGAAAGTATTGAAGGAAGAGTAAATATTTTTAGAGCTATACCATATTTATACATATAATGACTCAATATCATGAAGATGTCAAATTAATATCTAAATTTAAAGCAACTGTAGTCAAAATGCCAAAAAGATTCTACTATTTCATATGAGAGCAAAGACTCAGATGAAGCAAAATATTCTTAACGAAAATAAAACAAGATTGTGTGTATGGCAACACGGGCGGAGGAGCCTGGCGAGCTATAGTCCATGGGTTAACAAAGAGTTGCACACGACTGAAGAGTCTTAGCACGCAACAAGGCAGTAGCACAGAAATCAACAAATAGCAATGGAACAAAACAAATGTTCCAGAACACAACATATAGTGAAATTTAATACGATACAAAAGTGGCATTGTAAATCAGAGGAGGATAGAATGGGGTATTTGATAAGTGGAGCTGGAATTATCCACATGGAACAAAGTAGACTTTAATTACTACTCCATAGAATACATAAAATAAATTCTGTGTATGACTTTGTGGCATTAACTTGGCCATGTTCTCTAGAATTCTCTCTATATAGATTTTTGGTGGTTAGGTTTGGCCACCAGAGAAATTTGCTTGCGATTTGACAGGAGGAAGATAACAGAAGGTTTACTCTGAAGGTTAATGTAAGTCAGGCTGTCTTGCCGCTCCTACACATTTTTGCAATCTTCTGGCTAAATCTGTTGGCCTAGAAGAGTAGCTGAGTTTCATAGTTCCTTGAGTTCCAATGGGATATCTTTACATTTTCTACATCCCAGGTCCTGTACCATTGTAGCTCCTTGACAAGAGTGGCAGCCAGCACTTCCTTCAGGTTATCTTCAGCTAGAAGGTTGGTGGCTTAGAAAATGGGAGAGGCCAAAGTTGTTCAGTGAGAAACTAAGGTGGGTTCCAGTTTGTTCCACACAGTTCGTTTTTCTTTCTCTTACCATATCACATCTATCATTCCAATCTGCCCTTTGACTTCAGGCGCAGCACCAGATGCAGAAGAAACAGTGGAAATAAGACTATTTTACCAAATTCCACAGTGATAGAAGGTCAAGTCCCTAAAGAAAATTCCTCATTCTACATCATTCTGAGTGGTTCTGTTTTCCTGAATATACCACCTGGTACACCACTTTAATGTGAGAGGCACAATTACAAAAGTTTTACAGGTTAATATGGGGAATATTTTTATGACTTTGATAGAGAAACTTTTTAAAAAATAAGACACAAAACCATAAAAATGATATTGGTAGATTCAATAATGTTACCATTTTTAAAATGTCTATTAGTCAAAAGTGATCATTTGAAAAGGCAAATCTCAGACTTGGGAAAAAAAGATACTCTCAACACATACAACTAAGAAAGCATTATTACCCAGGATAAAGTAAAAAGAACACCCCTACACATCAACTCAACAAAAATATGAGAAAAGGATAAAAATGGATAATTTACCAAGGGTTTATCTCAAATGGCCAATAAGTCGATTAAAAGATGATTCATCTCAGTAATAGGAAAATGTCAATTATAAATAAAATAAAATTTTCACATCTATCATATTAGCAAAAATTAAGAACCCTGAAAATATTGTGCTGACAAAGGTGTGGATAAAAGCCAACATTTATATACCGTTGGTAGAAATGTAAATCCATACAGCCACTCTGAAGAACAATGTGACAGTAACTAATAAAGATAGAACCACTCTAACCCAGTAAGTCTGTCCCTAGGTTTACACCCTAAATAAACATGACCACATCATTGAGAACACAAGGGGACATGTATTTTTTTTTCAAAATGTAAATTTTTAACACGATTTTTTTTTAATTTTTTTAATAAATCTATACAGTTTTATTAAGACAAAAAACCGATAGTGTTGATACTAAGTTTACATTTAAACAAAAGTTTTCACAAAACCTAACACATGCCTAAAAATTACAATGGAGTTCTAGATGCAGGTCAAGATGATGTCAACAACTGATGGATCTCACGACTCAAGACAGCGTTTTGGATTTTAGTTAATTCTTAGGATTAAAAAGTTTGTTTTGTTTTAAAGTGAACCACTGCCCCAGTATGCAAATTTGTCTTCTGAGACCAGGGCTTTTGAAATCATTCAACTCTTGAACTTGTGCTGTCAGTGACTGAACCCTGCCACCAATGGTTTCAAAGTTCAAAAAACAGAGGCTCCAAGAGTTTTCCACCCTATGAGAACCAGCCCTTGTCTTTCCCTACTCACCTCCTGTACCATTCTGCCCTTCCCTAAATACTTCACCAGTGGCTTGGATGGAGAAGCTGATATTTGTAACTTCACAATAGGAAAAGAAAGGGTCTTCTTGTCAGTTTCATGAGTAGCGCCTCTAAGACAGAATGATCTGCCTGTGTATGCACTCCAGTAAGACTTCTCCTCCTCAACCAGTTTCCATCCCCCAAATGGCAGCTTTGGTAGCTTCTTATTCTTTTGTTGGGAACAGCATTGAGCTCTGGCAGGGAATACCTTGGCTTCTAAGTTTCAGGCATTCACAGCTTTTAAACAGTCTCACAGTCCTCATTTAGGTTGCCGATGACATTTTTTGAAAGGATACAATATTCTGGACACAGAATCCAATCATCATTAGTTGTTCTTTCCTTTGTTTCACCATTTCTCCAAATTTTAACAAAAATGATACTAACCCATCTCCCTTCTTTCCCACCCCACCGCACCCCACCCACCCCAAATAATACACCAGTAATAGCCAAAAACTACACACATGCTATGCTGTAAAAATGCAAAGCTAACATTATCGGGAAGAAGGCTGTGTGGGTTGTGGAGATGCTCTTTGAAAATCTACAATATCTCTTGTTCTCCCACATCCCATTCTATGTTTTGTCCTTCATAGAAGGCCCTTTGCTTTTTTTTTTTTTTTTTTTTAAGCAAAGTTCAGAACGGGTTGCCTTGAAACACTGACCCTCCTTCCCCTCCACAGGGATGGGTGTGCAAACTGTACAGCATGGAGCGGCTTTGAAGCCCTGGGCTGCTGTAGGGCACAGAAACTATACTGGCTCTTCAAAGGACATCTTCTCAAGCCACCTTCATGGTGTCAAGACAAGGAGAACTCCTTCTTTCCTCACTTGAAACCCACAGTCAGATGTGACAGGGGCTGGCATTCAAGAAAGTTAATGCTTATCATCTTTTTTGTCATCATCCTCTGAAGGGTGAGAATGCCACGTCAGCCTTTCCTCATAGAAGGATATGACAACTTGCAGGCACTTGACACTGGCTTCCTGTGCAGGGACTAGATCAGCTACATCAGAGTTCTTCCATTTCATTAGGAACATGAGTTCTCCACTGGAGTCCATAGCTCCAGTAACCCGCTCTGGTTCCAAACCCCGGGCAAAGCCTCGTGGCTTTTCTGACTCTTCTTCTTTGGTTTGCTCTCCTCCCCCTTATATTCCGAATCAGAATCAGCTTTGCGCTTGCCTCCCTCTGAGTCATCTGTCTCGTGTGCCGTTTTCTATGACTGCGGAAACTCGGCAATGAGATCACGGCAATCCAGGTTCTCTTCTGGTTCCCGTGTGTTATCCTCATTTGAGACTCCCTTCCACTTTAGGAGAAACTCCACTTTGCTCTTTACCACTCGACAGTCTAGAACTGTTTCCACCACATATTCTTCTTCCTCTTCTTCTAGCACCTCCTCCACCTTCTTCTTGTTTTGTTTTTTTCCCCTTAGTGCCCGCCAGCTTTCTGGTATAATGGATGACGCTGCTCAGAGCAGCGCCCACAACCCCGAGAGGAAGAGGAATTGGCGCCGCGCTACTCGCGGGTCTTGTCCGGCCAGCCGGGGGGAGTGCGACCGAAAAAGCAACAAGCCGGGTGAGCACTGTCGAGCCCCCTCAATGAAGCGGCGTACTGCAGGCCCCTGCCAACGGCCCTGCCCCAACAGGATTATTTAAAACAGAAAAGCTAATTTTTACATTGGCAGAAGAATGATAAATGTATCATGTTAGATTTATATAATTCTACGCAGTAGTGAAAACGAATGAATCAACAGATGAATCTCATGAACACAATATGAGGAGGCTAAAGCTACAGAAGAATGCTTAAAGAACGCTGTCATTCATATATAAATATACTCACATAAAATAATATTATATATATGTAGTATATAATTCGGCCTTCCCTGGTGACTCAGTGGTAAAGAATTTATCTGCCAATTCAGGAGACACAAATTCCATCCCTCAGTCAAGCAAGATTCCCTGAAGAATGAAATGGTAACCCACTCCAGTACTCTTGCCTGGGAAATCCCATGGACAGAGGAGCCTGGAGAACTGACCAATGGGGTTGCAAAAGAGTCAGACAAGACTTGGCAACTAAACAACAGCATTGTATAATTAAGGATATATATACATCTATTAAAAAATGTAAATACAAACGAATGGTAAATACCAAATTCAGGGTAGTGATCATCTTAATCAGGGAATAAGTGTGTTGTATATAAAATAGAGGAGATTCTTATCAGGAAGAAGTCCAGGGAGCTTCAATTCTATAGGAATGTTAGTTTCTCGAGCTGAAAGCATTTCTGCAGAAACTGAAGATATAGCCCTTAAGCTGAGGATCCATAAAAGACTGAGACACACACCACAGGACTGGTCCACTAATGGAGCATTGCTTCTGTCACAGCCAAGGCACTACTGAATCAAAAAGCTGCCCCTGGCTGCCAGCTCCAGAACCACGCTCTCAGAATCACATGTGAAAAAACTGACATGTGATTGCAATGCCAGTCAGGGAACCAAGGCTTCCCTGATAGCTCAGTTGGTAAAGAATCCATCTGCAATGCAGGAGACCTGGCTGAATCAGGAGGTTGCTGCCACAGCTATTGCTTCCAGAATCATGAAGTCTCTGCCACAATCTGCTCCAGTTAAGGAGCGCCCTGAACTCTACTTCCTTCCCCATATAACTCAGCTCCAAATCAAAGCATCACACGGATACTTCCAATTGATGTAGCTTAATTCACATATCTGTACTCTGGATGAAAGAAAAACTACTAAATATAGGTTTGTTATTTTCCTCTTTAGAAAAATAAGGATAATAATGAGGAACATTTATGAAAAGAGGGTGTTCAAAAAAGTTCAAGCAGACTACAATGACACATTTCATTAAGTGAGAGGGAAATTTGAACTCTGCACATATATCCTTCTATACTGTTTATACGGGTTTTTTTTTAAGCCACAGGCATACATTTTGTTCTGTTTTTTCTTTACCATATCACAAGAACTGCTAGTTGCCTTTCAATATGTAGCTAATCCTCTCCCTCATTAATAGAACACCCAGCCAATTTGCACACACCAAAATGTGTGTGCAAATTCCAAGAAGTCTCCTTAGAGGAAAGAATGGGCCCTTCTAGGTTTCTTTTTCTTCCTACTTGCTGGAATGTAAATGTAATCACTGACTTGGTCACTCACTTTAAATGATAGTTAAGATATTTAAAATGGTAAAACAGCAAGAGAGAAAGAACTTAGGTCTCTTGAAAATGGAGCTAAGGTTTAGATGAATTGTTGGTAAGTTTTAGTGGTAAAGAACCCTCCTGCCAATGTAAGAGACATAAGAGATTCACATCCTACTAATAGCTAACTGACCTTTAGCGCTTTCACTCTGATATCTAACTCTTTTAAAAAGTTTATTTAATGTGTGCCTATCTGTTTCTCCCTGTGTTGTTACTATTTAGCCTGGTACCGATTCCTGGATATGTTACCATATGAACAATTTATAGTCAGTGTTTTTATAACATCAAAGTTATGAATTCTATTCCTACCTTTGAAGTAGAACAACTTTTACCTAGAATTTTTAGCCATCAAAAAATGCATCTCTAATACCCAGGTAAAATAACATTTAAAAATATGCATTGATAAGTATCACACATTACACATTTTCTACTCATTGTCTGAATTTAAAGCAAGTCCTCTAGGTTAGCTACATAAAATTGCCCTTTTCTCTTTATCTATAATTGTCTTATAAATAATGAACTTACATGGTAGTCGGATGCTTTCTAAGTCATTAACCTTTAGTTTGTGGATGAAAATATGATATGAGACAAACTCGAATCTTCCTGAAAATAAGATACTTCACATGTATTGTTTTTGCTTTGTTTACAAGGATTATCATTTCATCACTGTACAAGGTAACTTTGCATCTGAAAATTCATGTCCTCAGTAGTGTATTACAGTATTTGAAGGGGTATCAAAGTCTTTAGTCTTAGAACCAATGTCAAGTCTAACTTATTTTTGAATGCAGAATAAGAAAAATATTCATATAATGACTAGGAAATTTGTCAGGCCATTATGAGAATTAACACAGTATTAAGGAAGCTGAGGTACTTTAGTAAGCCTTGGTGTGTAAGCACAGTCATTCCTGACTGTAAGCACAGCAATATGTCTCTTATTCAATAAGCCAGCAAAATGCATTGTTTTTTTTTTAAAGGCCAGATGCTTGGGGGCAAAATAAATGGCTAGCATAAAAGGGCTAAGCCAGCAGATACAATCACATAATGAAAAAAGTTTAAGGAAACAAGTGAAACGTGAATTGTGTGGCTATCAATAAGAGCAAAATATTGACACACTACTTCTTTGGGAGGCAGTGGGGAGATTTGGGGAGGAGTGGTAGGCTGAGAAAGCCTGGATCTCAGGAGACTTGGACAAAGCAGCTGCGTGCTAATGCACCACACTTGATGAAGTATACCCTCAGGTAACCTAGCAAATAATGAATTACAATCATCTAATGGAGGCTAAAAATAAGGAATCAACTCAATTTCCTCTCTTTCCTATTGAGCCTAATGCTGGCAGCATTCTACAAAAAGAAAGAATGGCACAACTTTAGAATATCTTTCCATGCTCAAAAAATTCTATTATAATAGGTCTTCCATATTTGTGTGACATTAAATATCATAAAGGGCTTCCCTGGTAGTTCAGCTGGTAAAGAATCTGCTTGCAATGTGGGAGACTTGGTTTGATCCCTGGGTTGGGAAGATCCCCTGGAGGAGGACATGGCAACCCACTCCAGTATTCTGGCCTAGAGAATCCCCATGGACAGAAGAACCTGGAAGGCTACAGTCAGTGGGGTCACAAAGAGTCAGACATGACTGAGCGACTAAGCACACAGCAAATATCATCAAAACAGATGATATGTGTTAAGAGTTTTAAAACCCAGCAGTGTTATTCAACAATGTTGAAGAACAATATAAGATATTTCAGTAATTTTCTTTCTGCTAAATTCACTTGGAAAGTTTGGAATAGAGTATTTCTATTTTATTTATATTACTTTTTGGCCATGCAATGTGGCATGTGGGATTCTAGTTACCCAACCAGGGGTTGAGCCCCATGCCCCATGCAGTGAAAGTACAGAATCTTAACCACTTAACTGCCAGGGAAGTCCCCAAGTATTTCTACTATTAGTCAACTCTGTGAAAACAGCATGATGATCAGTTATTATATGTACTATTTATTTAGCTGGGTTTACTTACAAACAAACATTCATTCAATATATACTCACTGAGCTCTTATGTCAGATACTTCTGGGAGTGTGAAGTCAAGTGGGCCTTAGGAAGCATTACTACAAAAGTAGTGAAGGTAGAATTCCAGTTGAGCTATTTCAAGTCCCCAAATATGATGCTGTGAAAGTGCTGCACTCAATATGCCAGCAAATTTGGAAATCTCAGCAGTGGCCATAGGATTGGAAAAGGTCAGTTTTCATTCCAATCCCAAAGAAAGGCAATGCCAAAGAATGTTCAAACTACCACACAGTTGTACTCATTCACACACTAGCAAGGTAATGCTCAAAATACTTCAAGCTAGGCTTCAACAGTATGTGAACCAACAACTTCCAGATGTGGAAGCTCTGTTTAGAAAAAGGAGAGGAACCAGAGACCAAATTGCCAACATTCATTTGATCATATAGAAAGCAAGGTAATTCCAAAAAACATCTACTTCTGCTTCATTGATTATGATAAAGCCTTTGACTATGCTGAAAAGTTGCACAAACAAGCAGTGCGGGAATAACAAGCCATCTTTATTTGTCTCCTGAGAAATCTGCAAATGGGCCAACAAACAACAGTCAGAACTGGACATGGAACAACTGACTAGTTCAAAATTGGGAAAGGAGTACAACAAGGTTGCATATGTCACCTGTTTATTTAGCTTATAGAATACATCATGAGAAAGGCCACTGGGTGAATCACAAGCTGGAATCAAAATTACCAGGAAGAATATAAAAACCCTCAGTTATGCAGATGATACCACTCTAATGGCTGAAACTGAAAAAGAACTAAAGAATTTCTTGATTTGAATGAAAGAAGAGAGTGAAAAGGTTGGGTTAAAACTCAACATTCAAAAACCTGTGGCAGAAGGGCATCTAAGATCATGGCATTGGTCCGATCACTTCATCACTAATAAAAGGGGAAAATATGGAAACAATGACATATTCTATTTTCTTGAGCTCCAAAATACTGCGGGCAGTGACTGGAGTCACTGAATTAAAAGATGGCTTGCTCCTTGGAAGAAAAGCTATGACAAATCTAGACAGTGTATTAAAAAGCAAAGACATTATTTTGCCAACAAAGGTCTGTATAGTCAAAGCTATGTTTTTTTTTTTTTTCCAGTAGGCATGTACAGATGTGAGAGCTGGACCATAAAGAACAGTGAGCTCCAAAGAATTGATGCTTTCAAACTGTAATGCTGGAAAAGACTCTTGAGAGTTCCTTGGTCTGCAAGGAGACAAAACTGGTTTTATCTCCTTCAGTTTTAAAGGAAATTAACCTTGCATTGGAAGGACTGACGTTGAAGCTGAAATTCCAATATTTTGACCACCTGATGCAAAAAGCTGACTTGCTGGAAAATACCCTGATGCTATAGGAAAGACTGAAGGCAAAAGGAAAAGACAGCAACAGAGGATAAGATGGTTAGATGCTATCACTGACTCAATGAACATGAATCTGAGCAAACTCCAGGAGATAGTGAAGGACAAGTGATCCTGGAGTACTGCAGCCCATGGGACCACACAGAGTCAGACACTACTTAGCAACTGAACAATAACAACAAAGGAGTAAAAAAATTGGCAATGAATTAAGAGTGTGTGTGTGCTCAGTTGCTCAGTCATGTCCAAGTATTTGCGACCACATGGACTGTAGCCCACCAGGATCCTCTATCCATGGAATTTTCCAGGCAAGAATACTGGAGTGGTTGCCATTTCCTACTTCAGAGGATCTTTCTGACCCAAGGATTAAATCTGGATCTCTTGCATATCTTTCATTGGCAGGAGGATTCTTTACACTGTGCCACCTGGGAAGCCGGTGAATTTAACATCGGTTCATACTAAAAACAAAGAACTGAACAAAAAGTATCAAAACAACCTCCCTGATAGGTCCTGAGTGTCTGAATTCTGCATCCTAGCTTTCTTCAATAAGCAATGCTTACATCGCTATCCAATGACAATTTTTTGGTTCTGAATGATGATGCTGTGGTATTGAAATTATCAAAATTGATCCAATTATGTGTACTAAATTTTCTTAAGTAGAATAGACTATTAGATTATAAGAATATTTTCAGCAATGAGAATTAAATCAAAATTTATTTTCTGGTTATTCCAGGGAAATAAGTCCATTATAATACCTAATTCCATAACCATTCTGGGTAAACTAGTAGTATTTTATAAATTTAAAAGACTGTTGATATTGATAATATTATATTTTTCCAAATTCCTCAAATTCTTATAGATTTAGAATATCTTACTTAGATTATCTCTTTAAAGACACAAATATTAATGATTAATACTTAGCACTATTTCTGATTATTACAGTAACTTTAGAATGTTATTTTAAAGACATGGAAACTAAGGCTCTATAGGTAAAAATATGTGAAACCATAATTCAAATACAAGTTAATAAAATCATTTAAAATACTAATAGTTCTCAACTAAGCTACACTTCAAAATCACCTGTGGACCTTCCAAAAGTACATATGTCTGGTGCCTTGCTGAGAACTGTGTCTCAGAGTCTCTATAATGGAGTCTGTTGTTATTTTAAAAAATCTTTGCTGATAAACCTGATCTAGCTTAATGGAGCAAACCTGTCAAATAGCAAATTGAATGCTCTAGTATCTAAATGAAATACAAGCTAAAAACATAATGGGAAGAGTTAAAGTGGAAGGATCATCTGCTTCTCTGAGCATAAAAGAACTAATGAGAGAAACTGTGCTCATGGTTTACAAAATTGGGCTTTAGATTGTTACCAACATAGACTTTCTCTGATGCCAGTCCTTCCAAGATGAATGTGGTAAGATTACTTGTCTCTTCTAATTAAGAGCAAGTGAACACAGAAGGAACTACCATCTCCTCAATTCCAACTTCTTATTTCTCTGCTTTACTAGATTAAGGGCCAAAGCCTGGGTCAGTGCATCAGTAAACACTCATGCGACTGTTCCCTATACATATCTAGCAGATTCACTGGTGCAGCCAAGCTGATTGCCCTATTAATTCTTTCCAGATCCTACGAATTAATGAGACTTGGAATGGAGAATGAAATTTATTTTGGCTCTCTAGATTATCCATTCATTCATTTACTCATTTACTAACACTGAATGCCCACTATTGTTTTAAAAATAGTGCTTGATATTGTGGACACAGTGATAAATAAGTCACGCACCCTGCAAACAATAAATGGCAGAAAAGCCCTTTCTACTTATGCCCGGCTTCCATTTCCAAATAGCTTTTTACAGCACTCATGTGCCACATGTCAAAGCTCTTCATTCAAAGATGTTTCAATTCAGTTCACTCGCTCAGCCGTATCCGACTCTGTGACCCGATGAATCACAGCAGGCCAGGCCTCCCTGTCCATCACCATCTCCTAGAGTTTACTCAAACTCATGTCCATTGAATCGGTGATGCCATCCAGCTGTCTCATCCTCTGTCATCTCCCTCTCCTCCTGCCCCCAATCCCTCCCAGCATCAGAGTCTTTTCCAGTGAGTCAACCCTTCACATGAGGTGGCCAAAGTACTGGAGTTTCAGCTTCAGCATCAGTCCTTCCAAAAACACACAGGACTGATCTCCTTCAGAATGGACTGGTTGGATCTCCTTGCAGTCCAAGGGACTCTCAAGAGTCTTCTCCAATACCACAGTTCAAAAGCATCAATTATTCAGTGCTCAGCCTTCTTGGCAGTCCAACTCTCACATCCATACATGACACAGGAAAAACCATACCCTTGCCTAGACAGACCTTTGTTGGCAAAGTAATGTCTCTGCTTTTTAATATGCTGTCTAGGTTGGTCATAACTTTTCTTCCAAGAAGTAAGCATCTTTTAATCTCATGGCTGCAATCACCATCTGCAGTGATTTTTGCAGCCCCAAAAAATGAAGTCTGACACTGTTTCCCCATCTATTTCCCGTAAAGTGATGGGACCAGATGCCATGATCCTAGTTTTCTGAATGTTGAGGTTTAAGCCAACTATTTCACTCTCCTCTCAATTTCATCAAGAGGTTTTTTAGTTCCTCTTCACTTTCTGCCATAAGGGTGGTATCATCTGCATATCTGAGGTTATTGATGTTTAACACACATTAAAAACATAAGTCTTATAATATGTTCAGTGCTACTTTTATCATTTTTAATTCTCAGAACAAACCTCTATAATAAATACTATTATTTGAATTTTACAGAGAAGGGAACTGAGATTTACAGAGGATAAATAATTTGCGAAAGGCCACACAGATAGCAAGTGATAAAGACTTGAACCGAGTCCATCTGATTTCAATATTCATGCTTTTAACCACCCAACTCTTCTCTTTGATATATTTTCAGGACAAGATGGTTAATATCTAAGACCTGGAAAGAGCCTGATGGAGAGATTTTCCTCTTCATAAATTATTCCTATAATATAATCTTACTAGCAAATGAGAAGAAGGAAGGAAAAAAGAGAGGGAGGGAGGATGGGAGAAAAATGGATATAAAGAAACTGAGGGTGAGGAATTTGCTACAAAGTCCACTGAAAGTGCACACTCCCAGACACCTCCATTCATATAAAACTTCAGCCTGGCTCAGTTGCAACTTTATCAAAGCCTTCTTACTACTGTTCTGCAAAATCTAATTACAAGAAGGGACTGGCTATCTTTTCCAATTCACTCCCTCTTCATGTCCCTCCTATTCATTATCTGTGATGCCATATACAGTTGAGTTTCCAGGCTCCTGAAAATTGGTTACTGAGTTTATTGGTTTGGTTGGTTGATTTCCCTTTCAAACATGATTAGTTTTTCTCTCAGTTAAAACTGATATATGCATTTGGTGGTCTCTAGTGACCAGAGGATTGATACCAAAATCAGACTGATAATATTCTTTGCAGCTAAAGATGGAGAAGCTCTATACAGTCAGCAAAAACAAGACCAGGAGCTGACTGTGGCCCAGATCATGAAATCCTTTTTGTTAAACTCAGACTGACATTGAGGAAAGTAGAGAAAACCACTAGACCATTCAGGAATGACCTAAATCAAATCCCTTATAACTATACAGTGGAAGTGAGAAATAGATTTAAGGGACTAGATCTGATAGACAGAATGCTTGATGAACTATGGATGGAAGTTTCTGACACTGTACAGGAGACATGGATCAAGACCATCCCCATGGAAATGAAATGCAAAAGAGCAAAATGGCTGTCTCAGGAGGCCTTACAAATAGCTGTGAAAAGAAGGGAAGTGAAAAGCAAAGAGAAAAGGAAAGATATACCCATTTAAACGGAGAATTCCAAAGAATACCAAGGAGAGATAAGAAAGCCTTCCTCAGTGATCAAGCCAAAGAAAAAGAGGAAAACAACAAAATGGGAAAGACTAGAGATCTCTTCAAGAAAATTAGAGATACCAAGGGAACATTNTGTGGCTTTGTAACAGAGCCTGAAGTCAGGCAGATTGATTCCTCAGTTCCATTCTTCTTTCTCAAGATTGCTTTGGCTATTTGATGCTTTTTGTATTTCCATACAAATTATGAAATTATTTGTTCTAGCTCTGTGAAATATACAGGCTGCCCAATGTTACTTCAAAACCATTGACATCTTCAGTTATTAATAGACTCAAATGTTTCATTCGTGTTTTAAAACAAAGACATAATAAAAAAGGAAATATTAATTAATTCTGCTTTTGTGCAGTTTGAAAACCAGATCTCAGTTAAACATCATTTGCAAGAAAAATGACTGTTACCCAGAGGCTACAAGAGCCAAAATTGTTTTTGCTTGTTTAACTTAGTTTTCCACATTATAAATAACAAATGTTTACATGCTCTCCTTCAGTAAATCCTGTTTTTCTCCTTGTCTGTGCATGATAAAACAAGAAAAATGTGGCATTGGTTTATTCCTTAATTCTGAGCAAAAAAAACCACTACCCTTCTTTGGAGAGAGGCAGGATGAGATTCTTCGGTGCTCTACCCAGTTTTGGCATTGTTTTGTATGGAGTAACTAGAGTTTCTGGAGCACACCCAGAAAAGGAGGATTCGGGTGGTGTATGGGGTGGTGGAGAGAGCACAAACACGAGGGGAAACTTTTAAGTATTCCCCTAAAGCTTGGCACATCCCCGACAGGATTTGGAAAGAGTGACAAAGGAGAGGTAGCTGACTCTTCTCTTCAAGAAATATATCTAAATCAAAGAATAATTTTGGGAAAGCAGCATGCTCCAGCATACATCCCTTTCTAAATAGTGCTGGGTAGTTGGAGAACTGAGGACCATGTCAAGACAGTTCTTGATGAAGTGCTAAAATCCTCACTAGGTGGCCACTTGAGTTCCCCAACTGCTGTAAAATTTCTGAAACCTGATACTTTAGAAATGGTTGAATTGCAGATCCTGAATAGCAGGAATTTCTTAGTCATGGGAATGCATGATAAAATCTCCTGTACAATATTTTGTCAAACTACTCAGACCTGTCCAGTGTTGCATATTATACTCCTGGTGCCCTGCGAGAACCTCCCCAGCTGTGTGATGGCAGGTCACAGTGTCTTACTGTATGACCATCTGATCCCACAGAGGTGACCTCGCCCTTACCATTTCCTCTTTCCAATATGGTATATCTCAGGCTAACTCATCTCCCAGTTTTCCACAAAATAATTATAGTCAGTCCCCTACATACAAACTTTCAAGCTGAGAGCTTTCAAAAATGCAAACCTGCCTTCCATCAACATTAGGCTTCTGTCTCCTATCCCTTCAGCTCTACCATCTCCCACTTCCTCTCCCTCTGCAAGTCAGCAACTCTTCTTGCCTGTTCACTCAAAGTCAACTCCTGTAGGCCAATTATTGTATTGTACTACTGTACTTTTCAAGGTTCTGTAAGATTTTAAAAGTTTTATNTCCAGTGTTGCATATTATACTCCTGGTGCCCTGCGAGAACCTCCCCAGCTGTGTGATGGCAGGTCACAGTGTCTTACTGTATGACCATCTGATCCCACAGAGGTGACCTCGCCCTTACCATTTCCTCTTTCCAATATGGTATATCTCAGGCTAACTCATCTCCCAGTTTTCCACAAAATAATTATAGTCAGTCCCCTACATACAAACTTTCAAGCTGAGAGCTTTCAAAAATGCAAACCTGCCTTCCATCAACATTAGGCTTCTGTCTCCTATCCCTTCAGCTCTACCATCTCCCACTTCCTCTCCCTCTGCAAGTCAGCAACTCTTCTTGCCTGTTCACTCAAAGTCAACTCCTGTAGGCCAATTATTGTATTGTACTACTGTACTTTTCAAGGTTCTGTAAGATTTTAAAAGTTTTATTTTTTGTGTTTGTTTGCCTTTTACGTATCATTGTATGAAAAGTATTCTAAACCTATTGCAGTATAATACTATATAGCCAATTGTGTTAGTTGGGTATCTAGGCTGACTTTGTTGGACTTATGAACAAACTGGATTTACAAAAGCACTCTCAGAATAGAACTTGTTCATATGGAGAAGACTTACTGTATTCCTGAATCTCCCCTTTTTTCCCCCGTAAATTTTCTGCCATGCATTTTGTACATGCCTCAAATTATTGCTTAAATATGGTATAGTCCAGTCTTTTATTTTCAACCATGTCCAGTATTAATTTTTCACCTGCCACTTCTACTAAAAGTTCTCAATCCATGTTACCTAACTGCCAGCTGTTTTTCCCATCCAAATACAGTATCAGACAATCAAGCAACATGCTCCAACATATAAAAACTACCCCCAAATAAAACTCACCTTTTTCTCACTTTTCTTCTTCTGGTCTTTTACCTGCTTCTCTCACTAAATTCTCATATCATTTTCTTCCCAAACAGTCACAGAGGCACTGTTAGATCCTCCACCTCACTCATTCTTCACATTTGCTGCCCCAGTATCCTATTAACGTTATCACCCACACTTCCCTCACTCTTCACTGTCAAGCCTCTATCATAGATTAAACCCTTATCTTCTCTCTGATGACACTGGTGAGTTCCTTCGCCCCCTGCCTCCCAGTCTCTGGACTACATTTTTCTCTCTGGCTGGGAGTGATAGCTACTCCTTTCCAGGTCCAGTTCTATTTGAGGAAGTTACGTGGAAAAATTACTTGAGTGATAATCCTGTCTATCTTACCATCTAGCCCTTTCTTTCCAGGAGCACATGCTCCTCTAGGAGTTAGTGTTGTGAGAAGAGTTTCAAGTACAATTTCCTGCTGTACTAGAACAACTGCTCCTTTGCACATTTAGCCCTGCTGTTCAGCCTACCCTTTACCTTACACTTATGAACTGTTTCTGCCAAGGATCCTGGTGATTCTCCTACATTCATATTTCCTGAGAGTCTACTCCATGAGCCATCCCCTCTTCCTCCCACTGTCCTGAATATATAGCCCCTCCCTTGGTTTTTCAGCTGTATCTGTAATGAACTCTAATTGTGTATGAGTTTATAGATTTCCTATGTGGCTCCTGAGACCCAGACAAATCTAGGATTGTGGCTGGACATCTGTTTGTGTCCCTGAGCATCCTATTACAGTTAAAGAGACAGCCTGCCCAGAGCAGTTGGAGGACTTCCAGCAGGGTGTTTCCTAATTCTACTTGCTGGCACACCAAGGAGATACCTCTAGTCCAGCCCAGACACACAATTTCCCCAAAGCTTCTGGAAAACAGAAAGGATGTTAATTTAGAAATTTGATTCACAAGTCACATTTTATAATTTTACATATTTCATCTTTAATTTGTGGTCCCCTCTCCCACTTCCTGGTCTGCTTCTTCAGGTCAACGTCCCTCTTCCTGCCCTGCCCAATACCCTGGGATGCTGTAGTAGCTTCAAACATATTAAATCTCATTAACATTCAGGTCCCAGACTAAGAGAAGCCCAGAGAGAAACAACAATTCTTTCTCTAGTTGTTCTGAGGAATGCCTTTCCTAAATGAGGTACACCTGAAACTCCCTCTTTAAAGGGCCCCCAAAGGTGTACACTAGTCCAGAGGACAGCAATATCAGAATCCAGAACAGCACAAGAAAAGCTGAACATCTGTCCAAGACATTAGCAAACATGTAACAGAATCACCGCTTCCTTTGCAAAAGTGCCCATTGGCTGCTGGATTAAGTCCAAATTCCCAAGCAAGGCAAAGTAGACCCTCCCCAATGGCAATAACCAGATGTTCTAGTCTTATTTCCTGCCTCCCCACCTGATCCACTTTCCAAGCTTTGCTCACACTACACTTCACTATGCCAAACTACCTGCCATTCTCCAAGCACACTCCATGCTTCCTGACTCTCTGCCTGTGTGTATTCCACCTTCGACATCTGAGGAGCCCTGTTGTGTTCTTCCTATGGTAGGAAAATATGTGTCATTTCTTTTTCCCAACCTCTTCCAGCAAACTTCGCTTTGCTTTCTAGGCTTCCACAGCCCCTTTAAGGAACTCTAGGCAGTGTCTATTAAGTTATATTTTAATTGTTTGTATGCATTGTTGGATTTTAGCTGGTATACAGCCTATATCAATAAACACTTTATGATTAAATCATTGACTCTTTCTGGTGTTTTTTCTCCCACAAGATTCCAGTCTTCCCTTTGATGTTACTCTCAGGACCAGAACACTATGAATTCTCTTGCCCTGATGGCTTGAGGATTAAAGAATACCTTTCTTCCTCAACAGCAATGGTTATCCTTGTCGTGGCAGACATCACAAATCAATTACAAAGCAATGTCCCTGCACCAAGGTCTGTAAACTGAGCTCTCTGGAAGGAGACAATGAGAGAGATAGAATATGGGTCTAGGAGATTCATTAGGGATCAACCCCATGGAAGGCAGAGGAAGAAATGGGACTCTGACAAATGCCTGACATGCCTTAGACATCATCAGAGTTGTTCTGCTGTGGGTCAAAATGACTGGACCTTTGTGTCCTCACCATGATTGACCACTGAATGCATGCTGCCTTGGGAAGGACATGGCTTTAGTCAATATGATTCTCTGCAGCTGAGGTGACCCCGGAGGTAGTTGCATGCTGGGAGCTGTCAGCTGACTGCTCATCCAGCAGCTGGGACAACAAATCCTTCTTGAAGAATGATCTGAAAGGTGAATCTCATGTCTACCACACTCAGAAATGGCATTGGACTTTTTCTCTGCACACCACTCTGAGTAGATCAATAGATGGAAGTTAAGATATAAGATGAATCGTTATGCTACCCCTGCCCTTAAGGGTTTAGACCCCGATCTTTGAGATATTTTCCTGTTTGAACTTTCAAAACTGTATCTGTTTTCCAGATTTTCTGAGGTAAGGACAAAAGGGTTGTATTTAAAATTCACAAATGCTGTTAACACTGAAACAGCAATTTCAGCAGTTTTAAAATTTGTAATTAAGTCTTTTCTACTAAGCAGGAACTGAGACAACTCCCTATTTCCTCTGTATGTAGGAGATTCTAGGGGAAATTGCCCTTATTCTCTAATGTAGGTTCTACTTTTTCCCTTGCTCCCTTCCACTCCCTCTTCCTGGTTCCTTTCTCCTTTTTCTCTGCCCTCCTTCACTCTCTCTGGTTTATCTCCTCCCCCTGCCACCACTCTTTCCTCTGTTTCTCCTTCTCCTTTCCTTTCCTTTTTTTTCTTTCCCTCTAAATTTCTATCAAAATTAATCAAACTTGGCCATTAGAGGGTTGATGCTCTGAGCCATATCTTTTCCCTAAAAAATTGCAAAAAAAAAAAAAAACAACCCAACAACTTCATATTAAAATACTATGAAGGAAGTCAAGAAGAAAAGAAAATGGTGAAAGGAATGCTTGACTTTGTCTTTCTTCATTTTATTTGGATTTTAGACTAGAAATATATCCTACAGTCTGAAATACCACTAGCATGTCAAATTGCTTTAGGTACTGAAGGATATGTTATAAACTGTCCTTGACAAATGATAACCAGTTCCATCCTGGTCAGTGATGAAATCAGTTAAGGCTTCTTTAGAAGTTAGGCTTCTTTATGCCTCTAAAGGAAATTAGGAAGTTTGGTGAGCACGTTTATTTGAACAAGAGCAGATGTTAGTAACCTAACTGTGCTTTCTGTACTTGTCACAGTAAACTCCAGTTTAAGTATCAGTATCTACTGAAATGGAGGTGGAAATACTAGCAGTACTGAATCACACTTAAAAATTCTGGGTTTGTGATTGCATTTATCTATGATACATCAGTTAGTCATTTCTTTCTGTCTCTATGATAGGATGGACTCAAGTTCAGCCTGTTTATTCTTATCTGTATGAAATGCCACTTTTTTTAAAAAAAAAAAAGAGGTTTAATTTTATCTCACAATATTGCTTTCAAGACTTTTCTAATAACTTTAAGAGGTAATATTATCAGCATGAGTAAACAATGTGTACCTGAGCTAAATGAAAAATATGCTCATTTTCCCATGTACTCAGCCTTCTGAGAGAGTAGGTCTCAAGGAAAGCATTTGATTTATGCTTATTAGAGATAAAGAATAAAATAAAGATGGAAGAAAAATAAAGGAATAAATATTAATATCAGTAGTTTTACATAACAAGTAACTTGGAGGTACACTGATGGGAATAAAATAGCCTCAGATCTGGCAGAGAAAAAAAGGAGAAAAGGAAGATGAAGTTGAACACTTACCATAAGAAATGGAACTTTGGTGAGAGGAAGATGTCTATAAGCAATTTTTAGGAATATTTGCTGTGACCTGCTTTTGGCCCTGGTGCCAGATCCAACCTGAATTTTTTTTTTTAATAGCCAGTGAGTTAGGAATGATTTTTATGTAATTTTAAGTAACTGAAAAAAATCATAATAGTATCTCACACAAGAAAAAATTATATGAATTTCTGTCTGTAAATGGTTTTATTGGAATGCAGCTGCTCATTTGTTATGAAATGTCTATGGCTGCTTTTGCACTATAGACAACCAGATGACATGATTCAAAACCTAACCTATTTACTGACTGGCCCCTTTAAAGGAAAAGTTTGACAACCACTGCTTTCACTGCTCGTTCTTACGAATCTGCAGACTGACTGAAGAAGCTCTGCTAATCTGGGATGGCCTCAGTTGGGCAGCTCTGCTTCCTTCATGAAGGCCTGTTGGTTGGCTGGAATGGCTCTGCTGCTCTTGTGTTCATTCTAGGTTTCCCATGGAAGGAAAAGACACCTGGGAAGACTTCTTCTCATGGTGAAAAAAGAGATACCAGAGATCAAATGGGAATTTTACATGGCCAAGTATGAAGTCAGAGTAAGGAAAGACTCAGATGATCCATGACAGGGTTGTAGATGCTACAGGAAATGAGGACTCAAGGTAAGTAAATCAAACTACCACAAGCACCCTTAACCAAGGACTCCAGAAAGTCTAATCCAATCATAGCATGAAGCTCAAAGTAGATCTGTACCAGTGTCTCTTAATCCAGAGACCTATCAATTAAAAGAAAATAAGTTATCCCTCCTCTTCTTCCCACTCCCCACCCCAGGAACCCAATATAAAAATGGTGAAACAGGGACAAGCCCATCACACTGCAGCCATTGTTCCAATAGCAATTAGAAAATTTGACTGATCAAATGCTCTAAGTCACCCTACTTTGTGATGGAAGATATTTGGCTTTTAGGTCTTATCTTTGATCCTCGGGAGTGTATCTTCAGTCCATAGCCATCCACAGACTTTGGTCCCATCCTCTGAGAGCTACTTTCCTGTCTATAATTCTCATTGTCCACTTCTGAAGAACATTTTGGAAAACATGCTCTTTTTAGATTATTGAGCAGTTTTCTCAGCTGCCTCCTGCCTGTGGAAATTTGAAGACCCAAAGTCCTTTTCAAACATCTAGGCTCAGTTTCTTTTAGTTCCAACTGGTTCTTTCTTCAAAACTTTATGGATTATCTATATGTTTGATGCAAGTCAAAAGCCACACTAACAATTATTTTTTAAACATGCTTCTCTCTTTCCTTCTCTCTACTTAATCAGGTACTTTGTGTCTATGAGGCTTCGACAGTACTACAAGTTTTCTAGATACCATTTCAGAGATCTTAATAAACGTAATGAGTCTACTTCCCTGGTTTGGTCTGGTTGTATATCATCAGGTTATATATAATGCTCATACATTTGATTATTCTTTGTCTTTGAACTCAATCTTAATTTGAGCATCTTTTACTGACTCCATAAACTGTGATAACAAAACTTTTAATTCTCCAACTCCGCAAGCTACATTCCCTCTAAATTCTCCTTGCTGTGCCTTGCTGAGTCACTCAGTCATGTCCGACTCTTTGTGACCCACCAGGCTCCTCTGGCCATAGAATTTTTCAGGCAAGAATACTGGAGTAGGTTGCCATTTCCTACTCCAGGGGATCTTCCCCACCCAGGGATTGAACCCACATCTCTTGCTTCTCTTACACTGGCAGGCAGATTCTTTACCATTGTGCCAACTAAGAAGCCACAATCAGTTAACTGTTGGCACATTACAACTACATTTTAAAATGACTCAGTGCATAAAATACCAGTGATTAAATTTTCATGGGTCAGCAAGCCAGGTGGAGTGATTCTGCTGATCTTAATTGGGCTGAACTGGGTGACTTTTCCTACTTACAGTGTCTTTGGTAGCTCTTCTCTCTGTATGTTCATTCTGAACCAAGCTAAAGAAGTTCTTCTCATGGTGATTACAGAGTACAAAGCGGCAAATGGAAACTCACAAGGTTTCTTAAGACCTACAAATATCACACTGTTACTTCTACTCATTTATCACTGAACAAGTCACATGACAAAGATTAATGTCAATAGGCAAGGAAAAAATATTCCATCCATGATGAGACAGTGGCATGTGTATGGATGCGGAGAGAAATGAAAAATAGGGATCAGTTAATTCACCACAGACATATCAATAGATGATATAAAGATATTTTATAAAATACAGAAACAGTATCTAATAAAAATGCTTGGTAAAATATAAACAGAAAAAGATCAATAAAAATCTTTCCCTAAATAATAAAAGACCAAGGATTTGCAGTTATGTTGAACTATCTTACTTCTGAAACTCAGTTCAGGAATGTTCTTAAACAATTCTGATGTATCCCCTTGTCTACTTTACCTCACAACCATTTAATTTAGAGTAAGCATTAAAAGAGTACTCTACAATTATTTCTGGAATGTTCTTCTAAGCTGCTGAAACTCATTCTGTAAATTTTGATGAATTGGTTCTTTTGAGGTTCACAAATGTACAAGCAGCAACCATGTGATCATTGCTGTCTGGCTGAGAGTAGCATTTCCACGTGGAAGTTCCTTAAGAAATTTACATGTCTCTGAATCTGAAATCTTGTGGAAAATTAATAGAGAGAACAAGGAAAGTAAAAGCTTAATAATCAATAGAGAGACGTTACTATGCAACTATCTTGCTTGCAGTTGTTGCCATATTATATGTGAGTCTGTAGTCTTTTCTGCAGGTAACTTTCTATAATGAGCCTTTTTAAAAAAATAATTATTAAGAAGTTCATAAGCAGAGTATGTTCATATGGATTTTATGAGTGGTTTTGAAGAAAAAACAACTTTCTAATCCTTAAATAAGCAATTTCACCATGTGAATCTGTACAGCAGTGTTGACCTTGCTAGGAAATCCAAATGTTACGCTATTCTAATACTACCCCATAATATTCACTGGCATTTTTTACTGCTTGGATATTTGCTACAGGTACATTTATTTGTAACTACCTTAACAAAAAAGAGGCAACAATTGCGAATATTCTTGTAGAACATTACAACGTGAAATTAGAAACTGATTTGAAATATGAAATAGCAATAGAAATATTGATTTCAACATCAGAATCAAGACAAGCTGAAAATATATCTTCACTTTTTTTAATTTTAATTTTTACTTTATTTTACTTTACAGTGCTGTATTGGTTTTGCCATACATTGACATGAATCCGCCACGGGTGTATATGAATTCCCAATCCTGAACCCCCTCCCACCTCCCACCCCATATCATCTCTCTGGATCATCCCCATGTACCAGCCCCAAGCATCCTGTATCCTGTATCAAACATAGACTGGCGATTCATTTCTTACATGATAGTATACATGTTCCAGTGCCATTCTCCCAAATCATCCCACCCTCTCCCTCTCTTTCAGAGTCCAAAAGTCCCTTCTATACATCTGTGTCTCTTTTGCTGTCTCGCATACTTTACACTTCAGGAATGTTATAAAGGGAAGCCCTTTATATGAAGCAGCCTATGCCTTAAGAAGAAACTTGACAAAATCTAGGTTGCTTTGGACATACTCTTAATACAATCAGATCAATGCAAAATGGAAATATATTTTTACATCTAAAATATCTATCACACAACAAAAGTAAGGATTATCAAGTGGGCAAGAAATGCTTTGTGTTTTAAAATTTCATTTTAAGAATAATAACTTTTAAGTATTAAATATTTAGTATAATTTTTCTATTGTAAACAATTTTTACTTCATGTTCTAAATGTGTCCTATTATGAAATGTCTATATCAAGTAGATATTTATGAGTTATTTTAATATTTTAATTGATAGTGCCAATAAACCATACATTTTCCTGTTTTGAACTAAGAAAATCCCAGTACAATCCTATCATACGAAAAACTGATTCACTGTTTATTATGGTCACTGATTATTATTTAAAATATACAAATAGTGTGTTATAGAAGAGGCAGAATAACATAGTAAAGGGAATTTCTGAAAATTTCCCAAATTCTGATTTTTCAATATGAATCCCAAAGATAAGTATCAATTGGAAATTTGAAAACACTGGCCAACAGCAAAAATAAAATGCTTTTGACTGGCAATTCAATTCAGTTCAGTTCAGTTACTCAGTCATGTCCAACTCTTTGTGACCCCATGAATCGCAGCACACCAGGCCTCCCTGTCCATCACCATCTCCTGGAGTTCACTCAAACTCACATCCATCGAGTCGGTGATGCCATCCAGCCATCTCATCCTCTGTTGTCCCCTTCTCCTCCTGCCTCCAATCCCTCCCAGCATCAAAGTCTTTTCCAATGAGTCAACTCTTCACATGAGGTGGCCAAAGTACTGGAATTTCAGCTTTAGCATCATTCCCTCCAAAGGAATCCCAGGGCTGATCTCTTTCAGAATGGACTGGTTGGATCTCCTTGCAGTCCAAGGGACTCTCAAGAGTCTTCTCCAACACCACAGTTCAAAAGCATCAGTTCTTTGGCGCTGGGGGGAAACATGGGTCTCAGAATTCAGGAAATGCAGTATTAAAGGACAACATCATGTTAGAAGATAATCTCCCTCACATTTCTTCCAGGTCTAAAATATTCAGTGAGCTTATGGTTTAGAATTTTCTAGGAAGGAGAGCATACTAATAACTGCCCAGAATGTTAGTCGTGGCTTTCTCTTTCTTCAGTCTTCTTCCTCCATTCTTATCCTGATAGTTTTCTGTTTTTTTTTTTTTTATATTTCTATCTTCTACTGTAGGTAAATTATAACCAAACCTTAATTTTTAGGTTTTTATAGTGTTCATTTATGATAGTTTTAACTGTTTCATAAGTATATACTTCATTCATAATAAAAATATATTGACTTAATTTTTAATAAAATATTTAATATGCAATGTAAACATGTTCTGTAGAATGTAAATAATTTTTTAAAATATACTTTCCTCATTTAATTTTTTTCTTAAAACAGCAGATGGCACAAAACCAACCATCCAAAAAGTATTTTTATCTGCTCACTTTAAAAATACTATGATAATGTTAGAGCTAAAAAAAGATGAGGGATAACAGGGATAATACGTAGTTTACTTGATAGTCATAAATTCTATATTGCTACTTCTTGGAATGTCCCCCATAAAAGAGATGCTTTTCAAGTATTTTCTGATGGATTGAGTAATAGTGAGCTTTGGGTTCACTCTAGGTTGTAATGATGAAAAAAAAAAGCTTATAAAGAGTTTTTGTTGATCATATTACCTTTATTATAATCTCATCCTTTATGAATTAGAAAAATATAAACATACATGGCAGAGGCAAAGTATGAAAATACTTAAACAGTCTTTAATATCTTCATGTCTCTATACTCCACTCCTCATTAGGAAACCAAAATCCAAAACTGGCTTTACTAATACTAGACTGTTGATTTCAGTAATTTCTGGTCCTAGAACTTCTATCTCAGTCCTTTTTTGCAGTTATAGGAAAAGTCAGTTGCCCCTTCTCAGAGGAGTCATATGAGATTTCCTGATTAATATTTGCAAAGTTCAATGGTGATTAAAGGGATTATAAAATTGATAATTGTTATTATAGAGACTGATATAGCAAAGGGGTCTATCTGGAAGATTGGCAGCCAAAATAAAATTTTAGGTTGGTTGAAAAATGTTAGGTTAGTTCTCATTATCAGAGAATAGCTGCTTTCAGAAAATGTATATTTAAATATTAACAACACTTGAGAAGAAATACTCCCAGAGATAAACATATGCTTTGAATCCACAATTACTTATGCATCTTCCCTGTGCCTCCTCATTGTCTGTATTTTTAAAATTCTGCAGGCAAAGAAATGAGGTTCGGTCTCAAGGTCATTGAAGCAACTGTGATTTTATTATTATGCCCATTGAATTTGCTATAGAAATGTAATTTAAGGCATTAATATGTACACACTAAATAAAACCAGACAGTCTGTGGGAAAAGTTATTAATGGTGCTGGAATTTTACCAGTTTGGGAAATAAATAATATAATGTGTGTATCTCTGGAAACAATGCAAACTCAGCCTACTCAATAGACAGACACAGTAAAAGAAGTCTAAGCAATTCTGTAATTCTATGAGGAGAGTAATTTCACTGATGACAGCTTTCCATAATTTTACTTTTAGATAGCAAATAATTTTCCTTATTCTTTATTTTATTGCTATTTTGAATTGCACTCCTTGTTGGAGTTTCACCTTTTACCAATAATTCTTCAGGAGATGTATTTTCATTGTTTTTCATATGGCAGTTACTGCTGGCAGTACCTAGTTGAAACCAACAGAATTACAACTCTCTTCAATATCCCTACATGACATGAGTAATATTTCAGTTTAATCCAGGGGCATGAATTGAGCCAGGAACAACCATTTCAATTTCTACAGCGGTTTGTTTAGGCTTAACATGGACTAGCTACCATACCCTCTCTCGGTGAACCGCATTAAATTGCTTACAGAGACCCACTCAGAAAGCAAAAGGCATGGCTTTACTATTCTCCTGACATGCTTTTGCCTAATAATCATGAAAGCTATAAAAAGGAATCCACCACAAATGCCCTTGAAAAGCTCTATACTACCACCCAACGACCAAGTTCCCACAAGGGAAGTTAAAAAGCTATTAAGGTTACTTCACTTTTATATAACATATGTTTAGTACAATTTTTCTTAAAAAATCAAAAGTTCTCATCTATAATAATAGATAAGTCCTCTGCGGGGCTTCCCTGGTGGCTCAGTGGTAAAGGATCCACCTGCCAATGCAGAAGACATGGGTTCAATCCCTGAGTTGGGAAGATTACCTGGAGAAGGAAATGGCAACCCACTCTTGTATTCTTGCTTGGAAAATCCCATGGACAGAGGAGAATGGCGGGCTACTGTCCATGAGGTTGCAAGAGTTGGAAACAACTTAGCAACTAAATAAGGCAAGATTTCCCTGTAACCCTGTGTATAATAATATGACTCTGCTACCATACTTATCATGTAAGAGACCAAATGGATGAGCAATGATTAATCCATACTCTCAATAGTTCTAGAAGTAAGAGCATTAGTTTACAAATGACTGACTGATGTAAAGGAATTTTTTATAGCCATACAGAAGAAAATAGATCGGGTGCCAAATGAAAAGGCTCTTAAGCAAAACAGGGCCAACCAAGCTCTCTATAAAAACCGATTTGTTTTCCCTTAAACTGTATGAATGCATTTGTTTGTATCAAATACTTATTATTGAGGATATCATCAATGAAAACTTAAAATAGATTTTTGCTAAAACTAACATATGTTAGGAATGAAGCAATAAATGTTGGTTAAGTGACTGAATTAAGTCTGATGGTTATGACTCACTCTTACTAGCTGGAGATAAATACATAACACAACACATATAGATAATTTAAGAATTATATAAATTGTCCTGATAAATTAATGCATCAAAGTGATTTTGGGGTAAATTATCAGTATAGTTGCTACATCTATTGCTTAATAACCTTGGCTTGTTTTTGATAGTATAGTGGGTAGAAAAAGCATGAAAAGTGAACCAGAAAAAGGAGGAGGCTGGAAGTCTAGTCCTGACTTTTAGCTTTAGGCTAATTAGCTTTTGGCACTGGACAAAAGATTACAACAACCCAGGTACTAGGCTCCCTTATGTATAAGGAGGAATTATGACTTATTTGATGTTATAACCTGTTCTAACTGGATATCTATGGAGGGAGCATGATTTGCTAACTTCCAAGATAGAGAAAAAATATTCTGATTTGTGTTATTTCTTTCATATTACCTTATAACTGTCAATAATAACTATAAATTAATACTATCATCATTGATCAGATTTTAGGTATTAACCTATTACTCATTTATTGAGCAGATATTTATTACAACCTATAATGTGACAAAATATCATCATCAACTCAATGACATGAATCAGAGCAAACTTTGGGAAATAATGAAGGTTAGGGAAGCCTGGCATGCTACGGTCCATGATGTTGCAAAAAGAGTTGAACACAACTTAGTGACTAAACAACATAATGTGACAAAGTACTGGCCTGTTACTCCTTGTGCTTAATTTTTATCAATGCATATGCCTTTGACTGTGTGGATCACAATAAACTGTGGAAAATTCTGAAAGAAATGGGAATACCAGACCACNATCCAACCAGTCCATTCTGAAGGAGATCGGCCCTGGGATTCTTTGGAAGGAATGATGCTAAAGCTGAAACTCCAGTACTTTGGCCACCTTATGAGAAGAGTTGACTCATTGGAAAAGACTCTGATGCTGGGAGGGATTGGGGACAGGAGGAGAAGGGGACGACAGAGATTGAGATGGCTGGATGGCATAACGGACTCGATGGACGTGAGTCTGAGTGAACTCTGGGAGTTGGTGATGGACAGGGAGGCCTGCTGTGGTGGGATTCATGGGGTCACAAAGAGTCAGACATGACTGAGAGACTGAACTGAACTGACCTGATTCCTGTATCTTCCTATATTCTTGTTTTCCTCATGTCATATCACTATTTGGTCAGGTGTATGGTGTGCACAAAATGAAATTTGCCTTGTTTGGTCCCTGATGACATAGCCATGGAATAAACAGGATGAAGAAATCATTGGTTATCACTTGATAATGCTGTGCAATGTTGAAAAATTATACCATTTGTTACATTGAAGTGTGTGCAGTTTTTAAGGAAACCAAACTCTTCTGAAGTTATTGAGACTGGCCCCTCTCTGCCCCTCTGAATACCCTATTTCGGGGCACAGATCAGTGCACTGAAGCTTCATGATTCCCTGAAGGGCTGTCAGTACATTGGCAGTGTCACTTCTTTGTACTCAATACCTCTTGGGGGAAAACTGCTAGATGTATCATCTGCCTTGTTCTGCTCTGTTCCCTTCTTAAACCATTGATCTCTGCTCCTAATTCTGCTTCAGCAGGAATATCTCTTAAACAGATGTCTTCTCCATTTTATGTAGATACTCCTTACGTCTTTTGAACTTAACAGACTTACAAGTCTTTAATCCTCTATTCAATTTGTTCCAAAACCTTTGCTTATGAATCTATGTAACCAGTTTTAAGACACTTTCCTTATTTTAAGAAATGTAAATAACAAAAAACAAAGCATCAAATTACCCATGTAATATGAAAATGAAGTATGATTTTGCATTTATAATGTTTTGGTTTGGGTTTTAATTTGGCAGTGGGTGCATAATAGTATTATCAACAGATTTAGTTTTCTAATTATTTCATAGAGATAAGTATTCATGGGCATATCTCATTTTATTGTGCTTCGCTTTATTGTAATTTACAATTATTTGCATTTTTTACAAATTTAAGACTTGTGGCAGGGCTGCATTGTCAGATGATGGTTAGCATTATTTTTAACAAAGTATTTTAAAATTAAGGTATGTGCATTGTTTTTTACGTATAATAGTATTGCACAATTAACAGACTACAGTATAGTACAAACAGAACTTTTAAATGTAATTGGAAACCAAAACATTTGTGTGACTTGTTTTATTGTAATATTCATTTTACTGAGGTGGTCCAGAATTGAATCTGTGCTATCAGAAAGGAAGGCTGTAAATAAGTTTATATTTCCCAATACTTATCGGGAGTTCAGTTTACATCAACAGATTTTATTGAGCTCTTACTAAATGTAAAGTAGTGCCATTAGGCACTCATGAAGAGTTGACAAGAACTTTTTCTGTATCCAAGAGCTTTCCCTGGTAGCTCAGTTGGTTAAGAATCCACCTGCAATGTAGGAGACCCCAGTTTGTTTCCTGGGTCAAGAAGATCCTCTGGAGAAGGGATAGGCTACCAATTCCAGTATTCTTGGGCTTCCCTTGTGGCTCAGCTGGTAAAGAATCTGCCTAGAGTGCGGGAGACTTGGCTTTGATCCCTGGGTTGGGAAGTTCCCCTGAAGAAGAGAATGGCTACCCACTCCAGTATTCCGGCCTGGAGAATTCCATTGGCTGTATAGTCACGGAGTCGGAAAGAGTCAAACACAACTGAGTGACTTTCATTGTCACTTGTCTGTATCCTAGACGCTTGTAGACTAACAAGAAAGATAAATCAAGTTTCCACACTACTTGACTAGAGTCAAGTAAGGACCAGAGAGAAGTATAAATACTAATTCAAAGGAGAGAAGGAACATCTAGATAAAAGCACATCTAGATAAAAGCCTCAGGGATGATGGATTTTGAGGCAGGCTTTGAAATGGGAAGTTCTTTAACAAATAAGGATGAATCATTCTAAGAGGAGGAAGTATATTAAACAAAAGCACAGTGGCTGAAATACACAGGCATGTTTGGAGAACAAAAACTGATAATTTGGTTGGACTACATACAGCCTTTGTCTATGCACATAATGAGAAGTGAAACTGAAATCTACTTTGAGCCAAATAACATTTTAATGAATCTAAATGTTATTATGTGATGTGATACTATTTTATTATATATAGACCTAGGTTTATACATAAAAATTTCACCAGATCCACAGTACCTAAAGCCAATGTTAGATACAATATTTATAATTTTCTGGATAATACCCATGAAATTTTAATAAATTAAATACATAATTTTATGTAATTAATTTTATAAAAATAAATGGATTGATCATTAATAATAGAACTTTTACACAAGTGATAATAAGGAATTCTCCAAGATTCAGGAACCCGAGTTAAGAGCCTTAAAGTCATGTTAAACAAAGCTAAAAAACATAACAGATTTCAAACATGAAGCACTGAATATGTAGACTTATCTCCATACAATCATGAAATGCTACAAAAATTATGGTGAAGGAAGGAAAAACTGTAAAAAATCAAAATGATAAAGTAAGACATGTCAGCAATATGACTGAATGTGCTTAGTCACTCAGACATGTCCAACTCTTCGCAACCCCATGGACTATAGCCTGCCAGGCTCCTCTGCCCACAGGAATTCTACAGACAAGAACACAAGAGTGGGTTGCCATTTCCTCCTCCAAGTAACTGAATAGGATTTGGTAAAAGTGAGGTACAGAAAAATTCAAAGAAGAATGTTGATTCATGCCATTAGCACCATAAGGGTTAGGAGTAAAAGATTCTAGGTATCTCTCAAGGTGGAAGAGTAATGATTAGGGTAAGTAGGAGGACCCCCAAGCCTTCCCTAGGCCCACAGCCAAGCCAGTGTCTCTCCCTAGAAGAAAAAACTAGTGATAGTCTATCTATCTATCCATCTATCTCTTATGAACTGAATTGTATCCCCTCAAAATTCACATGTTGAAGTTCTAACCCTTGGTACCCTAGAACGTGACTGTATTTGGAAGCCTTTAAAAAGGCAGTTAAGATAAAATGAGGCTATATAGTGGGATCAATCTGACTAATCCAGTATGCCTGCCTCTGCTGCTGCTGCTGCTAAGTCGCTTCAGTCGTGTCCAACTCTGTGCGACTCCATAGATGGCAGCCCACCATCTGCCATAGATGGCTCCCTCATCCCTGGGATTCTCCAGGCAAGAACACTGGAGTGGGTTGCCATTTCCTACTCCAGTGCATGAAAGTGAAAAGTGAAAGTGAAGTCACTCAGTCGTGTCTGACTCTTAGCAACCTCATAGACTGCAGCCTTCCAGGATCCTCCGTCCATGGGATTTTCCAGGCAAGAGTACTGAAGTGAAGTGCCATTGCCTTCTCCACCAATATGACTAGTATCCTTATAAAAAAAGAAATTAGAGCAAAGACTCACAGAAAAAAAAAAAATCTATGTTGGGACATAGCAAGAAGGTAGCCATCTGCAAGTCAAGAAGAGAAGCCTCAGAAGAAACTAAACCTGGCAATACCTTGATGTTGGATTTCTAGCCTCCAAAACTGTGAGAAAATAAATGTCTGTTAAGCCATTCAGTCTGTGGTATGGCAGCTCTTGATTACTGATACATTGTCTGTCTATCTGCCCATCCCTCTATTTATCTGCTTTATGATGACTCTTTTCCTGTGGTCACATATGGATGTGCGAGTTGGACTGTGAAGAAGGCTGAGCGCCAAAGAATTGATGCTTTTGAACTGGGTGTTGGAGAAGACTCTTGAGAGTCCCTTGGACTGCAAGGAGATCCAACCAGTCTATTCTAAAGATCAGTCCTCCTGGGTGTTCTTTGGAAGGAATGATGCTAAAGCTGAAACTCCAGTACTTTGGCCACCTCATGCAAAGAGCTGACTCATTGGAAAAGACTCTGATGCTGGGAGGGATTGGGGGCAGGAGAAGGGGACGACAGAGGATGAGATGGCTGGATGGCATCACGGACTCGATGGACGTGAGTCTGAGTGAACTCCAGGAGTTGGTGATGGACAGGGAGGCCTGGCGTGCTGCGATTCATGGGGTCGCAAAGAGTTGGACACGACTGAGTGACTGAACTGAATTGAAGAAGGAATATAAAGGAAGGTAATTGAGAGTAACTGTTTTGGCATAGATGTAAGAGAAGGTTCTTTTCATTTGGTTCTAAGAGATGACTTCTCCTGAGAAATGGCACTTAAGACCTAAAAGGTGAGGAAAAGCCAATCATGCAAATATTTAGAGGAGCATTTTTTAGGCAAAAGGAAACTGAATGGCAAAGATGCCCAGATAACAAAGGAGCACAGCAGACTGGGCACCAATCGGCATGGCTAGAGTGCAGTAAGGAGGGGGCTGGTAGAATGAGGTAGGTTTGCAGATAGAAGCAAGGCTACAATACCACTTTATCCTTAGGATAAACTTTTCATTTTTCAGACCCACATAAGGTGGATCTGAATTTTAATTGGTAAACTATGATAAATAACCAATTTTATTTATTTCTCTGTTCTTGTGCGTAGGTTGCTCAGTCATGTCTCTTAGTGATGCCATGGACTATTCATGGGATTTTCCAAGCAAGAATGCTGGAGTGGCTTCCCATTTCCTCCTCCAGGGAATTTTCCCAACCCAGGGATTGAACCCACGCCTCCCATGTCTTCTGCATTGCAGGTGGATTCTTTACCTGCTGAGCCATCGGGGAAGCCCAATATTTATTCATTTCTCTGCTGCTGCTGCTAAGTCACTTCAGTTCAGTTCAGTTCAGTTCAGTCTCTCAGTCCTGTCCAACTCTTTGTGATCCCATGAATCGCAGCACACCAGGCCTCCCTGTCCATCACCATCTCCCGGAGTTCACTCAGACTCATGTTCATCGAGTCCGTGATGCCATCCAGCCATCTCATCCTCGGTTGTCCCCTTCTCCTCCTGCCCCGAATCCCTCCCAGCATTGGAGGCTTTTCCAATGAGTCAGTTCTTCACATGAGGTGGCCAAAGTACTGGAGTTTCAGCTTTAGCATCATTCCTTCCAAAGAAATCCCAGGGCTGATCTCCTTCAGAATGGACTGGTTGGATCTCCTTGCAGTCCAAAGGACTCTCAAGAGTCTTCTCCAACACCATAGTTCAAAAGCATCAATTCTTTGGTGCTCAGCCTTCTTCACAGTCCAACTCTCACATCCATACATGACCACAGGAAAAACCATAGCCTTGACTAGATGGACCTTAGTCAGCAAAGTAATATCTCTGCTTTTGAACATGCTATCTAGGTTGGTCATAACTTTTCTTTCAAGGAGTAAGCATCTTTTGATTTCATGGCTGCAGTCACCATCTGCAGTGATTTTGGAGCCCCCCAAAATAAAGTCTGACACTGTTTCCACTGTTTCCCCATCTATTTCCCATGAAGTGATGGGACCGGACGCCATGATCTTCGTTCTCTGAATGTTGAGCTTTAAGCCAACTTTTTCACTCTCCTCTTTCACTTGCATCAAGAGGCTTTTTAGTTCCTCTTCACTTTCTGCCATAAAGGTGATGTCATCTGCATATTTGAGGTGATTGATATTTCTCCCAGAAATCTTGATTCCAGCTTGTGTTTCTTCCAGTCCAGCATTTCTTATGATGTATTCTGCATATAAGTTAAATAAGCAGGGTGACAATATATAGCCTTGATGTATTCCTTTTCCTATTTGGAACCAGTCTGTTGTTCCATGTCAGTTCGAACTGTTGCTTCCTGACCTGCATACAAGATTTCTCAAGAGGCAGGTCAGGTGGTCTGTTATTCCCATCTCTCTCAGAATTTTCCACAGTTCAGTCACGTCCAACTCTGTGTGACCCCATAGACAGCAGCCCATCAGGCTCCCCCGTCCCTGGGATTCTCCAAGCAAGTGGGTTGCCATTTCCTTCTCCAATGCATGAAAGTGTAAAGTGAAAGTGAAGTTGCTCATTCATGTCTGACTCCTAGCAACCCCATGGACTGCAACCCACCAGGCTCCTCTGTCCATGGGATTTTCCAGGCAAGAGTACTGGAGTTGGTTGCCATTGCCTTCTCTGATTCATTTCTCTAAGTCCACTTAAATCCATCTCCCAGCCCTTATCCTACCACATTGGATGGGATTTTATTTCACTTGCTATTGGTCCCACTCTCACATCCACTCAAGGTATTCTGTAAAGTTCTAGGCCTCACATCAATGGCTCAGGAAGGTCCTTCAATAAGTGGTTATTTGGCAGCAGGGGTCACTGCTGAGACACACAGTATCTTAGTCCTCAGGGTCTCCTGGGATTTGAAGGCTGAGCTGAGCTCAGTGTGTGTGAAACTTAAGTGAAACAGGAGGATCCTGTGCTCCAGAGGTGACCACAATTACATCCCCTCTGAGGTTTTACCCCCTTTGATGTCACTGTCATGAGCACTGAACAACTCACTACTACCAAAAAAGCTCTCGCTATTGCTCACAACTTGCCCCTCCCAGGTTCTCTTAAAGACATGCACTTCTCTCTCCTCCCTTACATAATCCTCTTAAAGAGTTTGAAGCGAAAGTGAAGTCGCTCAGTTATGTCCCACTCTTTGCGACCCCATGGACTGTAGCCTACCAGGCTCCTCCCTCCATGGGATTCTCCAGGCAAGAGTACTGGAGTGGGTTGTCATTTCCTTCTCCAGTGGATCTTCTCAGGTCTCCCACATTCCAGGCAGATGCTTCTCTGAGCCACCAGGGAAGCCCAAATAGAAGAGAGACATCTGATAGTAAGTAAGTAAGTTAAAGTAGCTCAGTCTTATCCAATTCTTTGCAACTCCACGTACTATATAGTCCTTAGAATTCTCTAGGCCAGAATACTGGAGTGGGTAGCCTTTCCCTTCTCCCGGGGATCTTCCCAACCCAGGGATTGAACCCAGGTCTCCCGCATTGCAGGCAGATTCTTTACCAGATTAGCCACAAGAGTTTCACAAAAGACAGAGAAGTTGCCTTTAAGTAGTTTCTAATTCAGGTTCTGTAAATAATCATGAAGAAATGAAATATAGAGTCTGGCTATCCAGCAATACTTACAAAGGCAAGGCATAGAAACAACCTAAGTGTCCATTGATGGATAAACGGATAAAACATTCAAGGGAATATTATTCCCCCCCCCCCTTTTTCTTCTGCCTGGGTTGGGTCTTCATTGCAGCATATGGGATCTAATTTCCCAGCCAGAAATCAAACTTGAGTTTCCTGAATTGGGAACTCAGGCATTTTAGCCACTGGACCATGAGAGAAATCCCAGGAGTACTATTCAACCATAAAAAAAATAAGGAAATTCTGCCATTGTGACAAAATAAATGGAGCTTAAGGGCATTATGCTAAGTGAAATGAGCCAGACAGACAAATACTGTATGTATGACCTCACTTATATATGGGAAAAAAATTTCAGAGAAAAATAGAGTAGATTCGTAGCTACCAAAGGTTGAGGTGGAAGTGAGGGGAAAAGAAATTGAAGGAAAGTGGTCAAAAGGTACACTTCCAGTTATAAGATAAATAAGTACTATAAATGTACTGTATAACATGATGATTTTAGTTAACAGATGAATGATATATATGAAAATTGTTAATTAAGAGAGTTAATCCTAAGAGTTCTCATTTGTTGCTGTTAGTCACTAAGTCTTGTCTCTTTGTGACCACATGGACTGCAGCACACTAGGCTCCTCTGTCCATGGGACTTCCCAGGCAAGAATACCGGAGTGGGTTGCCATTACCTTCTCCAGGGGATCTTCTTGACCCAGGGATCGAATCTACATCTCCTGCACTGGCAAGTGAATTCTTACAAGGAGAAAAATGTTTTTCTTCCATTTCTTTCTATTATATCTATATGAGATGATGGGTGTTAACTAAACTTACTGCGGTGATCATTCCACAACACATGTAAGTCAAACCTTTATGTTGTACACTTTATACAATGATGTATTTCAATTATGTCTCAATAAAACTAGAACAAATAAAAGAGAAGGGAAAAGAACTGCATTTTAACTATTATTTATTTAGTTTGCTATATTGGGTCTTAGTTGTGACATACAGGTTTAGTTGCTCTGCAGCACGTGGGATCTTAGTTCCTCGCATTGCAAAGCTGATACTTAACCTTAGTTCCCTGCATGGCAAAGCCGATTCTTAATTCTTCTGTGAACCACCAGCGAAGTCCCAAGAACTGTGTTTTTAAAAGGCCTGGCTATCTATTTGAAATGAAGAAAGAAATTAAGAGATAACAACCCCAAATTAATATCTCAATAAATTATTTTGTCTCACCAGCATAATTTTTTTTTCTTTCAAACAACAATAGTAACACTTACCTGGTGGAAACATGAGGCAGTCTTCTGAAAGTTTATACTATTTATACAGTTTACTACTTGGGCTAAGAATCCACAATTCCCTCTCTCTCTCGCCATTCCCTCTACTCTGACAGGTGCTGGTGTTCTGGGTGGTAGATCATTTGGCCTGTCTAGATGTTTTAGTATAGTACTCAGCTAATTTATTCACCTATTTTTCCCTTTTGGCTATTGGAGCTGACTAAATCAAACTACTGCTGACTCTTCTTCCCAAATAGTTTAGACTTTGGCTAAGCATCATTTCAAAAAATAGGAATACATGAGCCATACAAAATCAAGAACTTAAACCACTGAAGAGTTAAAAAGATGAAACACTATAAAAGAAAAGCTATTCTAATTTAGAAATATATCCCCAATGAAATATGCTGTATTCTTTCAGGAATCTTAAATCAGTCTTCATGCAGAGTTTACAGAAGACATATTCTCCCGACAGTCCTGATGTGGGAAAAGCTTTTATTTTGAGGCTAAAAAAGATGAATTTTCTAAATTGTCATAGGCTGTGGTTGAGCAGCTGCATTCTGCATGGTCCCTACGCAGCTTATTCTTCTAATTATGCTGTGACAGCTTCCCCAGTGGATTAAAATCCCACACAGAGTTCTCTTATCTTTAACCTTTCATCCCCATGACTCCTTACTCCTCAGACACCTCTCCTCATGTCTAGTTCTAAGTCTAGGGACTTCTTAAATGGAGACTTCCGCAATAAAAGAAAAACATGATTGTAGTCTTTCTCTGATCTTCAATGTCTAATTTTTACATACATATGACACATAGAAAAAAGGAAAAGGTAATCTATTTTATAATACAGATGTTATCTGGTCTTCCATTCAGCTTTTAGAGAGTGATAAACCTTTGATGAGTCCACATGGGGCAACTTATTTTTTAAAAAGAAAATTTAAAAAGCAGGCTTTGCTATGTCATAAACCTCATTTGAATGGCATAAAAGAAGGCCAGAGTAGCCTAATGTAGATAATTAGTCACCCAATTGAGACTTACTTCTTAATAAGTCAAATCATTAACCATTTTGGGGGTTCAAAATCTTTAAGGAGTTATATGACCACCTTGAGCAGAAGAAATTGCTTAATATTTCTAAACTATTTAATATTCCTTTATTCAAGATAAACATTCACAACATCCAGACCATTGGGGAATACAGTTTGGTTCACTGTGGCACTTCAAAATGATGTCTAATGCTTCTTCACTCAATCCAGGCTTACCTGTAAGGATGTGTGTATTTTTGTGTTGTTCCCGTTTTCCTCATCCCCCTACAACACTCAGTTTTGATGACTTGCTGAGGGTACGGAAATTAGATATATAAGCCCATTAAAAATTCCATAATAAATGTTGGGGGGGGAGGGGCACCTGTACATACTTGGTCATGTCTGAACCTTTGCAATCCTATGGATTGTGGCCCACCAGGCTTCTCTGACCATGGAATTTTCCAGGCAAGTTCTGGAGTAAGTTGCCATTTCCTACTCCAGGGGATCTTCCAACCTGTGATTGAACCCATGTCTCTTGTGTCTTCTGCATTGGCAAGCAGATTCTTTACTACTCTGCCCCTTGAGAAGCCCAATAAATATAGCCAGGGGTCAAGAATAACATTTCTTGATTTTTCAGCAACTATTTAAGAATTAGTCATCTTTTATCCAGTCATATTCGTCAATGTTATGGTAGGGTTTTCTAGTACCTAATATGATGTTTGGATGTATGTTTTTAAAGTAAAAACATGTGTACACCCGTGGCAGATTCATGTTGATGTATGGCAAAACCAATACAATATTGTAAAGTAAAAAAATAAGTAAATAAAGTAAATCAGGTTCCCTGGATTTAGATGACAAATTAGAAAGCTGGAAGGTTTCCCTGAAGAGAATGAAGTGAGAGATCTTAAGAAAATTCTCATTCCCTGCATTCATCTAAAGGATAAATTACTTTCTCTCAGAAAAAAAAGTGGGGGGGGGGGGAGCAGAAAAGAGATGGATTCCAAGAAGTCCATAGTGTAGGAAGGAAGAAGAACTAGCGAGAATGAGGGCCCTGTGCTGAGGCTGAAGTCTCTTTTCTGATCTCTACCAGGTTTCAAGGGACCTTCAAAAGGTCAGAGTAGGGAAATGAGGGAGGAGAAAGAGAACTGCAAGGCTCCTGGGCCCCAGAGGAAAAAGACATGGGTCTACTGACATCTCAGTAAAGACCAGCGTATCAGGCAACATGCCATGGGTACCAGTCCTAGGACTGTTACTGTCTGAGCCATTCTTTGACCTGCTGTTCTCTCTGATCTCAGGGGAGTTGTGTCCAACAGGCTAATGATTTCTTAGGCTGGCTTCCATGTCTAGTGGCTTCTGGCTTAGTTCAACTGATGGGAGAAAAAGGGTGGAGGCTGAGGGTGGGACTCGGGAGAAGTAGAACGTTTCTCTTCTCTATTTCAGAGCATCAGTGTTAGTGTGTCCCCATGAAGATGTGCTGGCTACAGGTCTGGCTTGCCAAGACCAACATGGTCCCTGAATTGTAGTAATGCTGTCCCCTCTCCCTATGCCCTCAGTAGAGGAGTGGAATTTGCTTCCTGATGCTATTAATATGGAGAAGGCAATGGCGCCCCACTCCAGTACTCTTGCCTTGAAAATCCTATGGATGGAGGAGCCTGGTAGGCTGTAGTCCATGGAGTCGCTAAGAGTCGGATACGACTGAGTGACTTCACTTTCACCTTTCACTTTCATGCACTGGAGAAGGCAATGGCACCCCACTCCAGTACTCTTGTCTTGAAAATCCTATAGGCGGAGGAGCCTGGTGGGCTGCAGTCCATGGAGTCGCTAAGAGTCGGATACGACTGAGGGACTTCCCTTTCACCTTTCACTTTCATGCACTGGAGAAGGAAATGGCAACCCACTCCAGTGTTCTTGCCTGGAGAACCACAGTGACGGGGGAGCCTGGTGGGCCGCCGTCTCTGGGGTCACACAGAGTTGGATACGACTGAAGTGACTTAGCAGCAGCAGCAGCTGTTAATACTAATCACCAAGTTGCCTAACCACTCCTTGTTTGGCTTTGTAACATTTGCATCACATTCTCTGGATTTCAGTTCCCTGTATAATACATTTGTGGTGTTTATACACTAGATGATAGGTTCATTTTTCCAGTCAGAACTTAATGAAACCAAAGACATTTTACATTCTATTTAATCCTTACAAGTTCCCTGGAAGGTAGTAATCCTTACTTCCATTTTACAGATGAGAAAAAGCAAAAGTCTATGAATTTAAGGTCTTTACTCAAAATCACAACACTGGTACATGTTCTAACCATGATTCCAATCCAGTTCTCAACTTACCCTTAAGTTGCTCTTCCTACTGAGGGAAATGTCAACAGCAGGGGGGAAAAAGGCAAAAAAAACCCCAAAAAACAAAAAACCCATGCCTAAAAACACCCATATAACTGCAGCATAGTTGTCCCAGGCCAGAACAGTGCATTATAGGGAGCTCCACCCACACTGAGTGCTGAGAGCCTGAGGGGAGAGGTGTCCTTGCTTCAGAGCAAAGCACCCTGCTCCAAAGAAGCAATGCCTTCTCCAGCCTTGGACACCTGCGAAGACAGCAGTCAGAGCTGCTATCAGACAAGATGTATGTCTAAGCTTAACTCTCCTGACAGCCTAATTTTTACCTTTGCCATTTAAAAATAGTTTCTATCTTTTGTCATGCTGTCTCAGACTTACATATTTATGAAAGGGACATTATATGATCTTAATGGTAATAATTAACCCCTGTATCCACTCTTTATACTGCCTATAAAATATTACATCAGAGACAGTCCTGTTTAGTTACTGGCTTCTAAGTGCTGATTTTTCACAAAATGACATGTTAGGACAATAAAAGAGAGCTGAAAAATCTGTTAAAGGATACGTTCACAATACCTTTCACACCACTAGAGATATTCTGAGACCTCATTATTCCAATATAGCATAAATAAGAGGAGGTTTGGATGTTGTGAAACAATTGCTCATAACAATTCAGACTGGTTGGTTTCCATTCTATTATTAATCCTTGACTTTCTAAATGCCAATACACTTTCTATCTAATAAATGCTCCATGTAGATTGTTACCATAAACTCAATTACAAGGATAAATGTATGTGTATACTCAACACTGAAATTCTTCATGAGTACACAGACTAGAAGGGACACTAGTTCTTTCAAAACAAATAAAACACCAGCACATATCTTTGGTCCAGTTTTCTACCCAATGAAACAAGAAAGATTATGCAAAAAAAAATAGACATCATTTTAAAGATTTAAAAAATCCTCTGGGTTTTTGTGTGTGTGTTCCCCTCCCTACTCCCCATCCCCCCATCCTTATTTCTCTGAACAAAACAGCCTCTGTTGCTCTGCCAGTCTCTTCTTTTATGTACTACAGAACACCTGGTGGCCAATTGCTAGGTAGAGGATAATTAGCCCCTCAATTATCACCAGTTTATTTTCACCTGTTCCACAGGCAGTTCCCTAGAACTTGAAGCTTATCTAATTAGTCTTTTCTGACCCATTCCCCACCATCAGACTCAAGAAATAGCCCTTTCACTAATTAATTAACCCGTAGTAGGCCAATCCTCCAGCTTTGGTTTCCACTTCTGTTGGAGTCATTAGAATCAAATGAACAAAGAAACATCATGGGATAGGGTAATAAGAAACTAAAAAGTTCTGCCTCCCTTCTCTCTTTGCCAACCTTCAAATCCAAATTATAGAAACCTTAAGCATACTGACATTTAGTCAGACACATATGTGCTTGCTGTTGAATGTCTTGAAAGAGCAAAATAGCACTGCCAGGATTATCAAGTTCAGTTCTCCAAAATGCCGAAGGAAATATGGTGTTTATTTTATACCCAAAAGGTGAAAGAGATCAAAAAGAATCCAAATTTTAAAATAGAGGCCAAAATCTCAACTTGTAAAGATCTTTTCATGATACTGTAACTGAATCTAACAAATTCTTCTTTAATTTGGTAGTGAATGAATACTTTTTTCCAAATTATTTTATACCTATGTATAGAAATTCTTATTTTGTTTTATCACACAAGTCAATAGAGAAGTCCTACAATGATTTCTCTAAGGTTAAGGGATGGCTCATGTTTACTTACTCATTCAAAAAGTATTATTGAATATCTACTTTATATGAGGAACACTATTAAGCCACAAGGACACAAAAATAACAGATGGTCCTTGCATTTATAAAGCTGAAAGTCTAATATACCTCAAAATATAATCTATTTTTAAAGAATGTATTGAATCCATACTCATGCTTAAAATTTGACAGAAAACATTCCTCTATGTGCTAGACATTTGTTATATTTTAGCCTGCCATTTACCCTTCTTTCTTCCCAACAGTATTCCAAATTCCCTTGAAGAACAACTTCTCTTATGCCACATAGCTTGGTTCAGAGCTGGGCACATGATCCAGATTTAAACCAGTGAGAGCCAGGCTTAAGACATTTGTTCCACTGGTAGCTCTCTCTTCCCCTTAAAATTAGAGTATGTGAGGTCTTGAGTTAATGCTGCCATTTTTTAACCATAAGAGAATAAAACTAAAGCTACAGTAAAGAGTATAGCTACAAAATAAGGGAAAAGAATCCTGGTAACATCCCGTTTAAGCCATTTCAAGCTTCAAAACCATTTGGATTTTGGCTTAGGTCAATTTATCCAAAAGTATTCTAATTAATAGAAATGTATCTTTAATATCACAAACAGAAGTTTTAGAATTAAGGTATTCTTAAAGAGGACCTGTGTCTTATCTATGTGTGAACTTTTAAGCATTCAGATAGGAAGATATTTATGATCTATTTGTAAGTATTTTTATACTTGTTTTTCACCTGTAAACATACCAGTTCATTTCTAGACTGTGCATTTGCTTGTGTGAATCTGGTAAATCATATCATTCTATAAAGTGTGTTGCCAAAATGCTGTATCCTTTGTTCTTATGCCATAAATGGGCCTGTAAATGGTTTTTAACACAGCAGCTATTATTCTGTCAAATCGAATAATGTTAGATGTGCCTCCATGACTTCCATTCATTCCACAACTACTTACAGAATAATATAAATGTAATGGTATTGGTGATCCAAAGTTAAATAAGAAGGGTTGCTATTTTCAAGGAGCTTTTCTAGGCTCTTTAAGAGAGCATAAAGTGATACAAAGGGATGACTAAATACTGGGTGACAACTGCCATGTAGGTTTAAATCTCTCAAGTGCTACATCTAATAAGGTGCTACTCTTTTCGTCATTTCTCACATCCAGCCTATCAGCAAGTCCTTTCAGTATAGCCCTCCAGATCTCTCCCAGTTTGGACCATTTCTCCTGGCACCATTCTTGAAAACCATAATCGAAGCCATCATTATTCCTTACCTCTACTACTGCTCAATCCCTGGGTTGGGAAGATCCCCTGGAGAAGGGAAAGTCTACCCACTCCAGGATTCTGGCCTGGAGAATTCCATGTATAGTTCATGGGGTCACAAAGAGTCAGACATGTCTGAGCAACTTTGACTTCACTTCACTACTGCAACAGTGTGCCAAGTAGTCTCCTTGTCGCAACTCTTGTAACCTCAAAATTCCTAGACTCTTCTCCATACAATAGCTCAAATGATCTTTACACAAGCATAAAGCAGGTCAATACACTCTGCTGCTTAAAACACTTGAATGTCTTTTCACTGCCTATAGAGGAAAAAGAATCTAAATACCTTTCCACACCCAACCAGGCCCTGCATGACCTGACCCTTACCCACCTTTTCAACATCAGTTCCTACCTTGTTCTCCCTATCCACCTCATCCAGCCACACTAACTTTCACTTTATACCTCAGAAGTGTCCAAACCATTCTCATCTCAGAGTCTTTTAATTTGCTTTTCTGCCTGTAATATTCTTCTTTTATCATTAATTTGGTCTCACCTCTTCTGACAAGTCTTTCCTGACCATCTTAGCTGAAGTACCTGCCCCTGTACCACCACTCCAACTTAATCATTGACACATTTTATTTTCTCCACAGTGTTCATCATTATGTCAAATCAGATTCTTCATTTAATTTCTTACACAGTGATTATTGGCCTTTCTCTGCCCTCCACAGTATATAACTTTCCTCTTTGCTTTTAGTCAATGCCAAGAATGCCTGACTCAGGGTAGCATTCAGTACAAACTTACTGAATGAATGTAAGATTACAGATGAGACTGAGCTCAAACTTGGAAATTCAGGAAATAGGTTAGAAAGTTAGGGAAGATAAATTTTTGGATAAATGAAACTACTAACTGAATAGAATATAGAATATATGAGTTAGAGGGGAAATTTGAAGAAAGTACAATAACTTGAGGGATTAAATATGTTTCCTGCAATATCATTCTTCAAAGCAAACTGACCACTAGACCACAGAGTAGAACAACAATGAATAGGAATAAATTAGACTATAGGAATGTTGTAACTAGTGTTGTTGTGAGATTCTTGTTTAACATTATTATCAATCAGCTAGAAAAGAAAATATGTATCACATTAAGGAACCATGAATGCATGCTTAGTCGCTAAGTCATGTCCAACTCTGAGACACCATGGACTGTAGCCTGCCAGGCTCCTCTGTCCATGGGATTTCCCAGGCAAGAATATGGGAATGGGTTGCCATGTCCTTCTCCAAGGGATCTTCCTGACTCAGGGATCGAACCGCTATCTCCTGCACTGCAGGCAGATTCTTTACCACTGAGTCACCTGGGAAATCCAAGGGAACTGTAGATAATGCTAAATTGACTTTTGTCTTAAATATAAGTAAGGATCCAATTAGCAAGTAATAGCAATTGCATCAAAAACCATTAGCAAATAATAGCAACTACATCAAAAACCTAAGTTGATTAAAACTTGAGAATTGATTTGAATTCTTTTAAAATACAAATATTAGCATAAAATTCAGCTGAAACAAATCACTCATCAAGTAGGAGAAAGTTAAGGAGTTAAAAGAACCAGTGGTAGATATTGGGCATAAAATTAGATACCATTTGATAATCCAAAAGAATATATATTTTTTTAAATTTTCTGAATACATGAGATGTTTATTGAGTGTCTACTATGTAAGGAATTATATGTATGTTTATTTTAAATTTAACTCCTCAAAGGTTCATCTCCACTTCACATATAAGAAAACTTGTAGAACTGAGATTCAACTCTTCATCAACTTATTCCCAAAGTTTTTTTTCATCATTAACATTTTCCTATTGCAAGCTCTAGTATATACAGCATTGTACAGGGATAATCAGAAAATACCATTTCACTTCACTTAAGACGGGGACACATTCAGTAGTAAATAAGAGAACTTTAAAAAGGATTCCTGAATGAAAAATAAAACAAACAAAAATAAGTGAACATTTTTTCTAGGTCACAGCTAAGAAAGCTGGAGAAGGCAGTGGCACCCCACTCCAGTACTCTTGCCTGGAAAATCCCATGGACAGAGGAGCCTGGTAGGCTGCAGTCTATGGGGTCGCTAAGAGTCAGACAGTACTGAGCGACTTCATTTTCACTTTTCACTTTCATGAATTGGAGAAGGAAATGGCAACCCACTCCAGTGTTCTTGCCTGAAGAATCCCAGAGATGGGGGAGCCTGGTGGGCTGCCGTCTATGGGGTCGCACAGAGTTGGACACGACTGAAGCGACTTAGCAGCAGCAGCTAAGAAAGCAATAGTATGAAAAAATAAAAAAATATTGACCTACAACAAGAAGGAAATATTTATAAACTAAAATTAAGATCAGACTAATTTATACCAGAGAGCAAAGAAAAACACTACCTGCCAACAAACTTGTAAAAAGTAGCTTCCCTTTACTGTGGCATTTAGAAGCAGATTGATGAGCGAAAGAGTGAATGGATAAATGAATGAATAAAGATACTTGAGGCTGTATTGTTGAAAATATCCTTGAAGTGGCAGAATAAGGGCTAGAAGGAAAAACTCAGAGATGAATTTAGAATCATTACTTTTTTCTTCCTCTGCCAAGAATTTTATGTTTCTCAAGTGATTCTGTGTTACCTTTTCAACAAAGTAAACGAGGTTTTAATTGGTTCCTTTCCTTGAACTAGAAGATAGGCTCAGGTATCACTATCAGTGGGAACTTCTTCACCAGTATTTTATGAGAACTTGGACGCCATGTCTGTAGTATTTTCAGCCTTCACATTTTTAATTTTTGTCAGGCAGTACTGTAACAAGATCCCCTAAGTCAATGTGTTACCTGAAGGGGAAAAAAAAAAAAAAACTGAAATAAAAGAAGCATCCATATAAAGTAAACAAGTTAGAAAGGCTCATTTTTCATGTGTTAACTAGCCTCCACACAACTGTTGGCTGTGACAACAAATGATTTAATGAGTCCAATTTAAAATGGCCTTGTCTGTGCGAGATAGATGTCTTGGAAAATACTTTTTAAAAATCTCACAGCTATAGCAAAGGCTGCTTCGCTATGCCCTGAGAAAATATCTACACAGCAGTNCATGTGTTAACTAGCCTCCACACAACTGTTGGCTGTGACAACAAATGATTTAATGAGTCCAATTTAAAATGGCCTTGTCTGTGCGAGATAGATGTCTTGGAAAATACTTTTTAAAAATCTCACAGCTATAGCAAAGGCTGCTTCGCTATGCCCTGAGAAAATATCTACACAGCAGTTCTACTTTTTCTCCCCTAAATTTCCTATAGGCCAGATATCAAACTAGTTACAAGAAGAAGCATAATATTTACATTGTATATGTGAACATTTCCTAATAGCAACTGTTAATACAATGTTTCAGGAATATCCACTCAAGACACCATAAAGGTTTAACAACTGTGTAGAAAAGTGATTAGTCGACAAGAGTCTTTCTGAACCACAGGTTCATCTTCTTTTCAATCATTTAAACAGCCCATCAAAGTGAGGCTTTGTTAGAAAAGAAGGATAATAAGGAATGTGAGGGGTATACTGAGCAATGACAGGAAAGAGACTCATCTCCAGGGGTGGGTACTAACTATACTATGGCATTTGATTTTAGAAAGCTTGCAAATGTATTTGATTGAAGAGATGAAATCTTTTCAAAACTGTTTCCTGAGTTCAGAAATACATATCTTCCTCTTCATGTACACTTCTTAGGTATTTTAAGATTTATGAGCAGGTTAAAGGTGTTATCTCTGAATTCACGTGGTGCTCCCTTTCATATGAAAAAACACCTCAGCTTTGGCAATAGATAAAACACATTATACAGCACATGAGAGGGTCAGGTAAATTCAACTTTGTTGAATGACCTGCCTCAGCTCAAACCTCAGTGTCTTGTTTTGCTTTTAGAACAGGAATAAATCTAAATGTGTTTAGGTTAAATGTGTATCTTTATATTTTAAATGTCTGGATAGGGTGTTATCTAGAATTAAGCATCAAAAATAATATTGACTAGGACTTCTCTGGTAGTCCAGAGGTTAAGACTCTGCACTTCCGCTACAGGGGGCGTAGATTTGATCCCTGGTCCGAGAAGTTCCACATGCCCCATGGTTTGGTCCAAAAAAGCAAAAAAAGAAATTAAAATAATAGTAATATTGACTAAAGTTTGCTTAAAATATTTTAAGAGTCCAGGAATAAGAGACATGAACATCAATACTTCTGAAAGATTTATATGTTGAGAGCAGATGTGATTCAGAGCCAGTCGCATGATAAAATTATTCAAGAAGTCAAAGAAAGAAGAGGCAGCAGTGTCAAAATATTTTCACATGAAAAAAGTAATTAACATATACTGCATAAATTAAAGCAATATAGACAAACAGATGTAGCCATAATACAAATACCTTTTCAAACTAAATTTTAGTTTAAATAAATACAGTTTATGCAAGGAGAAAATTTTAAACTACTCATTTACCAAAGCTATACATATGTGTCTTTCCTGACTTCTGTAACAACCACTAGGAAACCAACAGGAAAGCGAAAAGGTGGAACAAATGCTACCAGGAAGACTAAGCAAATTGCCAACTGTCTAGTCTGTACAGGGCATTAACTTTACCATGCTGAGCTCTTGTTTGTGGTCCAAATCTCAGACCAGCATTGCAGCAGGCTATTCTTTGCATGGAATTGATAGAAAACAAATTTCAAAATGTCAAATGCTGCATGCTATTTTCTCACTCCATATTTGTCTCTTCAGACTAGAATTTTTTTATTGAAGAAAAAGAAATTTAATCTACCAGAAAAAAACAAATGTTTTGGTTTGGATAACTATGAAAATATCCTCAATCCTCAGTAATATCCTCAATAATATATATGATGTATAAGGCCCAAATAGTTTTGTCATATCTGAAATGGAAATAGAATTCTAACCCTCAATTATGTGCATTCATTTATCATGATAAAAATCAGTCATTAATAACTGATACTTTCTAAGCTTTAGTCTAGCATCTTTGACAGTATCAAATAATATATGTTGACCCATACTTTGTTCTCTCTAGCATGCAACCTCCCCCTTCTACGTTCATTCTCTTCTGTCATCTTCTCTGATTTCTCATTTTAATAATATTATATAAATTGCCTCATAGCACGAATCTCTTGTGGAGAATCTCTTTTCCCTTGAGTTTTTGTTTCATCTAAGTTTTGATTTTTCTTATGCATTGTACATTTTTTAAAAAAGTTTTTTTAAGTTGCTTAGATAGCAGTGCCAAGTCACTTCTTTCATCTGTTCATCTTCAGTGGTTTTATTCCAATTTTCTAATTTATCTTTTCTCTTCTATAGTAAGGGAATTTTTGATTGCTTCTTTTAATATCAGAAATCAGTTTGTCTCCTCTTCTAAAATACCTGTAGTTTGAGGTGTTACAGTGTTTTATGTTCCATGTGCATTTTCTATAACTTAAGGACACAGTAGTATGGATGAGGTGAAAAGATCAAAGTTAGCATGAACTAAGCTGCAGTCTCTTCTGTAATCTCTTGGTTCTCCTCTTCCAGAATTTGCTAAATTTACTGTACTGAAGCTAAATTACTCTATTAGAAAACATGCCATACCCCTAGAGAATAGTCTTAGACTTCCTGTTTGTCTTTAAAAGCAACATTAGAATTGCTTTTCTCCAATATCCATTCTCTTTTCATAGTAATAAACTCCTGATATTAAGGTATGCTCTTGCTGATCAGCAGAAAAACTGTGTTTCTGTACCTGCCTTGCTGTTGAGTGTAGTTATCAATTCTGGCTAGTGGGATGCAAGGAAAGTACATGAAAGCTTTCAGAAACCTTCCTTCAGAGACAGCTTGTTCTTTCCTCCATCGCACTGCTTAGAATGAGAATGTCATATTCTCTTACAAGAAGTCAAGCCAGCAAACAGTGGTACATCAAGAGGAAAGAAGCCTCAGATCACCCATACACAATGGCATAACCAGGGTTACCTACTACAACATTTAAGTGTGAAAGTAATACAAAAACATCTAGAATAGCTATTAGTTCCCATTTTCTGTCATTTACATCCTTTGACCTTAACAATACAACTTCTTTCAGGAAGAAAATAAATCAACACTTGTTCATTTCCATGGTTTCATATAGTGAATCAACCAGTTTGAGAAAGGAAGAATGAGAAATATCAATAACCTCAGATATGCAGATGACACCACCCTTATGGCAGAAAGTGAAGAGGAACTANGCTGGCATATTGAGTGCAGCACTTTCACAGCATCAAGAGGCTCTTTAGTTCTTCTTCACTTTCTGTCATAAGGGCGGTGTCATCTGCATATTTGAAGTTATTGATATTTCTCCCAGCAATCTTGATTCCAGCTTGTGCTTCATCCAGCCCAGCATTTCTCATGATGTGCCCTGCATATAAAAGTTAAATAAGCAGGGTGACAATATACAAAGTGAAAATCTTGTGTACTGCTAAATCGACTGCTTTCATACCCAAAGATTAGTGAGATTTTGGAATGTTTGGGGGATAATATGCTTCCTCTGGACCTTCCACAGTACTGTCTTAGACACAAAAATCAACCTGCATTGTTCTACTTTCTCTTTAAGAGAAGAGTGTGGGGATCTAAAATTCAAAAGAATTTATACTTCATATCTTAGTCTACTTGATCATACTCTTATGATTAACATTCTAATTAAGATGGAGACATTTTTAAGATTCAGGGAGTGTTTTCTCAAATTTAACTTCTGCCATGCATAGTTCTATCCCAAGCCTTTTAAGAAACTTGATGGGAATTATAGTAAAAGATTTTGAGAAAAATTTTCTCTTCTTTTTCTCATCTCAGTCTACCACCTTTTGCTTGCCATTGGAAATGTCCTTGTCGATCTTGCTTTCTTACATTTTGGCACACAATAGTGGACAATAAGGGTGATTTTAGGTCCTCAGCATTTAAAGCCAGAAGTGTCTAATTTGTTTCAGTTTTGCTTATTGACACTGATCAATCAATAAATGTCTTTTAGACACCAATGTGACTATCACTGGGCTTCTGGGAACTTAGTGGTAAACTAGACAGACCCAGTCCCTTTCCTTGTGGAGCTTGCAGACTGGTGAAGGATAAACACATAGAAGTACAGGTTCACAGAAAGCTATAATACAATATGCAAAAGAAATAAAAATACTATATTTAGCAGTATAGTGCAGTAATATATAATATAGGAGTTAAAAGCNCCTATCTTACATCCTGTAGTTTGTACCTCACACTCCCCTGCCTCTATATTGCCCCCCGCCACTGGTAACCACTTGTTTGTTCTATATATCTGTAAATCTGATTCTTTTGTGATACTCACGTTCGTCATATTTTTTAGATTCCACATATACATGATATCAGACAGTATCTGTCTTTCTGTCTGACTTATTTCACTTAACATAAGGCCCTCCGAGGCCATCCATGTTGGTGCAAATAGCAAAATTTTGTTCTTTTTTTTTAATTTTTATTTTTACTTTATTTTACTTTACATTACTGTATTGGTTTTGCCATATATTGACATGAATCTGCCACGGGTGTACATGAGTTCCCAATCCTGAACCCCCTCCCACCTCCCACCCCATATCATCTCTCTGGACCATCCTCGTGCACCAGCCCCAAGCATCCTGTATCCTGTATTTAACATAGACTGGCGATTTGTTTCTTACATGAAAAACATCAATAAGTATACTAACACATATATATGGAATTTAGAAACATGGTAATGACAACTCTGTATGCGAGACAGCAAGAGAGACACAGATGTATAGAATGGACTTTTGGACTCTGAGGGAGAGGGAGAGGGTGGGATGATTTGGGAGAATGGCACTGAAACATGTATACTATCACATATATTATCTTTTTAATCTGTCATGTGAATAAAATATAAGCATAAACACATACACTAGGTGCTAAACTCTTGGCTACCATCGCTAGCTCTACATTTTCTCTGGACTTGTCTGTTTTTATATTGCTATTATGAGTGTATTGTCTCTTCCGTGTATTGTTCTAATTGTTATTATTCTTGTGAGTGTGTTAGAAGCTCAGTCGTGTCTGATTCTTTGCGACCTCACGGACTGTAGCCCACCAGGTTTCTCTGTCCATGAAATTCTCCAGGCAAGAATACTGGAGTGGATTGCCATTCCCTTCTCCAGAGGAACTTCCCAACCCAGAATTCGAACCCTGGTCTCCTGGATGGCAGGCAGATTCTTCACCGTTTCAGCTACAGGGAAGTCTGTTTTTATTCTTATTGTTTATTTAAATGACCACTACCACCTTAAATTTCCTCTTCTAGCAGCATGCATTAATTTTTCTGGGATTTTATTTCAATCTTCTTTTTCAAGTTCTAGGGCAGAGATTCCCTGAACATGTTACTCACCAGCAATCTCTTGCCTGATAATCTGAAGAGGCAGTGTTGTTGTTGATCTTGTTCCTTCTAAAAGTGAGTCAATTGCAATCATTATCCATTCACCCAGGCCCAGTGCCTCCCTTCCCTGTTTTCCTATCAGAGTCCTGTTATGCCCTCAGAAAGACTTATGGCAGAGTCTTTGCTACTTTTAACCAGTTCAGGGATAGTATCACCAGAAGGGTAACTGTCACTAGTATCTCATCAAACCTGATGGGAATTACTCGATCTTTGAACTTGTGCATCTACAGAATCAACAAACTGAAAGTACTTAGCGATGATTCACCAGATCCATTCCTAACAGTAAAATATTTTCTACATAACACGAAGACCTTGTTTGTGTATTTCCCTATTTTAAAATAAAATTAATGTTCTTATTGAAACCCCTGTTAATGCAAAGCCCTGATGTGGGAAATCCACCAACAAGAAAAAATGATCATGTTGTCTCTCTCTTACTGTTTGGCAGTTTTAACATGCCCAAACAGAAACCCTGGTGGGAAAAGAAACTGAGTTGCTGTATCTATAATTTATCAACATGGAAACATTAAGGTTCTAGTCATAAAATTTGAGAGGTCAGTCCTATCTCTGCAACTGTGCTCTCAAGATTTTCTAATAGAAGGAGATGTATTTCATAAAAGTAAATCTAATTACCAAAAGTTGGTAAGAGGAGAGGAGATGCAGCTACAGAACATTTTGTGAAGATGCAAGTATAAACTCTAAAATTGGGGAGAGCGATTATAGGGCATAGGCAGAGGACGTAATAAAGAGGGAAGTGCCAGCCTCAACATGTTTACATGAGAGAATGAGGAGCAACAAACAGGTTAGAAGAGGGAGGGTAGAGGTCTGGTTCTGAAGCTACAAGGATGCTCCTTCATTGAGAATAGATTTAATTTGGGGTCAAAAAGACCTTGGGAATGGCTGCACCTTACAAATACCTCTTTGATTTATGCACTAGGGAGGAGAGGAAAAGGTCATGAAAGCATAAATGTGATCTGCACCAAGATCTGTATTATGACAGAGCAGATCATAAATTAACAAACATAGCATAGCCTTTCCCTACACTGGAATACTCTATCTTGGAAAGTATACTATTACTACTGAAGGTAACAAAATGTTCAATCTATTTGCAAGGACTGGCATGGGCTCCAGCCTCCATTCTCATCCTGTGCTCATTCTTAGGCCGTTTTCAAAGACCATTCAAATGAAAACCAACAATTTAGCAAATATTTTTTAAGCATATCTACACTTTCCCAGATCACAAAAGCCCAATTCATGCAGCACTATTACTATAATTGGCTAGTTACACACCTATATCTTCCTCTCTAGACTGTGAACTGTACAAAATTGGAGACAATTTCTTGGTATCACTAGTAATAATAATAATAGCTAACATTAATTTTTATCACCTATTTTTTGCCGGACACTCTGCATTTAACATTCTTAACAACCTATAAAGTATTTATTCTTTCACTTATGCATACAATTCTATTTTGGGAGTACCTGATTGGGCTGAGTACTGTGCCAGACATTGTAACTAGATTAGCAAATAGCACACAAGCAGGCTCAGACTTGATGACACTTATCTTCTGGTAGGGGAGAAGATAGCATAGTTGATTGCATAGTTTCTTATGCTATCAATAAGAAACAATCAACTGCTCCAAAAGTGAAGATATTGGCAAAGAATATCTATTAAGATAAATGAGGTCAGAGAGAATAACTGGATGATGAGGGAGATGGTAAGCAGAGGGCTACTTTAGATAAAGTGGTTCGTAAAGTCTTCTGAGAGAAAGTGTTGTTGAGGTCAACAAGAAAATGAGACTATCACGTGACAGTGTGAAAGACTAAAATGGGAAGTAACTCATCTTGCTTGAAAGACAGAAAATAGTCCCCTCAAAGCAAGCAAGTGAGTGGTCAGAATGGTATGGATGGGTAGGGAGGAGTCAGATCTTGTAGGTCTTGGCTTTAGGCCATTGTAAGTAAACTGAATTTCATTCTATGAGCAACAGAAAGCACCAGCACATTTATCTCCAGTTAATCAATTTATAGTTGAAGTTTGATGTCAAAGACATTAGTTCTTGATCCTGATTCTGGCCCAGTACACAGAACATTAGCCGTCATCATCACCCTCCCCATAATCGTATTGTCACCATTATTTTTCAGATAAGGAACTCAAGGCCTTTAAATTCTGAGAAACTTGCCCAATGTCACAGCCAGTGAGGAGAAGGGATAGCATTTGAATTCAGGTTCTCTAATTCCAGAACTAAGGTGCTTTATCTCAGCACCTATAGTTTCTAGCAGGTAGTAGACATTTAACAATTATTTCATGAAAAATAAATAGAACAATAAATATACAACATTGTACTCGACTCTGAAGCAAACTGACAAATGAGTAAAATAGAGACCCAACTGTTAAAGTACCTACAATGGGGATAAAGTAGGGATTACAGATTAATCAAATGTACAGATAACCATACTACAAGGCAGATTTTTGTTTCCTATTTTTAGCAAATATTTTTTGGCCTCCTGATATCTCTGTCTCTATGTCAAGCTCAAAACCAAGAGAAGAGAATATTGTCAACAGTAGTAACATAACTGCAATTGAAGGCCACACAATGCAACTAGAACATAGGTCCACTCTCTGCAACTGGAGAAGGCTCATATGGAGCAAAGAAGACTCAGTGCAGCCATAAATAAATAAATATAGATAAATCTTTTTTTAAAAAAAAAAAGGCTTCATGGAAGGAACTTGAAAGAGGAAGACAATTTTGGGGTGAGGCTACACCAACTGCCAGGTGGAACTTCCCTGACCAGGGATCAAATCTGTATCCCTTATAGCTAATGCATGGAGACTTAACCCCTGGACCACCAGGGAAGTCTGAGGAAGACAATTTTGACACATGAAACTGTGAGGACAGTATGGAGCATTCTAGACAATGATAGCATAAAGGGAGGCACAGAAGTAAAAGAATTTAAGACCTATTCACTGAAGAGTCAATGGTTCAATTTAATCTGAAAAGAAAATGCATGTGGCAAGAAACAGGAGAAAATCTTGAAAAAGAAGTTTGTGGCTATATTTTGAAAAAAATTATACAGTAAACAGGTCCATTCTCCATAGAACATTCCCTAATAAACTTCAACTGAACTTCAAACAAGAAGTTAAAGAATAGAGGATTCAGGTAACTGGTAAGTTCTATGTATTTAAAAGACTTGTCTTGGTACAAACAAAGGAAGAGTATTAAGTGATCAGTATCCATTCTTAATATCCCTTCTGTTGTTTATACAAGTTCCTTGAGAGAAGGTGAGATATTGTCTTGTTCACTGCATTACAAGATAGCACCTAAACACCTTCCACAGGTAGGTGCTCAGGAAGAATTTGTTGAATGAGCATGAGAATGAATATTACAGTGTTTTGATGAGTTTCTGCCACAAAACTTACATTTGTTTGTTAGGAATGATATTGTAAGTCCCTCGTCTAGTTACTTGCAATAGGGCAATATCACCCATAAAAGATGTTTTAAAAATTATGAAGATGTTTCTGGTAATAATATGAAAGGAGACACCAATGATATTTAATATATGAAGGCCAAAAATGCATAAGAATATTTTACATGGCATTGTTCATGCAGCTACAGCACTTGGGCTTCCTTGATGGCTCAGATGGTAAAGAATCTGCCTGCAATGCAAAAGACCCAGGTTTGAGCCCTAGGTCAAGAAGATACCCTGGAGAAGGGAATGACAACCCATTCCAGTATTCTTGCCTGGAAAATTCCATGGACAGAGGAGCCTGGAGGGTTACAGTCCATGGAATTGCAAACAGTCAGACACACAAGAGCTACTAACTCTTATAATCATCCAAGTTTTATACCTAATCTCATTTTACATGTAAATACAAGTAAGTTGCATACAGTTTTATGGGAGCTTAGAAATGGATACTTCAGTTGAACATCTGATAAGAGCTTAGCCCTTGCTGAAACCTTGATTACAGCCTTAAGAGAACCCTAAACAGAGTATCCAACTATGGCAGGCCCCAATGACTGACCCACAAAACAAAAGTGTTAGTCACTCAGTCATATCCATCCCTTTGCAATTCCATGGACTGTAGCTTACCAGGCTCCTCTGTCCATGAAATTATCTGGCAAGAACCCTGGAGTGGGTTGCCATTTCCTTCTCCAGGGGAACTTCCTGACCCAGGAGCTGAAACCAGCTCTCTTGCATCACAGGCAGATTCTTTACTGTCTGAGCCACCAGAGAAGCCCACAAAAGTTAAGTGATATTATATAAGTTGTTTGAAGCCACTGAGTTTGTGGTGACTTGTTATGCAACAATAGAAAAGTAACACAAATAGGATAAGAAATTTGCCCTGATTTGTATAACTAGTAAGTGATGAATGTTTAAAAAAAAAAACCAAACACAGCTCTGTGTCCAGTGCCAGTGCTTTTTTCAATGATCAGAAACTTTAAGATTGGGGAGAGAAGGGAGGTTAAGATATTTTATGCCAGTTTCGAGATACTAATTAAAGTGAGAAGAGGCAATATGCCAAGAGTGGGATGAACATACTGTTAGGATGCCCAGGAAAGTGGTCTAGACTGAAGATACAGATTTGAGAGTCATCATATTATAAATAGTATGTAGCCAAGAGCATGAATGAAAACACCCAGGGAGTGGTAAAGTTGTGACGAGTGAGAATGAATATTTAAGGGATGAACAAGCATGAACTCAGAGAAGAAAGAGGAAAACTCAGAGTTGAGCAGGAAACTAGGAAAATAATACCTTAGAAGTTGAAGATACATTTTCTAGAAAAAAAAAAAAAAAAAAGTCAGTGCCACATGCCAGTGAGGCAGCAGACACAAGAAGGTTGAAAAAGACGTGAGATTTAACTATGAGGAAGCACATGAGTCAACAAATTGGTCTTGGAAATCTTCACACATCTTTGATCAGCATACTGAACAGGACAAGGTTTATATTTTTAAATATCTTTCATGTTTTTCTGAAAGCTATATCTAAAAAGCTTTTATTTATTTTTAATATAAATTTATTTATTTTTAATATAAATTTATTTATTTTAATTGGAGGTTAATTACTTTACAACACTGTATTGGTTTTGCCATACATCAACATGAATCCGCCACAGGTATACAGAGAATGACACAAGGTACGCTACTGTCTCACTCTGTATAGATGAACATAGATCAGTTCATTTCAATTTAGCTCCACAACCATCATGAACACGTATAAGTCAAATAAACTACCTCAACACAGTTGGGCAGATTCACTCAACTACACCTCATTCCACTCACATTTTTCCAGCTTACTGAAAATAATATGGAGGCACTTTATCAAAACTTTTGCTGAATTTAAGACAAGATATATGTACATACTTCCCCTGATCAATAGCTCTGCAGCCAGTCTCCCATGCGGACTCTAAGACTCTGTAGAAGTCTTCTCATATGAAATTCTAATTACTTTTTATACCTATGTACAGCTGCAATACAAGGAATTTAGCAAGATTACTTAACTGCAAAATTATGCCTATCTTAAAAATTTCACTGTAGCCTCCAATTTTTTCCTTCCTTTTAAATATATATTCTTGTTTCTCAAAATCTGAATAAAACTTTTCCTTAACAGCAGTATAAATTTACAATTAACCATAACCATGTTATGTCCGCTTATATATATATATTTTCAACCCAATTAAGAAAATTGCTATTTTCCAGACATTTCTGGTATCAGCCTGGAGCAATGCAAACGGGTTGTTTTTTTTTTTTTAAGTTTTGCCTGAAGGCTGAGAGTCCACTAACTTGAAAGTGATGGCCACTGATAAGGAGCAGGGCATGAGATAAAATAAAATATCCAGAATCACTGCATGCTTCCAAGTAGCATTAATTGATCATTAAGTAGAACAAATCTCCAGTGGTTCTGGAGCATGACATGTCTGTGTAACACGATTATGAAATCTAAAAGTTTAAAATATCCATGGCTAAACACTAATCTCTTATATAGAAAAGTTAGTGATGACTATGACCACATTAAATGTAGATTGTATATTCAGACTAGAAATGTTTTGTTTAGAAGGGAGTATGAGAATTATCATGAATGTATGGTTTAATATGAAGGTAGTTAAGAATATGAATGTGGAAAATTACAAATCTAGCAAAGATTTAAAAATAATACCAAATCTACAACAACAACAACAACAAAATCTTATTAAGCAACTACCAAAGGTATCCCGAGTCAAAATTCCATTTTCAATGTTCTGTTTCACTTGTTAATGTGCTTTGAACACCCAGAACACCACCCAGCATACACTAAGTGTTAAAAAATGGTGCTGGTAAAAGTGGGAGTTCTGAAGAGTAGCACACACTGCTGGGGAGAACAACTGCAAAATGATTAATTCAGGAAGGCATCAAAATCAACTTTCCTCCTCTATGCCAGAGAAAGCCACCTCAAGGAAGACATAGTATGTGTGGGTGGACATGACACACCTAAAACAATTAACCTTGGAATTGGCATATGATTATGTCTCAATCACATTGGTTGTCATTTTTATTGTTTTATTTTATTTCTTTTTTGGGGGGGGGGTTGTCTTAAATATAGGTCATTTCTTGACAGAGGCTGCTCTCCTCTCCAAGCAAAAGAGCTACAAAAAGCTTAATACAGACCCCAGCCACAAAAGCGACCCAAGTTCAAGGTGCTATAATATCATACTTTAGAGTGAATGGCTTAAACAATATGAATCTTAAAGGAAATCAACCCTGAATATTCATTGGAAGAACTGATACTGAAGCTCTCAATACTTTGGCCACCTGATGCAAAGAGCCAACTCATTGGAAAAGACCCTGATGCTGAGAAAGATTGAGGGCAGGAGGAAAAGGGGGCAACAGAGGATGAGATGGTTGGGTGACATCATCAACACAATGGACATGAGTCTGAGCAAACTCCAGGAGATAGTGAAGGACAGGGAAGCCTGGTGTGCTATAGTCCATGGAATCACAGAGTCAAACAATTAGCAACTGAACAACAACAACAATTTGATTTAGAATGACTGATTGCATTGTTTTAGTGTTGGAAAAACTTGTTTCAGCTTTACATATTAAAGACTTTACTAGATATCAATAAAATCATTCATGTTATATATGTTTTTAGGATTACTGTAAAATTTGGATATACTCTATTCAGTTTCTTTCTATGTGGGCTGTAGATTTCAAAGCATTTCTACTTTTCTTAGAATCAACAGTATTATTTCCCAGTTTGCTATCCATATAAAGTATTGTGATTGCTGTGTTATCTTCATGTAAGCAAATATTTATTCTTAAACATCTCTCACATTATGTTCCCACAGTTCACTTCTTCATTAAGTAGATTATAAAAAGAACCTGCATGCACGCTCAGTCACATCAGTCGTGTCCAACTCTCTGTGACCCCATGGACCATGGCCCATCAGGCTCCCCTGTCCATGGGATTCTCCAGGCAAGAATACTGGAGTGCGTTGCCATTTCCTTCTCCAGTGATAAAGTATGGAGTGAAATGAGTGAAGTGAAGTTGCTCAGTTGGGTTCTTTGTGACTCCATGGACTGTAACCTACCAATTTCCCAGTTGTTTTACTGAAACATTCCAAATGTTTTCAGAAGACAATTAATGGCACACTCAGGCTTCATCAATTATTTCAATAAACTGTTTGCATATTATAACTGTTGGGAAAAAAATACAAGTTGCATGTGTTTAAAATACTCTATGAGGTGAATCTGGGAAGAAAATATAGCTGTTGCAAAATAGTAAAGTAGTCAAAAAATTTCACTTACTGTCACAGTAGTTTTTTCCCTGACAAGACTAAGGAAATGAGCTGTCATGTTACACTCGTGGTGGATTCATGTCAATGTATGGCAAAACCAATACAGTATTGTAAAGTAAAATAAATAAATAAATAAATAAAATAAAGAGCAAAATAAATAAATAAAATAATAATAATAATAAAGTTTTTAAAGAGTGTTTGCAGCCCTTTGTCCTCCCCTTTCATAACAGCTGCCTAGTCAGAAAATTTATTGCTAATATTTTTCAGCAGCTGGTTTTCACATTCCAGAACTTGTTTCATTTTTTAAAATTCAAAGTCACAACATCAAGATGGCTTCCAATGGACAAAAAAATATTAAAAACTATTCATCGGGTCTTTGTTGTTGTTAATTACTAATCAATGTTTCATATTCAGTTTAGAATATTTAAAAAGAATATTTGGTGCCTTTCCCCCTTCATTTTGTTTATCTTCTCACTTTGTACACATTTTCCCATTATTAAAGTTAATTCTCCTTAAATTGTTTCAGATATATCGCATTTACTTTTTTTATTTTGACATTTCCTAACTACTCATGTAAAAATGGTCAATTTAACAATTTAGAGGCAGACAGTCTTATTGTGAAAGCTGAAGGGCAAATGTCCTTCACTTAAAAATTTAATAATCCTAATTAATTTTGTTAAGCTTTTCAAAATAATACTGAATGTTCTTTCTTATCTTTTATTCAAGACATTAGTGTAGTGGCATTTGTAATTGATTTACTTTTTGGTAATTCAAGTAAATATAGATTTCCTGTGCTCTGTGGAGTCTTCATGCCTTTCAAGGGTTCTCATTATATACATCTGGTCTGGAAACTCATCTGTTGTAAGTAATGACTGTCTTGTTAAAAACAGCTTAAACAAAACAAGAGATATAAGCTTTTAGTCTTGGTATAGACAAGCCAGGATCTACAGTAGTTTAATCATTTACTTTTCATAATATCTCCTTGAGTTTTTTCTTTTTCTTCTGATTTTATGTTCTATTTGCTTCTCTGTGAAGTTATTAATTTTAAGCAAATAACCTTTTTTATTAAACAATGTTGAGTGGAATTATTTCTTAATAAAGAAGACTACAATGTTTAAAGATCATAATAATTGCTGATCACGGTGACTTCATCAGTATATAAAGCTGTTCCTGACCTTTGTGATCCTAAAACTCAGTTCTGGCTTGTTCCCGATCCTCAGATTTACACCTGTCTCCTAAATCATCCACTTCCTTTCTAAGGTAACCTGTGTAAGTAGCCACCCAAACTGTGTAAGTATTATTTAAGTATCCCACCAAGTGGGAAAAAGTGTCACCATTTTCCCACAGAATCTATAAAGGAGGAACCAAGAAGGAGGCTTTGACCTACACAACTCACAAAACACTACACGGCATGGGCCAACTCTCAAAGAAGTACGATTTTCTTTGCAATCCTACTACTAAAGGCAGAAGCAATGACTTTTGTAGCCAAAGTACGCACAATCCAAGGAAAAATATTCCTTCGTGATGACAGTATAGTCTAAATTCTTAAAGAAGCCTACCTATCTTCCCTTGAATTATGCAAGTTGCATTATTATGTAGAGTAGAGCTTATTCCTCTTAATGGCTTTCTCTTTTAGTTAAAAAAAAAAAAGCTTTGTGATCACAGTTCTAATAAGGACCTTATGAAATCTTGAGCTATAGGTCTCTTACTCTCCAGAGGAGGGGGAAGTCCCTATTTTATTTAATCCTGACAATAGCTAATTGAGTGCTTCCCTGGTAGCTCTGATGGTAAAGAATCTCCCTGCAGTGTAGGAGATCCAGCTTCTATCCCTGGGTTGGAAAGACCCCCTGGAGAAGGGAATGGCTACCCATTCCAGTATTCTTGCCTGGAGAATTGCATGGAGTGAGGAGCCTGGAGGGCTATAGTCAATGGGGTCACAAAGAGTTGGACACGATTGAGTGGCTCACACACATACACAGCTAATCAAAGTAGGTATAACTTTTACCCTTTTCTTTTGTCTCGCTGTATCTCACTGTTCACACTTTTTGTTGAACCCCTGGTAGGCAAGACGTGAGCAGGGAAGCTGGAAGAAAACTCCAAGGAGTGGTAGGAACTACAGACACATTTATACTCTCCTAACTATGCCAAAGCCTTTGACTGTGTGAATCACAATAAACTGTGGAAAATTCTGAGAGAGATGGGAATNTTGACTCATTGGAAAAGACTCTGATGCTGGGAAGGATTGAGGGCAGGAGGAGAAGGGGACGACAGGATGAGATGGATGGATGGCATCACGGACTCGATGGACATGAGTTTGAGTGAACTCCGGGAGTTGGTGATGGACAGGGAGCCTTGGTGTGCTACGATTCACGGGGTGGCAAAGAGTTGAACACGACTGAGCGACTGAACTGAACTGCCATGTAATCTGGCACCCCTGTGGTCTAAACAGTTAACATAATCTTAGACATTTCACATACTGTGGACTAGGGTAGGTAAATAAATGGTCTACTTTCTATAGTAATAGAAAAGAACAAAATCCATTCTCCTCAAACTGACAGATGCCCATGACAGTAAATGTATTACTTACACGACAAGTATCAGTGAAGTGATATATTGCTGTCCCTCTTAAATGACCTTTCTGAGCAAAGGAGTAATTTAATATCTAGAAAATGAAATGAAAAATACAAAATATAAAACTTCTTGTTTAGACTACAGACAGTAAAAGAAACATACTGAAAGATTTTAAACCAACTCTCTGTGTGCAGAAAATTCAGATATTAAGGAAGAAGTAACTGGTGGAATTTTTGCCCAAAGAGCCTCTGATCCCCTAACACACACCTCCATTGATTACCCATCTTATTCCAAATCTAGTCACAAAAGTCAGAAGAGCCAAAATCTTTATCCTCAATTCCCACTTGAACTTAACAATTTATTTTGCATAAAGTCATGTGCTGACATATGGCCTATGAAATCAAAATGAATTATTCTTCTCTATTAACACCACACAGTACTGTTGTTCAAAGGTATTTATGAAATTGTTATATATTTTCAGAACTTGATATATACAAAGCACTGAAACAGCCAAGTGTTTAGTAATATGTTCTAAATTTTCCTCTAAGCCATGTTTCTAGCAAACCATAGGTAAATATGAAAAGCAGGAGATAACAGGAAATTAGAAAATTGCTTCATTAAGAATAATTCTGTGCCACAATTCCTTACTCTCCAGTAAAGAGCAGCTACAAAGTATAGAATAACAACTCTGAAAATTAAAGTTTAGCAAAGGCTGTTTTTTAATTGAACTTTTTGGATGACAGGTTCAATTCTGAAAATTTCATAGAACCAAAAATTAGGAATATTGTCTGGAAAAGTCATTTAGTTTACCTTATTAGGCAGGAATACATCTATATCAGTATTTTCCAGAGTTCCACAAAATGGCAACAGATGTTACAAGAGAATAAAGATTAGTCAAATAAGCTTGAGAAAGACTGGATTTTTAAAAAAAAATAATCCCTCCTTTCTAGGTTCTGGAAGCCACTCTTTCCCCTTGACCCCTCAGGCCCTACAAAGATAAAGCCCTACTCTAACTAGCCATAGGGTTTTGTACTATGTTTATTGGTGCTCCTAAATCTGTCCGAACCTTCATAATTAAACTCCTCTTAAATTACACAATTAAGTGTCTCAACTATTTCCTGCCAGGTTCCTGACTGATAGACACATCTCAACCATTTCCTTACCAGGTGTATAGAGCAATACTACNTACTCTAACTAGCCATAGGGTTTTGTACTATGTTTATTGGTGCTCCTAAATCTGTCCGAACCTTCATAATTAAACTCCTCTTAAATTACACAATTAAGTGTCTCAACTATTTCCTGCCAGGTTCCTGACTGATAGACACATCTCAACCATTTCCTTACCAGGTGTATAGAGCAATACTACTTTTTTTTTTAATATAAATTTATTTATTTTAATTAGAGGTTAATTACTTTACAATATTGTATTGGTTTTGCTATACATCAACATGAATCCACCACCTTTTGAGTAAAACATATGGTAGGCCATGAAAGTGAGGCCATTCACATTGTCTATGTCATTTAAAGTCTAAACAAAATCAAGGATTCAGCCCTGCTGGAAGACAAGCAAGCACCCTGATGACAGCTGTCAATTGGGTGATCCTCATCAATGAGGACAAAAAGAAATACTAATAGCTGTTCAATCTAAGCAACGCATGTCACTCAGCGGAATGGAGACTGGATGATGTACAGAAGTAGCACAAGTCTCTGGCATCTCCCAAGAAATAGTCACAGAGATGTCTGACATGGACAGAGCTCGGTGATCTCTTGAGGCTAACATCATGCCAGTCCACATAGCTCCTCTTTTCTTCCCTTTCCCATTGCATGGAGTCCTACCCAATCTAGGGACACGAAAATAATATATCTGCCCAAATGTTTTTTGTTTTCCACTATGGATTTTTGAACTTAAAATGAAGAATTGCTTCTTGGAGTCTTATTTTCATTATTCCAGGACTGATGGGAAGTCTCCCAAAATATAGGCGAAGAACTGTAATAAAACATGAAGTGAAAGGAAACCTATCAATATATCCCCCAATGCATTTTCTTGCCACATAAATTTTGAAAGGTTCTAGTTCAAAATGATGGAGGCTATACATATGTTTACTTTTCCTCTACTCCCCAAAGTCCTCTTGAAATAATGCTATAAATCTATAAGTGGAACAAATTTATAAAGGCACTGAATGTATAATGACAAGTAAAGATTTTAACAGATAACTGCAAAACCAAAGGCAGTAAAACTAAATCAACAAAGAAATAATAATTGGGGAAGCCAGAACTTAGATTATGCATAGGAGAAAATTGGAATAGAGATAGAAATTCTGTTCATAACAAATCAAAAGCTCTTCCTGAATTTATAGGTAGAAAAACCAAGAATAAGAGAAGAAAAACTACCAGAAAGAATAGCAAACTGGCTATTGCAGGAATATGCTTCAGGCAGGCCTGAAGCCTAAAACCTGCCAATGGGGATAGGCAAGCCTAGAAATTTACCTTTAATCTCTCCAGGCCTACAATAGCACTGAGAGATGCTTTGGGAGTGCTAACAATTACAGTATTTTCAAACATTGGGCAGACAGGCACATAGTACAAATCTCTAGAGAAAGCAGTCATAAGGGACCAACTATGTATAAAATAAGCATAAGGTTGTCAAGATGAGTGTCCTGAAGAGTCATCACCCAGATTAAGTACTAGTATCAGTAGGCAGCCAATTTCATGGGCATTTGAGAGTGAGAGGGCCTTGCTGATCTAGCTGAAGTGCTGCTGTGTATAGCCAATTTATGTGCAGTAGCTTTGCCCTTTACATGCTTAAGGAAACTTGTATAGTCTGTCCTATGTTTAAACAGTGTTCTGCCAATTACATAACCATCCTATTTTGACTAATGGCAGATTGGCGTCAAGAGAAGGATTCACACACACATACACACACATGCATACCACCCCTCAAAACAACCAAACAAGACAGATCAGATTCTGAGGCCATATAGTATGGTGGTTATAAGTATAGTCTCTAGTCCCTAACTGCCTTTAGTTATCTTCAAAATGAAGATGATACTTTAACTCTCAATACATTTAAGCTTCCTCTGAGATTGCAATGAGTTAATACACACAAACTTTCATGTACCTGTCACATAGAAAACATTATCTATGTGATTCATGATAAAAGAATCATTTTATTACAGCTACTTGAAGGTTTATAGATTTTTCTATGAAAGGCCAGAGAGTAAATATTTTAGGTTTTGTAGGCCAAATATGATCCTTGTTGCACAGTATTGTGTGTGTGTGTGTGTGTGTGTTTACAAGTCTAAAAATGTAAAAATCATGCTTAACTCACAGGCCATATAAAAGCAGCCTACAGGCAAAATTTGGCCCATGGTCTGCAATTTGCCAAATCCTGTTTTAAAACATCATTTCGCTTTCTATTGTACGGATAAACATCCACCCCTTTTCTATTAAGAAGTGGCAATCTCACACTGAGACTCTAAATCACCTATTAAGAACATGTATGAAAAGATAAAGGAAAATTATTCCCTAAGATTTGTAGACTTAGAGAAAACAAGTACATTGTCAGTATCCTCCTTATCTTACTTGGGCCTGTCCAAGAGAATCATCTCTACTAAACAAAATTATGCCCAGGAGAATAAATTGCTTATCCTCTTCAGATGAATTATTTTGACAACATTACAATTCAGTACTCTTCGGAGACATGTATCATCCTGGAAATGAACTTACAGATGTCAATTTCTCTGACATATCTATCTAAACATTTTCCTATTTAGACTGAATAGGAGGGGTTATCAAATGGATAATAGTTAGCAGAGATAAAATATATTACACAAGGCAGTTAAAAATAAATTATATTTAATAAAATGTCAGGAATTCTAGCATCAGGGATATAGAAAAGAAAGGAGTAGGGGGAACAGTCATATGCTGAAAACTGGTACAAAAGAACATAGCAAGTTGCCCCAGAAGACTGAGAATAAAGCCAGCAGTCTTTTGTGGATGTGACATATGAATGAACCTGGACATATGAATGCAGGACTTCACAAGGCCCTGAAATGGCAGCACCTTTCCTAAACAAGTTCTGATGCTAATTGGACATGCAAAACAAGAGATTATAATTTTACAAGGTCAACCTGACAACATTTAATTTCTTGGGAATCTCTTTGGTGGTGAAGCATTTAAAATAAACCACAAAATCTTAAGAACAAATTTCTGATTGTGGCCAAAACCAGAAAGCTCAATGCCTGGTCAACTTCATCAAGATTTTGGCAAAACTAAACTCTACATTTGTGTATCTTTTTGAGCTAAATTCACTAAGTCACAAGAATAAGGTAATTGGAGCTTTATATTGAGAGAATCATTCAATTAATACAAATTAACAATTTGGGAGTATGGATGCAATCTCAAAAATGACAGAATAATCTCTGTTCATCTCCAAGGCAAACCATTCAAATCACCATAATCCAAGTCTATGCACCAACCAGTAACGTTGAAGAAGCTGAAGTTGAACAGTTTCATGAAGACCTACAAGACCTTTTAGATCTAACACCCCAAAAAGATGTCCTTTTCATTATAGGGGACTGGANGAGATCAGCCCTGGGATTTCTTTGGAAGGAATGATGCTAAAGCTGAAACTCCAGTACTTTGGCCACCTCATGCAAAGAGTTGACTCATTGGAAAAGACTCATGCTGGGAGGGATTGGGGGCAGGAGGAGAAGGGGACAACCGAGGATGAGATGGCTGGATGGCATTACGGACTTGATGGGCGTGAGTCTGAGTGAACTCTGGGAGTTGGTGATGGACAGGGAGGACCTGGCCAGCTGCGATTCATGGGATCACAAAGAGTCGGACACGACTGAGCAACTGAACTGAACTGAACTGAGGCATACTATGCATTGATATATGATATATACATAAATAGACACACATAAATATTAATATATTCCTTTCATATATTCATATTCTGTATGTAAAAAACAGATATTTGAATTGAAATTTCCTGTTGCTAAAAAATGATGACCTCTCTGTTTTTATCTTATGTGAAAATGAAAACTATTAGAAATGGGTCAAACATTTCTGGAATTATTAGTAAAGGAATTATAGAATAGTTAAAACATAATATTAAATATGTTGTAATGCAATGTGCTCTTGTCTATTTCATTGAGTCTTGTGGAACTAGGGAGTGTTACTTGCATAAACTGTTCCACTTGAAACTTTGGGGTTTGAAAACATTCTGATGATTCTTGGGATTTACTGAGATATACTATCTGACATTCTCTAACTGAAATCTTAGACTGATATAATAACATTGAGCTAATAATTATTTGTATATATCATTTTTAGCTCAAAAGTAAAACTATCTGACACAAAAGATGTGTACTGACTGAAGTTTCCATAGAAATAAAAAGTTAAAGTTTACTTTTAGGCAAAATCTCAAAGACATCCTTTATTGCTGGTGTCTTCTGTTTACAATTCCACTTAAAATATTAGATGTCATCTGCCTTTGTTGTTGTTCAGTTGCTCAGTTGTGTCTGACTTTGTGACCCCGTGGACTGTAGCACACCAGGCTGTTCTGTCCTCCACTGTTGCCTGGAGTTTGCTCAAATTCATGTCCATTGAGTCAGTGATGCTATCTAATCCTCTCATTCTCTGCCGCCTCTTTATCCTTTTACCTTCAATCTTTCCCAGTATTGGGATCTGCCTATACCTTCTTTATAATTTCTCAGGAAAAAATGTAGAATATTTTTACTTCTCAGAGAGTCTGTCTTCTAAAATGCTAATAAGGAGAATGGTTTAGGGTAGTACATTCTAAGGTACTTGAGGAAGGGAATAAAAATAGAATAAGAAAGGACTTATAAAAATAAGACGAAATGTTGCTTGGTATGACAATATGCTACATTAAAACTGCTGGAAAAAGAAGAAATTAGATTTTTAAAATCTCATATTGGCCTAATATAGAAACTTTGTTTAAAAATATCATAAAATTATCTTTAAAAAGAAAAATATATATATATTTCTGCTTTGTACCTCAGGTGGCTTCATTGACATGCTGTATCTCCAACTCTTATACAAAATACTAAAAGTTCTATGTTGAGCCCCTGACTTGGTCTTTATTGTTATTTCTGAACAAAAACAACTAGAGTCTGGTGGAGAGTGTGACGTATTAAAAGCAGATATGGTGACAGAGTCAATAGTCTCAGGATGAGACTGAAACATCCCACTGAAGTTAGAAAACAAGGACTTTTACTTTTGTTTTTGTGCCTTCCTGTACCATTTACNACTAGAGTCTGGTGGAGAGTGTGACGTATTAAAAGCAGATATGGTGACAGAGTCAATAGTCTCAGGATGAGACTGAAACATCCCACTGAAGTTAGAAAACAAGGACTTTTACTTTTGTTTTTGTGCCTTCCTGTACCATTTACGTGATTATTACTGTGTCTGCATACATGCAAGTATATAGATATAAATAAATAAAACATAGTGAAAGAAAGTATTAATTGCTCAGTTGTATGTGACTGTTTGTGACCCCATGGACTGTAGCCTGCCAGGCTCCTCTGTCCACAGGATTTTCCAGGTAAGAATACTGGAGTAGATAGCCATTCCCTTCTCCAGGGAATCTCCCGACCCAGGGATCAAAGCTGGGTATCCTGCATTGCAGGCAGATTCTTTACTGTCTGAGCTAATGTAGATACTATTATACAAGTCAAGTCCACACTATAAAATAATAGGGTGAATGTACTGCTACCTTTATATACCATGCCTTCTCACAGAATGGCAGTATGAGATTTATTTAACAGAAAACACCATGGAAAATATTATCAATGGCCAACATATGGATTGAAAATGTCTCTTTCCCCAAATGACTATTATCCACTCATCTAATGGTCTTTGCCTTATTCTTGATGATCAAAGAAAGCTACATGGGTATCATCAGTATGTCCTCCTTCTCTATTCTTTTCAGGTCCATAAGTTTCCTGCTACTCTGGTACCCATGGATAGTTCTGCAGTTTCTGGTATATCCTCAACTATCATATTGCCTCCTTTAGAAGTTCACACACAGAATACTCATAATTTTGCCCACTAGGAAAGTGAAAGAATCTTGGAGTTGTCATTTCTACTGGTAGGCTGGTAAAGCAATTCACTGTGTTTTGTTTAAGTCGTGATTTGTAGCATTTGCTTCTTGCTATGATGTAAATATCAATAACCTCAGATATGCGGATGACACCACCCTTATGGCAGACAATGAAGAAGAACTAAAGAGCCTCTTGATGAAAGTGAAAAGGGAGACTGAAAAAGTTGGCTTAAAGCTCAACATTCAGAAAACTAAGATCATGGCATCCGGTCCCATCACTTAATCGGAAATGGATGGGGAAACAGTGGAAACAATGGCTAACTTTATTTTGGGGGGCTCCAAAATTACTGCAGATGGTGATTGCAGCTATGAGATTAAAAGACGCTTACTCCTTGGAAGGAAAGTTATGACCAACCTAGATAGCATATTCAAAAGCAGAGAAATTACTTTGTTAACAAAGATCTGTCTAGTCAAGGCTATGGTTTTTTCAGTAGTCATGTATGGATGTGAGAGTTGGACTATAAAGAAAGCTGAGCGCAGAAGAATTGATGATGCTTTTGAACTGTGGTGTTGGAGAAGACTCTTGAGAGTCCCTTGGACCACAAGGAGATCCAACCAGTCCATTCTGAAGGAGATCAGTACTGGTGTTCATTGGAAGGACTGATGCTGAAGCTGAAACTCCAATACTTTGGCCACCTGATGCGAAGATTTGACTCATTGGAAAAGACCCTGATGCTGGGAAAGATTGAGGGCAGCAGGAGAAGGGGATGAAGAGGATGAGATGGTTGGATGGGATCACCGGCTCGACGGACATGGGTTTAGGTGAACTCCAGGAGTTAGTGATAGACAGGGAGGCCTGGCATGCTGCGGTTCATGGGATCACAAAGAGTTGGACATGACTGAGCGACTGAACTGAACTGATGATGTAAATACTTCCATCATGGCTGATTTCAAGCTACCAACAATTTAACAACTGTCTCACAAATTCCTGACAAGTAACTGACAAGAGTATTTCATAAATGAGAAGAATCACCAACACACCACTGGCACTGCTTCCTTTAATTTTCCTTATCTCAGCCTTTTTCAGTGGCTTTTTACATGCAAAAAAAGTTACATCTGGCTATCTTGGAGAATATTGCTGTTGTTTAGTTGCTAAGTTGTGTCTGACTCTGTGTGACACCATAGACTGCAGCATGTCAGGCTTCCCTGTCCTTTACCATCTCCTGGAGTTTGCTCAAATTTATGGGGGACACTAGTCCCCATAAACTCACAGATCCCACTTTCTTTGCCCTAAATTTTTTCCTCACACCCAGCGTTGGCAGCAAAGGCTGGAATTGTCAACCTAATATTTCCTACTTGTTTATAAAACTTTTGCATATTATATATGCAAGTATTGATTTTTAAAAAGAAAATGAAAGTAAAGGGAAAAGAAGGAAAAAGAGAACAGAGAAAAGGAAGTATTGTTCTCCCCTGTCTTTTTCAAACTTATTACTTGCCTTGTGTCACGGTCATTCTTGCACATGTACTATCACTTTCTGAAGTTAATTTGTGTGTCTCCAAAGCCTAGCCCACAACGAAACCTTCAATAAATATTGTTGAAAAATGGAATGAATGATAATTCACAAACAAAAATGATTACATAGAGAAATCTTGTCTCAATACCAAAACACCAAATAAGTAGTCAACATTCTGATTTCCAAATTTCACTTTGTTTGCCATCAATTCCCCACCCAAGCTGGTATTGCCAGTCCAACATCAAGATCCTCTTATAGCAGACCTATTGCTTTTGCATTTTCTTCCTAACATGTGAAACACATGCTGTACCTGCCTTACTCTGTTTAAGGTAATACGTGCTTCACTGAAATAATCNGGGGCTCCAAAATTACTGCAGATGGTGATTGCAGCTATGAGATTAAAAGACGCTTACTCCTTGGAAGGAAAGTTATGACCAACCTAGATAGCATATTCAAAAGCAGAGAAATTACTTTGTTAACAAAGATCTGTCTAGTCAAGGCTATGGTTTTTTCAGTAGTCATGTATGGATGTGAGAGTTGGACTATAAAGAAAGCTGAGCGCAGAAGAATTGATGATGCTTTTGAACTGTGGTGTTGGAGAAGACTCTTGAGAGTCCCTTGGACCACAAGGAGATCCAACCAGTCCATTCTGAAGGAGATCAGTACTGGTGTTCATTGGAAGGACTGATGCTGAAGCTGAAACTCCAATACTTTGGCCACCTGATGCGAAGATTTGACTCATTGGAAAAGACCCTGATGCTGGGAAAGATTGAGGGCAGCAGGAGAAGGGGATGAAGAGGATGAGATGGTTGGATGGGATCACCGGCTCGACGGACATGGGTTTAGGTGAACTCCAGGAGTTAGTGATAGACAGGGAGGCCTGGCATGCTGCGGTTCATGGGATCACAAAGAGTTGGACATGACTGAGCGACTGAACTGAACTGATGATGTAAATACTTCCATCATGGCTGATTTCAAGCTACCAACAATTTAACAACTGTCTCACAAATTCCTGACAAGTAACTGACAAGAGTATTTCATAAATGAGAAGAATCACCAACACACCACTGGCACTGCTTCCTTTAATTTTCCTTATCTCAGCCTTTTTCAGTGGCTTTTTACATGCAAAAAAAGTTACATCTGGCTATCTTGGAGAATATTGCTGTTGTTTAGTTGCTAAGTTGTGTCTGACTCTGTGTGACACCATAGACTGCAGCATGTCAGGCTTCCCTGTCCTTTACCATCTCCTGGAGTTTGCTCAAATTTATGGGGGACACTAGTCCCCATAAACTCACAGATCCCACTTTCTTTGCCCTAAATTTTTTCCTCACACCCAGCGTTGGCAGCAAAGGCTGGAATTGTCAACCTAATATTTCCTACTTGTTTATAAAACTTTTGCATATTATATATGCAAGTATTGATTTTTAAAAAGAAAATGAAAGTAAAGGGAAAAGAAGGAAAAAGAGAACAGAGAAAAGGAAGTATTGTTCTCCCCTGTCTTTTTCAAACTTATTACTTGCCTTGTGTCACGGTCATTCTTGCACATGTACTATCACTTTCTGAAGTTAATTTGTGTGTCTCCAAAGCCTAGCCCACAACGAAACCTTCAATAAATATTGTTGAAAAATGGAATGAATGATAATTCACAAACAAAAATGATTACATAGAGAAATCTTGTCTCAATACCAAAACACCAAATAAGTAGTCAACATTCTGATTTCCAAATTTCACTTTGTTTGCCATCAATTCCCCACCCAAGCTGGTATTGCCAGTCCAACATCAAGATCCTCTTATAGCAGACCTATTGCTTTTGCATTTTCTTCCTAACATGTGAAACACATGCTGTACCTGCCTTACTCTGTTTAAGGTAATACGTGCTTCACTGAAATAATCACTCTTTGCTCAAAATAGATCAGCTCTGTTGTTTGGTGTTCAGTGTTAATTTTTTTCTTCCAGATAAAGAGGGATACTCCCACAGACAAGTACAGCACAATGTGACTATCAGAATGGATTAGATTTGGGTTTTATTTCTTAGTCTTAATTATCGAGGTACCATTAAGAGCTGTCTGCTGCTGCTGAGATCAGTTAGTGCAGTAGGTAGTTAGTGCTGAGCTCTTTGAAATACCTTGTACATTTCACTCAGAATTTTTAAAAATTTTAAATAAAAATGAACCATCCCCTCACAATAGGAAGAAAAGACTAGCATAGCTTTTGTTGTTGTTATTGTTGTTAATTTGTCTCATATAGCAAGAATGAATCTTAATCAGATAAATTAGTAAAACCACATTCCATTATTGTTTGTAAATCATCTAATTTCTATTCTGAGAACCAAGTCACATTGAGTTTGTGAGAAATTCAACTTCAGGTAATTCCAGACTTTCTCCCATCCCCAGGTTTGTATTGAGATTCTAATGTCTTACTCCAGGTCTGGGCATTAGAACACTGATTACAAGGTATCTGTTCACATTTGTTAACAGCTACATTTTGCTGCAGCCACACGATCCCATCAAGTCTACCAGTGTGTCAGTTCCATGCCACGTGTAGAGCAGGGGCTCTTTAACAAAGCTAAGACCCTAAGCTTGGCATCTAACCCACCTGATTTATCGCCTGGAGATTTCCCCTGAAGCCCTGCTACAGCCTTGGGTACTTCCAGGGTGGACCTAAGCATTGCCTCTGTTCAAGAACCAGCAGACTTGTTTCATCCCTGAGACCTGGAGAAAGCTTTTTTTCCTTTGGCGAACCTTCTGTCTCTCTTGGTTTCACATAGAGATACCAATTTCCGCTCTCTTCAAGTTTTATTATCCTCAGTGGGCAAACAGAAGCCAGGAAACTCAGCCAAAGACTTTTCATGTGGCAAGGATGCATGAAATGTGTTGTCTGCTTGAATGGAGGACAGAAAAGACAAAAATTCAAGGAGAAAAAATGGACATCTCAACTTTCAATTAATATCTCAGAAAAAAAAGAATCCATGTTAGCAAAATATCTACCAAACATCTTCCTTCTGCTTAGGATTATTTAGGGATTTCAGTGTTTCAACAGAGGTGACCTAGCTTTTCTACCCTCCACCCTTCCTCAAAACATCAGCATAGGTACGTTTCTGTCCTTTCTGTCTTATTCTTTGCCCAATGAAAGAAGCATTCTGCTATAAAGTAGGAAAATGCCTAAACAGTATAATGTAAGGGATGGGAGGAAGGTATATCCCTACTCAATGATACCTGTTTCTGTTACTGGACTTCAGCACTACCACTATGTCTCAGTTAACTCAAACAGGGGCTCTGTATAAACCTAGAGGAGTGGGATGGGGAGGGAGGTCCAAGTGGGAGGATACATATGTGCACCCGTGGCTGATTCTTATTGATGCTTGACAGAGAAACAAAATTCTCAGTTTTCTCAAAATTCTCAAAAAAGGAATGATCCTTATTTTTAAAAATAATAATTTTTTAAAAATGCTTTGGATTAAGGCATAGCTACAGGGTACATGAGGCTTTCCTGGTGCCTCAGTGATGAAGAATCCACCTGCCAATGCAGGATACATGAGAGATATGGGTTCGATCACTGGGTCAGGAAGATCCCCTGGAGGAGGAGATGGCAAACCACTCCAGTATTCTTGTCTGGGAAATCCCACAGACAGAAGAACCTGGCAGGCTACAGTCCATGAGATTGCAAAAGAGTGGACACAACTTAATGACTAAACAACAGCTACACCAGGGTACTTAAAAATAACCCAAAGATTCAACTATTCATTCAGTGAATATTTACTGATGATTTATATATGTCAGACACTCTGCTGGCACAAGATATACTACAATAAATAAGTAAGCACGGCTCCCTTTGCAAGGAGTCTACAGTCTACTCATGAAGAGAGACATGGTAAAACATTTCTAAAATGATTATGTGCTTACAATCATAAGGGCTATGAAAGGAAAATGGAGAAAGCTGTGATACTATACAACAGGGGACTTTTGTAATAGGGACTTTCTGATGAAGCAGCTTTTAGACCAGAGCTTAAAAAGTAAATGAGGAGAAGAGGAGAGTTTTAAAGCTTGTACACAACAAGTCTGGAGGCTTGAAAGAAATAGAATGTTATATAGAATTAAAAAAACAAACAAAAAAAAACCTCTGTTAGTTGAATCCTAAGGGTGAGAGAGAATGCCTCAAAGTGAGACCAGAAGTTAAACAGGGGCTAGGAGTAGTCAAGAGTGGGACATGACTGAGCAACTGAACTGAACTGAACTGAGGAATAGTCAGGGCTGCATAAACCATAAGAAAGATCTTGGTATTTATCCAAAAAAGCACTGAAGTGTGTTTTAAACAGAGCAATGAATGATCAGGTTTCTGTTTAAGATTCCAGCTGCTGTTCAGAAAATGAATTGGAGAGAGGCAAAGACTGAATATGTAAAGCATTATGCCATTATCAGCTATTAGCATCCTAGTCTCTCAAATTCTTTCTAAGTAGCTGTTGATACACAAGTGTGACAATTAAGGCCCTCAGACTGAGAGTCCTCACAATTCCACATCCTCACCGAACTGCTCCTCTCTACGTATATCTCTCTTCTTTTTCTCACACCCTTTTTCTTATAATAAAGTCTCTTCTTGGCATGACAGGTCCATTGCCAGGATCCCTGTCTTAATCAGGGAGGTTCACAAACCCTTGCCATTAAGCCTCGTCTCACTCTTACCACTGGTGCCCTATGACCATAGGCTGGAGTCCTGCCTCTGAACTCTAGTCTAGGGGATGATGCTTTGCTATCTGCTAAGAGGTTCCGCTGATAATGCTTCTTCTAAGACTTCATGTAACTATGCTTCATGTTTTGAGACACTCCCTACACTCTACTAACACCTCCTAGTTCAATGTAATATCATTTCTCACCTCAGTTATCCAAACTGTCTACTGACGCATCTTCCTTTATCAAGTCTTACTTCCCTCCAATGCTTTGCCTCACATTGACACAAAAATCTCTAAACCAAAAATTTTGCTGTGTCAACCTGCTTCAGTGGTTTCACATTTCTTATAGACAAAATGCAAATTCCTCACATGTCATACAGGGCTCTTTATAACTGGACCCCACTTACTTTTTCAATCTTGTCTCACTCTCCTTTGCACTCAATGTTTCAGTCTTCCTTAACTTATTTAAGAATTTAAGTAGTGTTTGCTGCTCTGTCGTGTTTGAATCTTTGCAACCCCATGGACTGTAGCCTGCCAGACTCCTCTGTCCATGGAGTTCTCCAGGCAAGAATACTGGAGTAGATTGCCATTTCCACTTCCAGAGGATCTTCCTGACCCAGGGCTCAAACCCAGGTCTCCTGCATTGCACACAGATTCTTTATGGTCTGAGCCACCAAGAGTTTAAGTAGAGGCTGGACCTACTGGGGTACTCACCTCACTGGAGCATGTTGGAAATACTGGCTTGCTAACTTGGGTCTTTAACTCTTTGTTTATGTTGGTGTTGTTCCTATAAAGAGTGAGCTCCCACAAAGGTAAATAAAAATATTCTCCTCGTTCCCCAGACACACTAAGTTAATAAGTATTTCTGCAAAACATATTTCTGCAAAATAACTAGAAGTTGGCAGTAAGTTGAATTTCCAAAACCAAATAATATGTGGCATAGTGCTGTTTATCAGGGATGAGTAGCTTATTTTATTATCTAAATTTTGAATTTTTAACACACCTCCCAAGAAGCTCTGTGATTCAAAACACACACAAACTGAAGAAAGAGATGAAAATGCGGAACATTTCACTGAATAATTCCACAATATCGACTCTGCTTTGACCCTGCTGAAGTGAATTACTAAGTGAATGTGTTTTGCATATAATTTTTTGTAATAGAAAAATCAATTTCTCCCTGGCCCCAAGAAATAAATATTGAGTGAATAGTTTTTAAATATCCATTTTAAGGGATGACAAAATGCTAGCCCGCCTAACAGGGCCTGATTCTCAACACATTCTTGCAAGCCCCCTGTGCGTTTTTATACCTATTTTCTCTCCCCAAAACAAACTTCATTGCCTCATGCTATTGCCTATTCAGCTTAACTAATATTCCCTTTAAGGGCACTTGCATGATCCCCAGACTAAGGCAGATCCCTCTGAATACTTATCTATCTTCTCATACTTTGCTTAGGATTTCACTGTGTCCCCATTCTCCCAGACCTTAAGTGGGATGTTCTATCTTCACTTTGTTGACTTATATATCCCAAGGGCCTCCCTGGTAGCTCAAGTGATAAAAAACAAAAACCCACCTGCAATACAGGAGTTGCAGGAGACTCAGGTTTGACTTAGGTTTGATCCCTGAGTAGGGAAGATCCCCTGGAGGAAGGCATGGCAATGCACTAAAGTATTTTTTCTGGAGAGAGATGGAAATACAAGACCACCTGACCTACCTCTTGAGAAATCTGTATGCAGGTCAGAAAGCAATAGTTAGAACTGGACATGGAACAACAGACTGGTTNACTCATTGGAAAAGAGTCTGATGCTGGGAGGGATTGGGGGCAGGAGGAGAAGGGGATGATCAAGGATGAGATGGCTGGATGGCATCACTGACTCGATGGGCGTGAGTCTGAGTGAACTCTGGGAGTTGGTGATGGACAGGGAGGCCTGGTGTGCTGCAACTCATGGGGTTGCAGAGTCGGACACGACTGAGCGACTGAACTGAACTGAACTGAACACGGACAGAGGAGCCTTGTAGGGTATAGTTCATGAAGGCATAAAGAGCTGGACATGACTGATGTGACTGAGCACACATGCATGCATATTCCAAGGACTTAGACCAGTGCCTAGAAGACAGAAGTTCCTCAGTAATTATTGGATGAATAAATGAATACAGGAATAAAAGAGTACTCCTTTATAGTTACCATCTTCTGCTTATAGCTGTGTCTATGAACTGAATGAATGAAAATTTAGAATTAACTGTACCTGTACCCAGGCAAATGGACATTTTCAACTATGAACACAGAAAAAGTAAGCAAGACACTACACAGCATGAATTATCTCTTGCATAATCTTACTTATGGCTAAACCTGCTTACATTTCTCCCCAGTTTTCATAGGGAACCCCCAACTCTAGGCGTTGGGAAAACAGGTGAAGTCCCAACCCTGTAACTTCCAAAGAACTATAGCTAATGTGGCTCCAATGAATTCAAAGCTACAGAGAATGGCAAGTCAAAACAGCTGCCTAGGAAATTATTGATGAACTAAGAAATAAGCAGTTTTCTTCTAGCTGATGCAATCACTCCAAGGTTGCAGTAAGTGCTTACTATATTCCAGGGCATTGTGCTATCTTTTGCAAACATTATTTGATTAAAAAAAACATAAAAACCTTACAAGGTAGGTTGCATTCATGTTATACCCATTCTATATATGAGAAAACTGAGGCCCAGGGAAGTTAAATTGTTCAAGATCACCTAGTTAGGGAATGGCTGGGCTTCCCAGGTGGCACTAGTGGTAAAAAAAAAAAAAGAAAGAAAGAAAGAAAAACCTCTTCCAATGCAGGAGACATAAGAGATGTGAGTTCGATCCCTGGGTCAGAAATATCTCCCAGAGAAGGGCATGGCAACCCACGCCAGGATTCTTACCTGGAGAATCCCATGGACAGAAGAGCCTGGTGGGCTACAGTCCCTGGCGTCACAAACAGTCAGACATGACTGAAGCAACTTAGCATGCACACAGAGCCAAAATTCCAAATGGATCTGACTCCAGTATTCAGACACTCTTAACAGAGCTTAGTCCTTCTACCTCCCACCCTCCAATTAACTTCAAGAGAAAATGCAAACTAGTTCCAAAAACCAAAACAAGTTAATGAAAAAGAAAATTAATCTTTCTGTTTATAATGTCATAATTCTTCCTTTTGGGTTCTTTTCAACCAGCTGTTGCATGCACTACTTTTGTGGTAAATAACATTTCTTTAAACAGAAAGGATTTCTCACTCTGTTTACATCTAAAATTAATTAAGAATGATTAGGAAGCATACATGAAAAAATATCTAACCAAATGATTCTGAATGCACTCTATAAGGTACAGGAAACAGAACCATTGAAAGATCGTGCCATTATTTCAAAAAGAAATACATTAAAATTGCTTGTTATTATTAATAATAAGTTTTTGTAATAAATTTGTAATACCGTTAAGTGCAAACAACCCATGAATTGTGGAATAGTCTATGGAGAGAGAGGTTAGTGTATTGATTAAAGGGAAAAATAAATTTAGAAAATGCTAAAAATAATACTATCAAAAAGAAGTGTTACACTGGGGAGTGGGAGGGGGAGATAGTAACCCTGAAGATATTGAAGTAGGGCCACCCTTTCTCCTTGAGACCTTGGAGAAGGATGTTTGGGCCTGCATGTATGTTTAGAGGGGACTAAGAAGGAAACACATTCTATGTTGCCACAAACTGAGCCATTGGAAACAAAGCCAGTGAAGGTAACAATGACAAAGCTAAACATATGCCAGGGTCTGGACTAGGCTCTTTATGTGGATCTTCACAGATTTTCAACAGAGAGACTTCAAAATCAATGCAAGACGCAGCTTTGGGAGATCAAAGATGCTTTCATTTGAATTAAAGATTAAAAAAAAAAACAATTGTTAAAAATCATTTAGACCTTGGCAAGCAATAAATAAGAACGTTTGTTTGAAGTTACTGTATTTCTAACATTTCATTAGAAGTTGTGACAAGTTTTTTCAAAAGTATGCTCTGATATCAAAAGGCCATATAATCTATGAAGGAGTTAAATCTAACAAGTGAAGTTAAAATACAGTAATAGTTCAGAAAAAGGAAATTTATATGAGGTTGAATGAGGTAGGCAGCATTGGATCTGTGCCTTGAAAGAAGTACAGGAATTAGATGAACGGGGGCAAAAGAGAGACTGCTATAGACCAAAGGGATCACACGAGCAAAGCAACACAGAAGAAATTCAATGTGCCTTATTAAAGGCTATAAGGTTTGACTGGTTGGAATTAAGAACAGGTTCTGGGGAGAAATGAGAAAGAGTTAGACCTATAAATTGGAATGAGATTACGGCAAGCCTTAATTAATTAAAATATGAAGTACTTGAATTCTAATTGGTCTTTGCAGTTTCTCCATCACTCCATCCATCTCACTGAAATCTAAGTGAGTAACTGCTCATCCAGACACCAAATGAGTAGCTTCCATCTATATTCATTGCTAATTCAATAGCCTCATGTCCAGTTGCTGTTCAATAACTCCAGCTAGGGAATTTCCCTGGTGGTCCAGTGGTTAAGAAGGTTGCCAGTGCAGGGGATATGCTGCCAGTGCAGGGGATATGATTTGATCCCTTGTCCAAAAACTAGGATCCCACATGCCATGCACCACAACTCCTGAAGCCCACGTGCTCTAAAACCCACGCTCTGTAAGAGAAGCCACTGCAGTGATAAGTCCCGGCACAACTGGAGAGTAGCCCACACTCATGGCAACTAGAGAAAGCCCACATGCCCCACAACAAAGAACTAGTACAGCAACAACAACAACAACAAAAAAAAAACTCCAACTAGAATTTGAAACAGGTATAGAGGTAGGACCATATCCCTTATGTGGAAATAAGAAGTTGATGCTCAAGGAAAGTTTCTCTCCCTAATAACAGCATTCTCTGCATGGTATCAAGCCTCTCAGTGCATTGCAGCAGCTTCCCTGGCCCTCAGTGCCTGCCTCCTGGAGGAAAGCATGGGTATCACTGCGAAGAGAGTCCAGACGTGTTAACATGAACCATGGGATTCATCAGCCTAAGATGTCACCTGGTAAGCACAGCTCACCCATAAATCCAGCCCACGCCTGTCATGATCTCCTCAGAGAGTCCTGAAAATAGAATGTTCCACACAGCAAAGCAGTTTTCTTTCTCACATTTGGTGGGGAGTGGAAGGCACGTTTTCCAAAGACAGAATAATGTGAATGTGAAAGCTGGACTCCTGTGTAACTCGGCACCCTTTCTGCTGTCATAGCAAGCCACCTCTGTCAAATGTGCTGAGACTCACATCAACAGTAGTAACTATGTGGGAAAAGGTGCTCCTTGTAGCCACTGCAGGCTGTCGTAGTGAAAAATACTGAAAACTTGAGCACTGTTACATGGTGAATTTGTCACTCTAAGTAGGATAATGCCTAATGGTGGTAAAGAAAATGAAGCAAACACCTGACATTAAATCTCTTTTATGATATTTTCCTAGAAATTGAAGAAACACCTGCATAATCCCCAACCTTAGGAAGGAATATGAAAAGAAAAATATAGTCCTTAGTGACATGGACTTTCATACTGGATGGGATGTTCAGAATCATTAATAACAACTCTTTTGCCAGCAAAAGAAATTGAGACCTAGAAAAGGAAAAAGATTTGACCCAAATCCATATTGCTTTTATAGGCAGAGCACAACTATTTGGCTAAATGTCTTGCTTTTTCTAATGGAGCAGTGCTAGTAACAAACATTTGCAGTCCACAACAATAGGACATGTATTATTATAGTGGATTTTTACTGCAACTATGTGAGGTTTATTATCATCCCCTTCACACAGATCCAAAACCTAAGGCTCAGAAAAATCAATTGACATGTCAAAGAGCTCATGGAAAAGGTAGGGCCCTCACGTGCCTCTTCAGCCCAACATTCTGAGTCAGTTCCCAGTACCATGTTTTCCCAATGTCTTGCAGATAAAACTCAATAGAAACCTCTCCACTTCCCCCGTGTACCTATACAGGTGAATGTAGCTATTAAAAGGAGGCAGCTGTTCATCAGCCACTTCATTCAGGAAGTAGTGCTCTGGTAGGAGCACCTACTGCCTACCAGAAAATTATCTAGGTCATGATGATAGAGCAGTAAGAACCATAGACGAAGTCACTGGTCTCATGGAGACAGACAACCAACAAAAATATAACATATTTAAGTACAAGCAGAAATGAGTGCCAGAGATGGTTACACAGCATCACTGACTCAATGGACACGAATCTGAGTAAACTCCAGGAGATACTGAAGGACAGAGGAGCTTGAAGTGCTGCAGTCCATGGGGTCACGAAGAGTTGGACACAACTTAGTGACTGAACAACAACAAATATAGTTAGGTAAGATTACAGAGATGGTGAGGGACGGGGAAGGCTGGCATGTTGTAGTCCCTGGAGTCACAAAGAGCTGGATATGACTGCATGACTGAAAAACAACAGCAAGAGTTTAAAGAGTGTTGGGAATAGCAGTTCCTACTCACAAGGACTCTGTCTCAATCCAAGCAAATCAGCAGGCACAGATCTTATATACAATCAACTGTAAACAAAAGTAACAAACTCAGGTTCACTGATCTTTCAATTCAGTTCAGTCACTCAGTCGTATCCGACTCTTTGCCATCCCATGAATCACAGCACGCCAGGCCTCCCGGTCCATCACCAACTTCCGGCATCCACCCAAACCCATGTCTATTGTGTCAGTGATGCCATCCAACCATCTCATCCTCTGTTGTCCCCTTCTTCTCCTACCCTCAAAATTTCCCAGCATCAGGGTCTTTTCCAGTGAGTCAGCTCTTTGCATCAGGTGGCCAAAGTATTGGAGTTTCAGCTTCAACATCAGTCCCTCCAAAGAAAACCCAGGACTGATCTCCTTCAGGATGGACTGGTTGGATCTCCTTGCAGTCCAAGAGACTCTCAGAGTCTTCCCCAACAATACAGTTCTAAANTTTCCAGTGAGTCAGCTCTTTGCATCAGGTGGCCAAAGTATTGGAGTTTCAGCTTCAACATCAGTCCCTCCAAAGAAAACCCAGGACTGATCTCCTTCAGGATGGACTGGTTGGATCTCCTTGCAGTCCAAGAGACTCTCAGAGTCTTCCCCAACAATACAGTTCTAAAGCATCACTTCTTCAGCACTCAGCTTTCTTTATAGTCCAACTCTCACATTGATACATGACCACTGGGAAAACCATAGCCTTGACTAGACAGACCTTTGTTAACAAAGTAATGTCTCTGCTTTTTAGTATGCCGTCTAGGTTGATCATAACTTTCCTTCTAAGGAGCAGGGGTCTTTTAATCTCATGGCTGCAATCACCATCTGCAGTGATTTTGGANCAGACCATTTTTGTCCTTTATTGAGCCCATCTTTGCATGAAATGTTCCCTTGGTATCTCTAATTTTCTTGAGATCTCGTCTTTCCCATTCTATTGTTTTCCTCTATTTCTTTGCATTGATCACTGAGGAAGGCTTTCTTATCTCTCCTTGTTATTCTTTGGAACTCTGAATTCAAATGGGTATAGCTTTCCTTTTCTCCTTTGCTTTTTGCTTGTCTTCTTTTCACAGCTATTTGTAAGACTTCCTCAGACAGCCATTTTGCTGTTTTGCATTTCTTTTTCTTGGCGATGGTCTTGCTCCCTGTCTCCTGTACACTGTCACGAACCTCTGTCCATAGTTCATCAGGCACTCTATCAGATCTAGTCCCTTAAATCTATGTCTCACCTCCACTGTATAGTCATAAGGGATTTGATTTAGGTCATACCTGAATAGTCTAGTGGTTTTCCCCACTTTCTTCAGTTTAAGTCTGCTGCTGCTGCTAAGTCGCTTCAGTCGTGTCCGACTCTGTGCGACCCCATAGATGGCAGCCCACCAGGTTCCCCCATTCCTGGGATTCTCCAGGCAAGAACACTGGAGTGGGTTGCCATCTCCCTCTCCAATGCATGAAAGTGAAAAGTGAAAGTGAAGTCGCTCAGTCGTGTCCGACTCCTAGCGACCCCATGGCCTGCAGCCCACCAGGCTCCTCCATCCATGGGATTTTCCAGGCAAGAATACTGGAGTGGGGTGCTGTTGCCTTCTCCGGTTTAAGTCTGAATCTGGCATTAATCTTGAGGGATCTGCAAACTACAGTCAGTGTTTCCAATAGGTAAATAAATGGACAAACAATGAAAGCATAAGTTGAATATTTCTTAAGAGAAAACTCTAGAGGTTACTTTTAAGACAGATCCTGTCAACTTTGCAAAAGCTCAGACTATCTAGACTTAATAAAAATTTCTGATTAACAGATATCCATGTCATAAAAAATGAAACCACAGTTGTTATTTAATAAATGCAATTTGCATAGAATCTTTCCAAAAATTAGAGATTCTACCAAGTAGTCCTTGCCCACAATAAGGTTGTAATTCACCAACTGTCCTAGATCAAAATAGAAAGAATTTCTGCCCTAGTATCTCTTACTGATGAACTCTACACTTTCAGAGTCAGGCAGACTACTCTGAAAAGAACCTAGGCATGCTCTAGCAAGAAATATCAATAATCTAAGATATGCAGATGTCACCATCCTAATGGCAGAAAGTGAAAAGGAACTAGAGACTCTTGATGAAGGTGAAAGAGGAGAATGGTTTAAAAAACTGGCTTAAAACTCAACATTCAAAAAACTAAGATCATGGTATCTGGTCCCATCATTTCATGGCAAATAGATGGGAAAAAAAAAAATGGAAACAGTAACAGACTTTAGTTTCTTGGGCTCCAAAATCACTGTGGGCAGGGACTGCAGCCATAAAATTAAAAGACACTTGCTCCTTGGAATAAAAGCTATGACAAACCTAGATACTATTTAAAAAGCAGAGACATCACTTTGCCAGCAAAGGTCTATCTAGTCAAAGCCATGTTTTTTCCAGGAGTCATGTATGGTATGAGAGTTGGACTATAAAGAAGGCTGAGTGCCAAAGAATTGATGCTTTCGAACTGTGGTGCTGGAGAAGACTCTTCAGAGTCCCTTGGACAGAAAGGAGATCAAATCAGTCAATCCTAAAGGAAATCAACCTTGAATATTCATTGGAAGAACAGATGCTGAAGCTGAAACTCCAATACTCTGGCCACCTGATGAGAGGAGCCAACTCATTGGAAAAAACCCTGATGTTGGGAAAGATTGAGGGCAGGAGGAGAAGGGGAAGACAGAGGATAAGATGGTTGAATGGCATCACCGACTCAATGGACATGAGTTTGAGCAAACTCCAGGAGACAGTGAAGGACAGGGAGGCCTGTTGTGCTGCAGTACATGGGGTCACAAAGAGTCAGATACTACTGAGTGAACAACAAATGCTCTTATTGAAGCTGGCAATGCAGGTCCCAGGCAAACCTGAATAATCAATAAAATAGATATCCTTTATCATCTTCTAGAGCTGTCCTTATTCACGTAAGTACTTATNAGGGAGGCCTGTTGTGCTGCAGTACATGGGGTCACAAAGAGTCAGATACTACTGAGTGAACAACAAATGCTCTTATTGAAGCTGGCAATGCAGGTCCCAGGCAAACCTGAATAATCAATAAAATAGATATCCTTTATCATCTTCTAGAGCTGTCCTTATTCACGTAAGTACTTATTGTTCCTATACCAATATTTCCTCAGGAGCCAAAGTACATTGTGTGGTATTGATGTCTACCACCTACAATCATTTTAAGGCTAATTGCTCCATCCTCAAGACATTGCTGAGAGAAAAATAAAATTATTAACCATCACAGTAGGTGCTTTATACATGTTGCATGTTATTTGCTCCTCAAAACAACCTGAGAGAGTACCCATGCTATTTTCATTTTGCAGATGGAGAAATTGATTTTTATGGAGATTAGGCATCATGTATGTGGTCACATGCATAGTCTTTCTCTTCTTCCAATGTAACATGCTAAATGATCATCTAGTTAACCTACTAAATAAATGGGCAAGATCTACATTTTTCGTAATATTTCAATATATTTAATATAGTAACAGAATGTATGTACAAGCATTACTAAGAATTTTATTGTTTACAGATTCCTCACACATTCAAAATCACAGTGACACGTCAACAAGAGAAAGAAAATATGAGTCCTTACCGTTCTCAGCGAACAAACGTAGGTTCCTGTGTAGCTGTACATTCTTTACAAGTTTAGAGTTTAATTTTTAACTTTCATTAACATGAATTCTAAAGGAAATAGCAGTTTGAGTATTGGGGATTCTTTTCCTGACAATGTTGTTAGATTTATCCTTCCCCTTAAATTAGAAGTGGGCTTCCCTGGTGGCTCAGAGGGTAAAGCATCTGCCTGCAATGCGGGAGAACTGGGTTTGATCCCTGGGTGGGGAAGATTCCCCTGGAGAAGGAAATGGCACCCCACTCCAGTATTCTTGGAAAACCCCATGGATGGAGAAGCCTGGTGGGCTACAGTCCATGGAGTCACAAAGAGTCAGACACGACTGAGCAACTTCACTTTCACTTTTAAATTAGAATTAGGTTAAGATAGACATGTTTCTGGTTAAATGGTGAAAAAATAAAGTTAGTATGTAGAATACAAAATAGGTTAGAGATAACTAAAATCTAGTCAAGATGATCTGACTAGAGAAATGTGCTTTTTTCCAGCATTATTAAGTTTTCTCTCCCTAAATAGGTTGATAATAGCTCAGCTACTGTAGTTTTAGATATTATTTAATCCTCACAACAAGATGAGAATTATGACCCTCATTTTACAAATGAGGAAACTTGAGCTCAGAGAAGTGAAATAAATGCCCAGGGGACAGAGTCATTGTTTGGACTTTGGTATATCTTTCCCCAAGGTTTGTGCTCTTAAACACTCTAAGATGTCTTATGTAACTCATTACCATAGCCCAGGCTTCCCTGTTGGCTCATCTGGTAAAGAATCTGCCTGTAATGTGGGAGACCTGGGTTCAATCCCTGGGTTGGGAAGATCCCCTGGAGNTTTGGACTTTGGTATATCTTTCCCCAAGGTTTGTGCTCTTAAACACTCTAAGATGTCTTATGTAACTCATTACCATAGCCCAGGCTTCCCTGTTGGCTCATCTGGTAAAGAATCTGCCTGTAATGTGGGAGACCTGGGTTCAATCCCTGGGTTGGGAAGATCCCCTGGAGAAGGGAACAGTTACCCACTCCAGTATTCCAGCCTGGAGAATTCCGTGGACAGTCCATGGTGTCACAAGAGTCAGACATCACTGAGTGACTTTCATTCACACCACACCCCACTTACACAAGATCTGACTTTATACATCTCCAAGCAGTGCCCAGGGGATCTCCAAAGCTAGACACATTGGTGTCTGTTACAAATTAACAATAACATTGGAATTCAACAAAGGGCACTTTCAGAAGAGATACATACGCCATCACTCTGACAATCCAAAACCACTTTTAAGCGTTAAGTGCATTTTGCCAATCATAAAATGAAGATGAATCATATCCTTGACTTCATATTAATATCCCTTTTTGCATGTTTTTTTTCTAAAATTAATAATAATATGCTGATGATTCACAACCTCTTGTAATATCACCTTTGGCCTACCATTTATCATCACTGTATTATGATAAAAACTGTTTCTGAGTTAAAGCATGTTCATCTGGAAGAATGTTATTATGGTCTGCAAAAAATAGCATTCAGTTATTTTTGAAGAATTATTCTCTCCATCTGTTCAAATCTACTTTATATTTGTTATCCTGAAACAGGTTAACATTACCTTACCAGAATTCCTGGCTTTAAAAGACTTAGTCCCTTCCTTGATCCTTTATTAAATGACCTGGATCTGTTTAACTTCTTTAACAAGTTTTGCCTGACTGTTGTTTTAGTCACGCAAAAAATGATAACCCAAGAGTTTTAAAAATACTGTACAGATTGCACATGGGGAGGCTGGCAGTCTTTCACGCAGTGTTCATTCTCGGCAGCACAAATCGTCCCCACAATAGAGAGCCTAAAACAAAAGCCAAATGCCGCATAAGGAGTGCTCTTGCTCCTAAAAAAATTCCAGCGTTGGGGAGCATACTTTCCTCTGGATGCACACACATAGTTTCCATTATTGTTAATGGGAGCTATACATGCATAACACCCATTCCCGCTAATGGGAGCTAAGTGCACACACAGGGGTAGAATACAGTGAAATCTGTCTTAGAAAATCACCCAAGAGACTAGCAAAAATCAGTTGCCTGGTAGAGAATGGTTTTAAATTAAAAGCAGAACAGAACTGAACTTGAAACCACAGGGGAACTATTTAAACTTCAGGGAGCAGTGGGAATTGGCTTCTTTCTTTCTTGCTCTATTCTGAAATCTTGTTTTCCTCATTCATGTTCTTGATGAGAGCCAATGACCTTGTGATCTCCTAAAGAGATGATCTGGAAATGAATTTCACACCTCCACTGATTCAAATGGTCAGCTTGGGGATCCTTTGGTGAGGGAAGGAATACAACCTCTGGATAATTACATCACAGCACATGTAAAATATGTCACGTGGTATCTTTAATAACAGTTAATGAACCAGGAATGAAAACAGTACCGTAATGTTATTATGGCAATTTATATCAATCATTCACTAAACATCAAAAACATCTGTTCTATTATAATGTTATTGTAAAAGTCAATGAAAGATAAACCAGAAAGTGATTTCCATCTAGCCAGTAGCCTCTAGATTTTCCTTGGGCATCTCAGGGCTTTGGAAACACAGACTATTCCTAAAATATCTTAAAAATCATAGAATTTTGTCCTAATTCAGTCTCTTCATTTTGCAAACAAGGAAACTACAGGGAAATCTGTGACTTTCCTCAAAGTCACAGAGTACCAAAGGCAGATCTTGGACCCAGAATCCAGAATTTTCCTGACTCCAGATCCAGTGGTTCTAATGTTCAAAAGCCCAAAACTCTGAAAGACTTTCATCTTTTTTGGCTTTGATTGGTCTCTGAGGACCAAATGCACAGATGGGTGGTTGAATTTCAGTCTCCAAAAGGGACAAATCTGGAGCTCTAGAGAAATGGGACTTACGGTTCTGCATGTTACTCAAGTGACTGCATGCTCCAGTTATTTCCAAAAATAGTTTCAAATAAAATTTCAACAAGTACTTTAAAGAAGCAGAAACAAAATATACAGGGGAAATGGAAAGTTCATTACCTCCTGCTTAGAAATGAAGAATGGAAATGTTGTGCTTGGGATGACTTTTCTGTTCAGTATCCCATTTCCTAGGAAACGTTTCTAAGACTGATTACAGAACACAAGCCATAAAGTTATTCTTGCTCCCCTGCGTCACATGTGTGACATTAGTTTGGTTATGATTCATACACAGATGTTCCTAGTCAGCCTTGTTTTGACCTGGCTCTCCCAGAAATGGACAGGAGCAGACGGAAGACAACACTGGGAACTGTTTTGGAAGAACTGTCAGTTTGCAAAAACCCATGTGAGTTCTTTCTTGCTCTTTTCCTTTGGAAGGTGTCCTAGCTCTCACCCCCTTTCCCTCACAGGCAAAAAATATCCTACCTACAGGAGAACAGCAGCTCAGTGGAATAGTCAGAAATGACTGAAGTTCCATTCCAACCCAGATATTCTACATATCCTGGGTTATGATTTTATAATAATGATAATGCTCTCTATATACTTATTTGGAATCAACGGCCCTGCTGACTCAAATCACCAAAGTGGGGCAGTTTAATGAGAGAAGTCTGCCCTCAGCTAGCTACTCTCAGTCTAGTTATAAATTTCAAGCAGAAGAATAAAAAGGATGGCAGGAGTGGGAGGGAGAATAATTTAAAAAAAAAGACAATGAGAAATAAAGACTGGAATGACAAAAGCAGCAGGAGAAAGAGGATATAGATGAAGGGAGTAGAAAAGTAGAGGAAAGCAGAGAACAGGGCACGATCATATTTTGGGTGCCACAGCATGAAGCAGATATGTTGGATTGCAAAGAGTAAAGACTTTGGAGCCTGAATAGCTAGGTTTTACTCTCATTTTGGTTTTTATTCTATATGTGGTATTGGACAAACTAAGTAAATCTGCTGTTTTGTCAGCCTCACATTCTATCATAGAAGGATAAAATCTACACATCTTATATCACAGGGATGTTGTATGATGAGTAATGCATTCAGTTCAGTTCAGTTCAGTCGCTTAGTCATGTCTGACTCTTTGTGAACCCATGGACTGTAGCACACCAGGCCTACCTGTTCATCATCAGTTCTCAGACCTTACTCAAACTCATGTCCATCGAGTCAGTGATGCCATCCAACCATCTCATCCTCTGTCATCCCCTTCTCCTTCCACCTTTGACCTTTCCCAGTATCAGGGTCTTTTCAAATGAGTCACCTCTTTACATCGGGTGGCCAAAGTACTGGAGCTTCAGCTTCAACATCAGTCCTTCCAATGAATACTGAGGACTGATTTCCTTTAGAATGGACTGGTTGGATCTCCTTGCAGTCCAAGGGACTCTCAAGAGTCTTTTCCAACACCACAATTCAAAAGCATCAATTCTTCAGCACTCAGCTTTCTTTACAATCCAACTCTCACATCCATACATGACTACTGGAAAAACCAAAGCCTTGACTAGACAGATCTCTGTTGGCAAAGTAATGTCTCTGCTTTTTAATATGCTGTCCAGGTTGGTCATAACTTTTCTTCCAAGGAGCAAGCATCTTTTAATTTCATGGCCACAGTCACCATCTGCCATGATTCTGGAGCCCAAAAACATAAAGTCAGCCACTGTTTCCACTGTTTCTCCATCTATTTGCCATGATGTGATGGGACTGGGTGCCGTGATCTTAGTTTTCTGAATGTTGAGCTTTAAGCCAACTTTTTCACTCTCCACTTTCACTTTCATCAATAGGCTCTTTATTTCTTCTTCACTTTCTCCCATAAGAGTGGTGTCATCTGAGGTGATTGATATTTCTCCTGGCATTCTTGATTCCAGCTTGTGCTTCCTCCAGGCCAGCATTTCTCATGAGGTACTCTGCATATAAGTTAAATAAGCAGGTGACAATATGTAGCCTTGTCATACTCCTTTTCCTATTTGGAATCAGTCTGTTGTTCCATGTCCAGTTCTAACTGTTGCTTCCTGACCTGCATACAGATTTCTCAAGAGTAATGCATTAAGACACTTCATAAACTATAAAGAGCTGTGATATAGAGTCCTAAGATTCTGACTATTTAACAAAGCAGATGATTAAAGAAAGAGTCACACTGATGAGATAATCATTGCCCAGGTATCAGAAGACATCTTGATAGCCTCTGACCATCAGTCTAACTTTCTAGGTGTACATTTACCCCTACTCTATTCTGTGAAAAAAGCAACCTAAAGGAGACCCAAAACTTGGTGCCAATCAATCAGTTATTCTATTCTACTGTGTCCACACCAGAGTACAAGTCCCTGAATGAAGGGCAAAGGGCTTGGATTGGAGTGAAGTCATTTCTGCTGACTCTACAAAACACCAACTGCAACTTCACTGAGACACAACTACAGGCAGGGAAAGATCCAAAGGGCCATAGCTCAGCCCAGTGGTGATCCAGAGAGTCAAAAAAAACCTGTTCTGAAGGTACGTAAGTCCCACCGACTTTCCTAGTCTTTTCAAAAAAGCAAGCAGGGTCTTAATTCATGCTCTATACACACTAGCTTTTGTTGAACCTCTTTCACACATTACGTGATATATTTTCATTATTCATTTTTTTCCTCTATCAAATGGAAACCACTTTGAGTGCAATATCACTGTGTCTTCCTGCTGCTGTTAATCTCTGTGGCCTAGCACAGTACAAAGCCTATAGAAGGAGCTCAGTAAATATTTATTTGATTTATTTACATATATATTTATTTACCTGTCTTCCAATAGATAAAAGATCATGTAGACATAAGCCATCTTATATAGGCATAGACCAGTACATATTTACATTTTAAAATAGTTATATAATTGATCATTTGCATAGTAAATTAACCCATCTGAATATAAACAAGTGTCCACAAAGCCAGCTAGAAAGAACAACTTGTTCTATAATAAGCATGAATTCCTGCCAAACACTGCTAGAACATATAATAACCATGCTCCTAAAACCCATCTTGGAGCTCTTAAAAAAGACAAAGGAATAATGACTTGATCTTCAACACAAATTCATGTATAAATATCTTCTATGAGGAAATATTGAGATTCTTGTTTTGTTTCTAAGATAGATTATTTCTTGCAATTCTGTTTAATGGTTTATTTGCTTTGATTTGAAGCTGACACTTTTCCTTTCATTAATATTAGCTTGGCATAAACTATGCAACTGCTATTTATTCATCTGCTTTAGAGACTTTAAGAACACTGCGAAGGAATTCCTTGACAGTCCAGCAGTTTGGACTCTGTGTTTCCACTCCCAGGGCCCAGGTTTGATCCCTGGTGGGGGAACTAAGATCTCGCAAGTCAAGAGGCATGGACAAAAAAAAAGGCTATATTTAAAACAGATAGCCAATATTATATAGCATGGGGAATGCTGCTTAATATTCTGTAATAACCTAAGTGGGAAAAGAATACAAAAAAGAATAGCTACATTTATATGTATAACTGGCTCATTTTTGCTGTACACCTGAGACTAATCAGTTCAGTTCAGTTCAGTTCAGTTGCTCAGCCATGTCCGACTCTTTGCGACCCCATGAATCACAGCAGGCCAGGCCTCCCTGTCCATCACCAGCTCCCAGAGTTCACTCAAACTCATGTCCATCGAGTCAGTGATGCCATAAGCCATCTCATCCTCTGTCATCCCCTTCTCCTCCTGAGACTAATACCACATTGTAAATCAACTATGCTCTCCAATATAAAATTTAACAAAATTTTAATGTGTCCTTTGTGTAGGAAGATAGCACTATTCCTTCCCTCTTAGTTTATTACATAGTGAAAGAAATACACTCCCATAGCAAAAGAGGGGGGTGTGTATTCCAGCTTTAATGTTTTGTCAACATGTGACTGGGCAAATTGCTAATTTTGCTAAACCTGCTGACCTCCACTTCTTATCTTTTCTTCCAAAAATTGAATGAGAGAACATCTGATGTAAATGTTGTCTGTACCCTGCAAAGGACCTTAAAAAGATTCATTAATAATAATTATAAAAATAGATACCTTTTCTTCAATATCTACTGGAAATTAGAAATGGAGTATCCAACATTTTTAACTCTTATAAAATTATGCAGTAGGGATATTATTATCTCCATTTAATAGATGAGTAATGAGGTTTAGGCAGTTTGATTAAGTAACATGTCCAGAATCAAGCAGTGACAAGAGGGAGGAGCCAGAATTTTAAACCCAAATTGACTGATTCAAATGTCAAAAGAAAAATATTCCACTGGAATTCGGATGAGCTGTTCACAATTTGTAGTCAAATTGCTTGCACTGTGTTCCTTTTTTTTTCTTTTAATTTTCTTTTCCTTAATCAATATGATTTCCAATATCCTTTATTTTTCTAACTTTGAGAAGGGCCATCTGGGGATAATCTGCAATACATTTTGTCACCTTTTAAGGTTTACTTTACTCTCCTTTCGTTTGATATATAGGATTCATGTAATGTTAATGTTCATGTGATTAACGTTAGTTTTAGTGAACATTGGAAAGAACACATACAGATACAAACAACATCTTATGTGACCAGAGATCCATGAGGGAAATTTTCCAGGTATTTTTGAGTAGACACTGCATGCCATAAAATGACAAAAGGTCACAATATGAAGACAAGATTACTGAATGGTACTTCTAAGAACAAATTTCTGAGATGTGAATGAATGTTAAATTCACAAGTTGATTTTCCCCAGATCTTTTGAATGTCCTCATTGTTTGTCATGGATGTGGGTTAATATGGTTTAGGGAAATAAGCTAAAGTATAAGCTAAGTAAAAGCTTTTACAATGAAGAAATCTGGTGGATATTAACATGATCAATGGAATAAAGTAACACAATATAGTTCCCTAAATAATATATCATAAAGGATATTATATCATATCATCTATGTAATATTAACTAATTATGAAGAAACATTCAGGCATATTTAAATTGAAGGTAACTCTACAGAACTGGCCTGAACTCTTCAAAAATGGTAATGCTATAAATTATCAAAAAAAAGAAAAAGAAAAAGGCAGAGGAAATAATTTAAAGAAAACAAAAGAGACACACAACCAAATTCAGTGCATAATTTCTGGCTGGATCCTGGATCAAAAAAAAGAACATTTAGAGACAACTAGGAAAATCTGAAGATGGATTGTATATTTGAAGTACTGTAACAATGTTAAACATTTACAGTATGATAATTATATTGTGCTTTGTTGCTATTAAGTGAAAATTCTTGTGCTTAAAAATACATCCTGAAGTATTTATGGGAGAACTGTCTTGAGGTCTGCAACCAGATTTCAAACAACTGAGTTTTAAAAATGTATATTTTTATAAATATGATTGTATATAATATATTTATATAGTGAAAGAGAGAAGATAAAATGTGGCAAACTACAGTTGATTAATCTAGATAAAGTATATTCTCACACTTTTTGTGAAGGGTTGAAATTTTTTAATTTGAAAATTTTCAAATTAAAAAGTTGGGGGAGCCATAAAGGCTGTATGTATTATATAACTGTTGATATACTGACATGAAAGAAAACCATGATTTAGTCAAAAAACATAAAAACAAATGGTTGTGTATTAAAAAATGAGTACATATGCATATATATATAATGATCAAATTTTATAGAAATCATATACACATGTATTTTCATATTAAAAAACAAACACTGTGGATGCTGACTGCAGCTATGAACTTAAAAGATACTTTCTCCTTGGAAGAAAAGCAATGACAAACCTAGACAGTGTATTGAAAAGCAGAGACATCACTTTGCCTACAAAGGCCTGTATAGTCAAAGCTATGGTTTTTCCAGTAGTCATGTATGAATGTGAGAGCTGGACAATAAAAAAGGCTGGGCACCAAAGAATTTATGCCTTTAAACTGTGGTGTTGGAGAAGATTCTTGAGAGTCCCTTGGACAGAAAGGAGATCAAACCAGTCAATCCTAAAGGAAATCAGCACTGTATATTCATTGGAAGAACTAATGCTGAAACTGAAGCTCCAATATTTTGGCCATCTGATGTGAAGAGCTGACTCACTGGAAAAGACACTGATGCTGAGAAAGATCGAAAGCAGGAGGAAAAGGGACCAACAGAGGATGAGATGGTTGGATGGCATCACCTATTCGATGGACATGAGTTTGAGCAAACTCCAGGAGATAGTAAAGGACAGGAAGCCTGATGTGCTGCAGGCCATGGCGTTACAAAGAGTCAGACACTACTGAGTGACTGAACAACAACAATATATATTTTTTTGGGAAAAAAAAAATCCATCCATTCTCACTTTTGCTGTTTTTGACCACAAATGAAAAAAGGCTAGTCAAATTGTGAATAATGGCAAAGCCTTCTCTTTCACGTTTTGTTCAGTGAATACCAACCGTCTTTTATGGGATCAAATTCATAGTTTTGGGGTTTATTATCATTGGGCCTTGAGAAGTAGAACTAATCAGCCCAAGAGAATAATTTAGGAGATGTCATTAATTGAAGGATGTGAAGCAAAAGCATGTCCAAACACAAGCTAATGTATTACATCACTGGGCAGAAATCGAAATACGTGTTTTTTCAGATGTAACATTTTAATTGGGCTACCTGATGGAAGGTTAAATAAAATGTACACTAAACCTCATTACTACTCACTTGTCAAATACCCTTCCTGAAACATGACTCAAAGTAGCAGTGAGGAGTGCAACCCAGAATTATGAGAGACTTAAATGTTCTCTTTCGCAACACTATTTGCAACATAGAATTTTAAGTGGTCCCATTAGAACAACTACACTCTTACTACAAGCCAAGAGTTTTAAGTACAGAGCTGGGTTTTAAAAATTCCTTTTCAATAGAATAATCCATTTCAAATGATCTTCTGGAAATTATCTGTGACAATACATTTCTGATAAAATGCCACTGTTGAATGAAGCCTAACCATGTGGCACAAAGACAAATTCTATATCTTAGCATGAGGTTTGAAATTTTTCTGGCATGAAATGGTTCTGAAAATGAGAGATTATTTTCCCCTACCCATCCCCCAACCTTCTCCCAAATCCCTGTAAAAGATCACACTGCTTATAACAAAGATACATGTATAAAGATGAATGCCATGGAATACCAGAAGCCACTAAAACTCTACAAAATAAAGATGATACTTAAATGAAGATTAATTCAAACTTTTCCATGACTATATCTTCCAAGCTTCAATGAATGAGCTGCCCACACTTTCTTTTTTCTGGTTACTGGTGGTTCTAATCATCTACGCTGCTGTACAACCAGTAAAGAGAAATACAATGGCACATGCCACTATGATACTGGAACTTCTTCTGTCAGCAAATGTTGATAGAGCCTCTACTTTGTGCCAGGTCCATGGGGGATTAACCTAGTGAAAAAGACAAACCCTATATTTCAGGTAGTCATTGTCTAGTACGGAAGAGCACAGAAAAAGAAACAATTGCAATATAGTGTGATAAACGTCAAAAATGGTAAAAATACAATGTGCAATGGAAAAACTTAAGAGGGATATCTGGGCTTTCCAGGTGACGCTAGTAATAAAGAACCTGCCTGTCAATGAAGGAGACACAAGAGACATGGCTTTGATTTCTGGGTTGGGAACAACCCTGGAGAAGGAAATGGCAACCCATTCCAGTATTTTTGGCTGGAAAATTGCATGGACAGAGGAGCCTGGTGAGCTACAGTCCATGACGCAGCAAAGAGTCAGGCATGACTGAGCTCACACACACGCACACACACACACAAAGGATATCTAACTCAGTTTTGCAGGATGAGTAAAGTTAAAAATCTATAAAGGAAGTACTAAGTTGAGACCTGAAGTGGGATAAAGAACATGATTAAAGAAAAACAAAACTACCCCAAGGGCAATGCCCACGGGGCAAGACCAAGAGTGTCAGATTTGTAGAAATTCCACCGATTCACAGTTTAGTTTTCAAGATGAGACGGGAGGTCTTAGTGAGAAATAAAACAAGACATGTATGTTTACAAGGTAATAGAAGATTTGCAAACTGCCTTACAGACTTTGAACTTTATTTTAAAGGCAAGTGGAGCACAGAAAGATTTTAAGCTGGTAAGTCACAGGATCATGTTGGCATTTGGAAAATCACTCTGGCTGAGATACGAAGAACAGATTGGACTGAGATACAATGGGACGCCAAATGGCTGGTTATAAAAAGGCTACTGCAGCAACTCAGAAGCAATAGAATGAAGAAAAGGAGATGAATTTGAAAAATATTTAGGAAGTAATTTTGAAAGGTCTTAGTGATTGTCCGACATGAAAAATGAGGACCAAAGAAGAGTCAAAGAGTAGAATCAAGTCTCTGGCATAAGAAATTGAATATGTTGGATAAGCAAACAAGGATGAAAGAGAGGGGTATGGGATCATGGAGGACTATCTTTAAAATAAGATTCATAGCTCCAATTTCACTGGGAGATGTGAAAACAAGGAACAAATGGTTTAATGCAATAAGTTTGTGGGTGGCAGAACTTTGAAGTAGTTGTAATATAATGAGTTATTTTTATTAAGTCAGAAACAAAGTCATCTACTGAGAGGAAGAGAGACAGAAAGTATGAATGTTTGAATGGAGTGGATAAAACTTGATGTAGGATCCATAGAAGGAATTTTAGATTGATTGATCCATTTGAGGTTTGGAGGTCATGAAACTAATTGGCATTAATACCAATCAAGTGGCATTGAAACAATACGGACAGACCTAGAGATTCTCGTACTGAGTGGAGTATGTCAGAGAATGGCAAATACAATATGATATTGCTCACATGTGGAATCTAAAAAAAAAAAAAAGGCTATAAATGAACTTATCTACAAAACAGAAACAGAGTTATAGATGTAAAAAATAAACATGGTTACCGGGGGGTAAGGGGGAGAGGCATAAACTGGAAGATTGGGATCAACACATACACGTGACTATATACACAATAGGTTACTCACAAAGACCTACTGCATAGCACAGGGAGCTCTACTCAGTACTCTGTAACAGCCTATATGGGAAAAGAAGCTAAAAAAAGAGTGGGTGTGTGTATAACAGTTCACTTTGCTGTACACCTGAAACTAACACAACATTGTAATCAACTATACCTCAATAAATTTTTTTAAAAAATAATAATCAAATGGCATTAATTTTTAAGTTGTGTGTTTTTTTTTTAAAGTAATGTTCAGCATTCTGCATAAAGAGAATAATCAAAAACACAATAGACTGATCTAAAGTTGGGGGTTTTCCATGTGGGTAAGACTTAAGTAAACAGGACAAGAGATCTGAAAATAAGAGCAAACAAAAATTCTTTGAAGTGACAAACAGTGTTTAGGCTACATAAAGCAGTGACAATGAGAGGGAGCTCACAAAGGAATAATAAAGGTTCAGGGGATTAGAGGTCCTAAGACCTCAAAAGACAGATCTAGTGAAATTATAAGAGGAAGATGCTAAAATAAGTAAAGAAAAGTTAGGAAGGAAGATGTGGCCAAAGATAGGATGTTTTATATTAATATTTTCAGAATTGAGCCACACTCCAGTGTTCTTGCCTGGAGAATCCCAGGGATGGGGGAGCCTGGAGGGCTGCCGTCTATGGGGTCGCTCAGAGTCGGACACGACTGAAGCGACTTAGCAGCAGCAGCAGATGACGACATGTTCTAGGGAGTAAGTTAACAAAGGTGAAGATCCCTGAACCTGAGGAGGTAAAAGAGAGACTGGAAAAGATGTATTATCCTTGTGTATACTGAAGTTACTCAGGAGAGAAATAGGGTGAAGAAAAAGATTATAAAGCCAGGCCAAATTTTTCAAGGAATGAGGGGAAGTAACCAATTAATCAGGTGATAACGATGACAATTTGGGGTGGAGGACAGAGTGAGCCTTAATGAACAGAGATTTTGTATGGATGTGAAAGAGTAATGATCTGGAATTAAATCTAAGGCTATTCAGTACTAAACTACCAATACACCACTAACTCAGGAGGCATGCTGGGGACCAGATATAGAGGATAGTGGTCTTTTCTTCTGTGAATATATCTTAATCCCCTTCTCAGCAGTTCTGAAGAAGACTGCTCTGTGGGTTTATTCAAATTTAATCATCATTTTGAATGAGACTTACTGTATCTATATTCATAGATAATAAATCCTTTTCTCTCTCTCTTTTCAAAACTAGCTAGATTTTCATGGCATAAATATCAGGGATTCTACACTACAGCTGCCGCACATCAATCTTACATGAACCCTAACCAAAAAATGTGTGTGCTAGCAGAAGGTAAGGACCACACTGGGTTTTCCCACCCAGGGATGGTCACCCTGATGTGTAATCAATCAACAGGAAAGGTGTGCCTTTTGCAAAGAACCGCCAAGAGGTCACTTTCCTAGGTGTGATCAATCTCCCCCATGCTGATCATGTTACAGCGATTACCACTCAACTCTAACAGCCTCTTCTCCAGGGAGAAGCAAAACTGTGTCTGTAAATGTTTAGTATGGTGTGTCTTGTCAGGTTAAATTACCTTGTAACATAACTCACTGTAAATTCACCTCATAAGTAAAAAGCAATTGGAGATTTTAAAACACCATCCGAAAACATTCTATTTGGGGGTGGAATTATATTGTGCAATTACAAATGAACCATGCAAGTGACCCTCACCATTAGTAAGAGAGTCAGCATTTCTTTGGTTCAGCACATAAAGGAAAAAAAAAGTTCACATATGCTTTATGGCTTGAAATGTTTCTGCTGGGCCAAAAAAAAATTGTTCTTATGATCTTTGAAGATGGAAAGAAAATTAGTATTTAATGAGCATCTAGACCCGGGTTCGATCCCTGGGTTGGGAAGATCTCCTGGAATAGGAAATGGCAACCCACTCCAGTACTCTTGCCTGGAGAATCCCAGGGATGGAGGAGCCTGGTAGACTACAGTCCATGGGGTCGCAAAGAGTCAGACATGACTGAGTGACTTCACTCAATGTATGTTAGGCAAATACTTTATACATATTCTCTTATACAAGGTTCATAAGTACCACCTCCTTTGGGAAGCTTTTCTTAACAACCTCTCAAATCAGGGTATGATGGTTAACTTCTGTGAGTCAACTTGACTAGTCTAATGGGTATTTGGTTAAGCATTATTCTAGGTGTGTCTGTGAGGGTGTTTCCAGATGAGATTAATTTTGAATCAGTAGACTGATTAAGGCAGATTGCCACCTCTCAGTGTGGGTGGACCTCATCTAAACTGTTAAAGGCATGGATAGAATAAAAGGGCTGAATGAGGGAGACTTTAGTCACTTCACGTATCTTTGAGCTGGAATATCAGTTTTCTCCTGTCTTCTGACTCAGACTGAAACTTACACTATTTGCTCTCCTGCTTCTCAGGCCTTTGGACTCCACACTGAAACTAAACTATCACTTCTGTGTTCACAGTTTATTAAGTGCAGGTCTTGGACTTGTCAGCCTCCACAATCATGGAGCCAGTTCCTTGTAGCACATGCATACAGGCGTGCTAAGTTATTTCAGCTGTGTCCAACTCTGCAGCACTATGGGCTATAGCCCACCTGGCTCCTCTATCCATGGAATTCTCCAGGCAAGAATACTGGAATGGGTTGTGATACCCTCCTGCAGGGTATCTTCCTGACCCAGAGATCAGACCTGAGTCTCCTGCATCTCCAGCATTGGCTGGCAGGTTCTTTATCACTAGTGCCACCTGGGAAGCCCCCATGTAGTACATCTTATAATAAATTATACACTACATGTCCTATTGGTTCTGTTTCTCTGGAGAACCCTTACTAATATGCAAGGTTAGCACCCCATTATCTCTGCTCCTCATCTGCTCTGTGCCACACAATTATTCCTCCTTTGTGTTACTGTGCACTGTTTTTGCTTCTAGATTACAGCTGAGCTATTTGAGTGAATCTTACTCATTGCAATATTGTCAGTGCCTAGAACAGGATCTAGTACATAAGAGGGCTCAGTGAATGGTAATGAACATTCATATTACAGCCAATAACTATTACCATTCTTCTAAGGAAACTAAAATTCAGAGTCAGCAGATAATTTACACAAACCAACATGCCTAGTAAGCAGAGTTAATAACTGAACCTAGGAAAATTTGACCTCAAAATCCTTGCAGATTTTTCTATACCATCCTGCCATTCTTCTTGCATTTTTAAAACATAATTCCTAAAAATTTAAATTTACTTTTTTTTTTAATTTATTTATTTATTTTTATTTTACTTTACAATACTGTATTGGTTTTGCCATACATTATCATGAATCCGCCACGGGTGTACATGAGTTCCCAATCCTGAACCCCCCCCCCACCTCTCTCCCCATATCATCTCTCTGGGTCATCCTATTAATTCCATTAGACTATTAGAGGCAGGATAGGGAATTAAAGTACTTTGGCTGTAGAGATAGCCTCCTGAGTTAGAATCCTAAATCCTCTGCTTACTGAACAACTTTAAGCTAATTAGCAGCCTCTCTGTGCCTCAATGTCCTTGTCCACAAAATAGAAATAACACACAATCTTACCTATACATACCAGTAGCTCACTGCTACAATAATGCTGTCTAACAAACCACTCTTCAACTTATCAGTGTTCAGTTCAGTTCAGTCGCTCAACCATGTCAGACTCTTTGCTACCCCATGGACTGCAGCACGCCAGGCTTCCCTGTCCATCACCAACAATCATTGTTGTAGATCTGCAAAAAGGCTGGGGTCCAGGTGATCTATACTGGGCTTGGCTTCAGGTGGGAGTGGTTCTCTGCCTCTGGTGGCAGCAGCAGGGGTAGCTTTACTTCTTACTGCAGGTCTGTGGTCAACTGAGGCAGCTCAGTTGATCTTTCAAATTGCCAAGGTTCCCATTCAAATTGCCAAGGTTCAGAGTAGTAAGGAAATCTGCAAGCAACTACCTAGTCTCATCCATGTATTTGGCTAACAAACCCCTAGGAGCCAGGAATACTAAGATGAAATGCCCACTGACGGTCCTCATGGACTCACAGCTATGGAGTTAGAGACTGTGAAAGCCACATGTATCTCTGAGAACAAACTAATAATTCTAGCTTCACTGGATTCTAGGTGCCCATGTGCCATCTTCTACCTACTATCTAGCCTCACTGATAAGACAGAGAAGAAGAAAATAAAGATGAGACTTATGAAAACCATGTCTGGGGAGAATGGGGTAGGTTGAAGGTGACAGGAACAGGAGTTTCTGAGCAAGGAAAGAGGGCAATTTCTGAGACTGCATAAACACTACTGTCTAAAGCTAGGACCAAGGCTCTGTGGTTTGGGGAGAATGCTCTCCTCCATGCAAACTATTGTAACACACAGCTAACTGATTGTTCAGGTACTTTCTAGGTAGTTTTGTTTAAATAAGCCTTGGAGACAAAGGAGAATCTGCAGGAATGATGGAGACCACTGAGGCAGGAATGGAAAATCTCTCATCAACAGCCTAGAGGGTGAAAAGGCACCAAACACAGTGTTGGAACACAATATATTAAGTGCTGGACAGTGTGAATACAGGAAGAAGAGACCCCTAATCAGAGTCTTCAGAGAGGACACAGCATGTCTGCTGAGATTCAAAGGTGAGTAGAAGTTGGCCAAGCAGACTAACAGATCTAAGGCATCTCAAGTAAAGATAGCAGGTACAAAGGCATAGTACAGGAGAAAACAGAATTTGTTGCAGAAAGGGCTGCTATAGCATGTTCATGGGTGATGTTTACATACAATCTAGAAAGCAATGGAAGGCTCCTGTCATCTCTCTCCCTGCAGCCTAGAATCTGGAGCAGTTATCTTAAAACCTAAACATAAGCCTACAAAAATAATGACAATACAATGTGATACATGTTAAAATGGAAATATATACATAAGGTGGGCACATAAAGAAAAGATATCTTGAGGTGCCCTGGGGAATGAGGACTGGCTCTGAGTATTGTCTCATGCTCCCCCATAACTGCTCTTTCTTTCCTCACTCAGACTCTTGCCTGAATCTGGCCCATCATGCCACCTTCCTTTTCAGTCATGGAGACTCTCCTCTCTACCACCCTGCATCTAGTTTCCACTAGGCTTTTCCTCTTCCTGGAATCCCACCCTCTTAAATATTTCTGAACCCCATTTCCTATACATGGGTTTCAGTCTTTCACATGGAGCTCCTAGAACTTGGAACTCAGGGGATCTAGCTAGATACTAGGAAGGAAATCACCTTAAAATATCCACCATTCATTCTTCCAGTTTTTATTTATTAATCACATGCTATGTGTCAGGCATTGTTCTAAGGACTGAAGATGCAACAGGAGGCAAAACCAACTTCTCAGCCTCTATGCAGTATGCATTCCAATATCTCTGTACCTGTTATATTCTTTAATCCAACTAGGAGCTCAGATAAAAGTGGTACAATAGAAACCCAGGGTTAAGAACAGTGGGAGTTACTCGGAGGTTAGGGGAAAAGACTCTACTTTTGTTTCTAAAGAATGATTTGTTTCTAAAGAATAGTGCCAACGAGGTGTTATCATGTGGATCAGTGTATTTGCATTTTTCTCTCCTGATTTTTTGTGTTTCTATCTTTCAACTCAAGATTTGCTTTTCCCTGATTTCTGTTCAAAAAAAAGCAAGATTTTGATTAAGATCTGCAATTTCTTCCACATTTCACTGTAACACAACATTGTTTCTCCTACAGTTTTATCTTGGAGAATCTGAAGTTTGCCTTTTAGCAGCTAGTTCTTTATATCTGTTTAGTTCCTGAATTTATCATATTGCTCATTTTAAATGTTTTAATTGATTTTTAGAAAAGGTAGCTGTAATCCATTCCATTTCCCAAGCATACCACACTCCCCAATTATACCCAAAGAGTGGACCCATTTATGACTCTATTAAGTCTGGTCTTTATATATAAATAAGTCACATCATAGGCATATTTAAGTTGCACTTAATTAACTTAAATCCCAAGGCCAGAGAGAGACATTAAACAGTGCAAGTAATTCCACTCACCATCCCACTCAAGGAGCACATGCTATAAATTAATTGTGAACAAGAATTATATTTTCTCAGTATCAGGTCTCATGTGCCTTTCAAAGAATGAATATGATTTTCATATTTAAGATAGTATTTTTTGTGCAACATTGTCTTCAAATGCAAGTCAACCACCTCATCTACTCAACTGCAGAAACAATGCTCTGTTGCAATGCTTACCATAAACATAAAAGTTGTATCTATTAAGAAACTGTATGCCAATGTCCAAATGACATCTCCCTAATGTATTTCCAAAGGTAATTTTGCATTTTGTAACATTTGTTTTAAGCTCAGTCTAAAATATTACTTTATTCTACTCCTAAAGTGACGTTGACCTAAGGTCCTTGTACTTTGTATCTCTGACCTAATATAGCAGATGCTGTCAGTGTCTTCCCACATGCTCTCTGCATTCGCCATTTCTGTATACACCTTTCAAACAGCAACTGCCAGCATCTGCAACTACCTGAAGGCTTTCTCTGGCTACTAAGGCCTGCTCTCTATATGCATGGGACAAGCCAGCAGTGTAAGGAAGTTAATGAGCCCTAGAAGCAGTCCAAAACCAATGACCAACAAGAGATGGCAAGGGAGAGCTAACTCTGAGTGCATATTTCAGTGTCCCCCCAAACTGGATTAAGGCAGAGCTTAATCAGAGTGGCAACTTACTTAATGGAACCATTTATCTGGCTTTTCCTTTCTTCTCTGTATCTCTTCCCTACTCTCCTACAAGTATTTCCTAGAATCCCTCCTTAGAAACTAATTGCCCTTGAATCCTCGCCTCAGGGTCTACCTCTAGAAGAACCCAAATCATGACACTGAGAATTCTTAACCACAGCATTAGACTCTAAAAAGTCATCCAAATGAACACTGGGAGAGGTGTGTTCAACCCCTCAAGATACACTTAATGCCATCTCATGCAAGCAGCTTGAGCTGGGCTTTGTTCCACTGAATGTTGACTTCCATGTTTCCAGGGTGTGGATCTTCTCTCTAAACATCCTTAATCATCAACTCTTTGAGAATAAGCCCCTGATGTTATATAATCTTTGCAACATTCCCCCAATCCCTATGCCTAGAAAAATTCTAGTCGAGGCAGTGGTAAAATGTTTGACATGAAGCAAATGAAACCAATTCTAATTCGATACCTGATGCCATTCATCCATAAAAAGGAAAAAGTCTAGAGCTTATTTGACTACGTTTTCTGTGCTAAGGGAGATATTTGAACCTTTAAACAAGAGTGTTGCTGTCTATCCCATGCCCTGAATCCAAAAGTCAAAAGTTTACATTTCAAGTGAGTTGGTCCTTGGGTACTGAGTTGAATAACTGCTGATAAAATTCACTTATGTGAACTAAATTCTTTTTAAATTTTATACTTAGTGCTCTCCTTAGAGTTAGGAACCTTTAAATGCGGTACATATACTCAACATAAACAAGATAGATAAATTAGTAAAACCATATTCAATGAGAAAAATTTTCTGTTATTCCTAGTTAGAAGAAAGGCTGCTGCTGCTGCTGCTAAGTCACTTCAGTTGTGTCCGACTCTGTGCAACCTCATAGATGGCAGCCCACCAGGTCCTGTCCCTGGGATTCTCCAGGCAAGAACACTGGAGTGGGCTGCCATTTCCTTCTCCAGTACATGAAAGTGAAAATGGAAAGTGAAGTCGAGAAATGCAGGATTCCATAAAACTTCACTCTCAAAGTTCAGAGTTTTCTTCTTAGAATAAAGCTTTAGGCTAAAAGATTGAGCAAAAATACACAGGAAATACATTGTTTTTAGGGCAAACAAAAATATAATACTCTACTATAATGTTGTTAAGTGTGTCTGAGCAATTGTGGATTTTTATTGCAAAGGAAAATGATGCAGTAGTGTATTTCTCAATAGTGCTTTTTGGCCTTGCTCCTTCTTAAGTGATATTTTGAAGCAAATTTTCCTGTGGAAGTTTAAGATTTTTAGGATGTGTAGATTTTTACCTCAAAGGGTTATAATAGTGATTTGATGTGAAGCAGGATTAGTTACCTCTCATTGTGCTTCTTAACAAATATCTCATTAGCTGAACACCCCAGTTCTAGTCTCTAAAATCCCTACATTATATTTTAATAAGAGCTATCTCCTTTTGTTCCTAGTAGGGTACGAGTGTTCTTTCCTTATCCCTCCTCTGTGCTGAAATGTTCTGTACGCCAACTGACATGGAGCGTTCTTGGCAGCCTCAGGACCCCAAATGACTGATCTGGAATATATTGTATTTTTCCAGCAGTGACATTTGGGCCTCTGGCTTGTTCCCTGACTAGAGTCTGAGAGCAATCCACACCCAGGACTGCCTGAGGCTTGAGGCAGAGTCGGCCTGTTGAGTTTCTACCTCCAGATATTATTTATCACTGATCTGATTCCCTTTGGATGACCAACAACTTTTAATTTTCTATTTAAAAAATTAAACAAAATCTGTGTATTTCAGGAGAATTTTTAAAAAGCACAGAATCTAATCACATTATTTTATGCAGGCTCTAAAATCTTTTTTTAGGGAATAATTATTTCATGTTCCAATTAATACGATGCAAAAATAGCAATATTCATACTCAGGGGAGACAATCTGTCTCAAATTACAGAAAATAATTTCTAAATCACTGTAAACCACAAAAATATATGCATAGAAGACACTGAAAAAGCCTTTTGCTTTTCTCTGCTGTCTCGCTCATGCAGGACTGGGTCTCATTTCTTTGAGAACAGCCCTTTGGTGCTTATTACTGTGCTGCTTTGAGAGCCAAATCTCCTGACTTCTGTTATAATGAGCCCTAGAGAAAGAGAGACACACATACAAAAGGATTTTAATGGGAGGATATCTTGTTGTTTGAACCAATAAAACTAAAGCCGTTCTAGAATGACAAATTATTTGAAGTTGCATCATTTTCATAGCACCATTTGAAGGATATGCTAACATCTTAAAATGCTGATCTTCCTGCTTATAATCCCGAGCAGAAGTTTCAGATATCGTGAAAACACATTCACATTTCATTACCACAGCTTAGGCAGCCGTATAGAAATCTATCAGTTGTTGATGTTTCTGAAGCACTGACAGACAGTCTGCCGGGAAAATCAAGTAAAAAAGCTAACCCTGAATTAAAAGGTATGCAGATCACTCTCATGATTATGCTGAGTAAAATTCAAATAAAACACACACACATTTATTAGCTAATATTAGCGAGAGTACACTAAAGAACTCTGCGGCTGAAAAAATTTGACTCTAGCGATTACACAACAGCAGGAGGGCACCAAGATATTTGTTTCTCTGAATGGGAAATTGTCAACTGAACCTTAAATCTGCATTCACCTTATGAATTATGGTCTAGTAGAAATAATCATTTTAATCAACTTCATAATCAATATCCATCAGTGAGATGGCATTTCCGTACAGTGATCAAAGTCTAGCGACTAAAACCAAAATATATGGCCTCAAGTGAGAAAGATTAGATTTCTAGGATATTCATGGGAAAGAAACAAATATTCCTCCAATATCTCATCACATTTCTTGGGCTTCTAACCCCAAAGAAAATGTCTTACTTACATGGCAGAAAGGAATGTGGACAAATGGCAACTAATTGATTAAACAAGCTAAAGGATCAAGACTAACGAAACGAGATTTATGAGCATACTAAAATAGTTCAGCTTGAAAGGGATAAATGGAAGCCTTGATAAAGAAAATCCATGCTTTAAATGTTTAAAAACCATGAATTCAATCTGAAAAATATTTATATACTTAAGATGCAAACTGGATTTTCATCTCTAAAAACCATTATACAAACAAGGAGTAACAACTACTACGCCCAGCCTCTGAAGAACTACGCCTCCATAGCCATCTCCATATCTCTTACCCCTCCATTCTCTTTTTTCCTCTGCATATAGGAATGAAGAGTATTAAATATACACCAATGGTAATATTTAGAATTTTTTTTTCTTAATCCAAATGAAAAACTACTTGAGTATTAAGTCACATTCTCCCCCCAATGGTGTGACTAAGCCCAGCTCACAAAAATACAGGGGAATGCACAATAATCTTTGTCACTGATTATAACACCAAGTATCTATGAATTGAGAAATTGGATAACTGTATTCCCTGGAAGCTGTCCATATTTCTTGAGCTACACTTGTTACATGCAGAGGACTATCACCCCCAATGATTTGGATTAAGTGTATCATAGACTTTTATGTTATGGTGCACAGAACTGAAATATGATCTTCAATCTCACACAGAGCAATTGCATATGGCAGATTAATGTCAAAGAGGTTTTGAACAGGCTATGTTCATCACCAGAATTTTCCTCTAGGACTGAGTTATAACCTAATGTATTTCTCTGATGTATCCCAAAGAGAGGAAAAAAGATGGTTGGAAATATTATATAGTGCTCATAAAAGAGGTATTCTTTCCCATAATTCAGAAAAAAAGCAAGGAAGAGATTTGCTAAATCATCATTTCCAGACAGCAGTCCATTGAGTGACCACTGAAACTCACTTAAATTATTTTGAAGTAGATCATACTTTGAATGTCATTTTAACATATTGCTGTGATTAGATATATACATTACCAAAGCCTCAAATCACATGCTCACTTTGGATATTGTCATCACACATAGCAACCTAAGATTTTTTTTTAGTGACTACAGAGGATAAATGAGGCCACAGTTATGGTTTTGATTTCTGTATAAGCCTTCTAACTTGGTTCTGTTATATGACCAAAAATTATACTCCTTATAGTGGTAAATTTCATGCTACTGGTCTGAAAATGAATGAATATGAGTAGCTCAGTGTAAGCTAGATCAGTGGTACCTTCACTTTGCTGTGGCTCAAAATTGTTATTTTTGTTTTTGTGTTTCTGATCTTTAAGTCACCAATCTTCTGAATCCTAATTTCTGAGATGATTCTAATGCAGGCATTTATGAGCACTTGGGAAATATTGGGCTAGGCTGATCCTCAGTTGAAGGGAAAAACTCCAAACACTAAAAAGTAGTGAGTCAGTGAAAACATTTTCAGACAGCGTGTACTACCCTGTCATTTAGTGATGCTCTGTGCCTAGTTTGCTGACACAGATCCCTGAAGAGTTTTCAAGCAAAGAGTAACTCATTATCTAGAAATCATGAAGACCCTCCCTGACTAAGCAAAGTGGACCTCATCTGCACCTTGAAAGCATATTTGTCATTCAAGTTGCTAAAATGTATTGTGATGTTCTACTCATGTTTCTGATTTTTCAATTATCTTACCAAACTCCTAGAGAGTAAGGGCAAATTTTAATTCCTCTTGGAATCTACTATAGAATTTTGCACATATCCTCAATATGTTTTTTTTGTTCTGAAATGAACTAGACTATAGAAAGAAGACTCATGCTCACACAGTATCTCTTATATCTCAAGCAAGACCTCTCTGGTCTTCAATTTTCTCATGAAGGTGCTACACTAAATGATTTCTCTAGCTTTTTCCAGCTTTCATCTCTCAGCTACTATATATTCACATACCATGAACTCACAAAGGCAGGATGAATAAGACTCCACTCTTAAGAAAATAATCTTAAATCAATCTTCCTAAATCAATTTCTCTTTGAAACAAATCCTAATCTGTTTAACAGCCACAGAGCTGAGCAATTTCTGAGGAAACTTGTGTTCTTTTTTTTTTTTTTTTAAACTTGTGTTCTTTATAGCAAGAACCTAAACTACTCATGTCAACTTTAGAATCTGGCAGAAACATGAATTATACATATTATCTTCCACTTAACGTTGATCAGCCATCCATTTGACTTCTTTGGGGTGCATATTACCAGAAGTGGTTTTAATGTGCTCCAAAAAGAGCTGGAATCTTAATATTGAAGAGAAAGGAGAGTAACTCAAAAACCACTTTGCCAAAACTTTATGGTTGAAATTATATCCTAATGAGATTTTTATAAAACCCTTCAATGTCCCTCTCTGATTTTAAGCAGATGCAACCTAAAATTACTCAAATATTTACATTTATGTCAATGACTTTAATCCATTTTGTCACTTAATTGTATAAAGCTATCTTCTACAAAATAGTATACTGGTATTTTGGAATAAATTGATTTTTTTAAATGGACATGGATAAAAAAGCTACAGATGGGGTTTTATATACAGTGTTTGCTTGGTAGATGGAATATTGAATCCCTCACCCATTAAATGTATCCTCACCACAGATTTGCTGCACCTGCTATTTTACATTTCAGTATATTTCATACTGAATATTTATGGTCCTTTCAAATTAATATGGAGGCAAACTAAATGGTCAGAAACGGCCCAATGCTGACATCTACTGGATACAAAAATGTATGCATTTGACTATTCAAAGACTCATAGTCCACTTGAAAGTATAAAGATATAAGAAACGTTAAGTAAAACTTACCTTGCTTTACTTAATAAATATATACACTTGTTCTTTATAAATTCATGATCATCCCTAAACAAAGAATATCACTATATTCCAAAATGCCTGATGTTCGGAAGTTAGATACTATAAGACTCAGAAACCTAAGAGGCAGCAGAAAGAAATCACAATGTTCTCAATGTGGATGAGCTCAGAAATAAGGCATTTCATCCACTGATAATCTCCTTCAACTATTAATCCAACCTCTTTAGTAAATGGTACTTTCCATGTGTGTAAATAAGAAGAGTAGCTCCAACCCGATCCTCTTTGTGTCTTGGGAAATTATACGAATCCTGCTCTAACTGTTCTTCTTCCACACCAGCACGGTTTCTTTGGCAGATTTTAGGGGGCTTCTATGAGCCCATTATGAATTATATCTTTCTTTTGCCAAGGCATATTCAATTTATAGGAAAGTTGTTACACTGGAAAGTCAGACAGCCAAGGGTTCAATCTCTGGTTCAGTCTCTTATATACGTATCTGAGTGAATTAGGGAATTTTTTTAATTAAATGAAAATAAACTGCATTTTACTTCACTGTTATCAAAATTAATGGCAATATATGTGAAATAGATAACACTGTCTAAAACGTAGGTGCTAACTGCTGCTGCTGCTGCTAAGTCGCTTCAGTCATGTCCGACTCTGTGCAACCCCATAGACAGCAGCCCACCAGGCTCCCCCGTCCCTGGGATTCTCCAGGCAAGAACACTGGAGTGGGTTGCCATTTCCTTCTCCAATGCAGGAAAGTGAAAAGTGAAAGTGAAGTCGCTCAGTAGTGTCTGACTCTTAGCAACCCCATGGACTGCAGCCTACCAGGCTCCTCCATCCATGGGAGCTTCCAGGCTAGAGTACTGGAGTGGGTTGCCATTGACTTCTCCGAGGTGCTAACTAAATGTTGGTTATTGTTATCATTATCATCATCATCATTATTTTCAACTAACCCTATAGAATACCTAAAATTCAGATTTCATGACTGAGGAAGTCCTCAAAGACAGGTTGCTTTTATTTATTTGCTAAGTCCTGCCTAACTGTCTGCGACCCCATGGACTGCAGCACACCAGGCTTCAGAGAGAGGCCATGGCTTATTTGTGTTTGTCGTCATAGAGCCTGATGTGGTTACCAGACTCAAATGGGCAGTCCATAAATATTAACAGAACCTTATTTCTGAAGTGAGTATCAGGAAATCACTTGGCATTTTACAGAGATTACACAATGATAAAACATATGGCTATGTGTGGGTGTACGCTCAGTCATGTCTGACTCTTTGAGACCCCATGGACTACAGCCCACCAGGCTCATCTGTCCATGAAATTTTCCAGGCAAGAATACTGGAGTGGGTTGCTGATTCCTCCTCCAGGGGATCTTCCTGACCCAGAGATGAACCTGTGTCCCCTCTGTCTCCTGCATTAGCAGGTGGATTCTTTACCACTGAGCCATCTGGGAAGCCCAAAACATATGACTATATTCTTGGTTTAAAATATCACAAACAGAGAACAGTAATAAAAGGGCTAAGAAGATGACCAGCTTACTACTGCCAATTTCAAAGCTAATACTGTGAAAATATATACTCCTTATTACACCTCAGGAGGGCTTGAACTCATAGTATTCTGATGTATCATTTCCCTAGGCAATAGCATGGCAGAAAAGCTGGTGCAGGGAAAGAAGATTCTACTGTTCTGGAACAGAGAAACTGACCCAGATACAGAACTGCTCCCTAGCTCACAGAGCACATTTACAGTTCTATTAATACGATCTTTGCCCTCCATCAGTTCTTATTCAAGGTTGTTCCTGCCACTGACAACAGCCTCCCTCTCATTTCAGCTCTAATAAATGTTCAAGCTGGTAAACTTAACAACCGACAAAAACTGTAAAACTGAACTTTACAAATACAGTTGAGAACCACATAATCAGGGATATTTCCCCAGATCACATAACCGAAACCTATACATCAAGACCCAAGGATACACTGTGGAATTCAATGGAGGAGGGATCTTCAAGAGGCATTTGGTTACATGTCATGTATTACATGTTTTCTATTTAACTGCCATTGTAACAGTGAATAATTTAACATATTACAAACACAGTTGAATGAAAAATATGGGCTCTTTGTTTTCTATCTCTGAGCTTATCATGCTCTCCAATCCCCTATTTTATAGGGTGGTGGGAAAATTTAAGCTTACCAAGTCAAGTAACTCAGTCATGTTTACTTTAAATAATGATGTTAGCATAATATCTTCTGGTACTTGCAGAGTCTGTCAAGGTTTCTGCCACATCCCCTTCACTAAAGCAACATAGCCCCTGGATATAAATATTATCTTAAGTGTGCTCATGGCAGAAGGAAGACAGATTCCTGAATCAAAGAGCTGTCCTTTGTTCTTTCCCCCAGAAACTTTTTGGCTTCCTTAAAAATGTTCCTTGCTCTTTATGATTATTCACTTCCCTATAGTATATGCTATTGAAATTTGTGACTGGTAAAACTTGGTTGTTTTCTTATCATGACTGGTAATCTCCATGCCCACTCTGACGACTTGGCTCATCCTGGCATCATTCATACCATAAATTATTTAAAATCTTAGCTACATTCTCCGTATGGCCCCTGCCCAAAGCAAGCTTTCTGCCTTGCTATCTTAGCTATCTCTGTGTCATCTCCTCTAATTATACGAGAATATTCTGCATCCTTTCTATAGCACAAAGGAGCCAAAGGAGATGTCTGATACCAAGACTTCTCCTATGTAAATGTACCATACTATCGCTCTCCTCAGCTCAGCACCCACACACACAACAAAGGTGTTGCTGGTGATTCTATTATGTAATACCTTCCCAGAAGCCCAAAGAAAATAATTGGGACACAAGTTCTTCTTACTTTAACTTCTACCATAAACAGTACGTTTTCCATTTACATATTTTGTTCCCACCTTTCAAGGATGACCAGGGTGGGACTGGGTAGGGCACACAGATAGAATGATTGACGTCTGATCTTTATGAGTATTGGATGGGCAACGAAAGCAAAAACAGACAAATGCGATGGCATCAAACTGAAAAGCTTCTACACTGCAAAGGAAAGCATCAACAAAGTGAAGAGACAGCCTATGGAACAGGAGAAAGTACTTGTAAATGATATATCTGATAAGGGGTTAATGTCCAAAATATATAAGAAACTCTAACATCTCAATGGACCTGAATGTGAAAGTCACTTAGCTGTGTCCGACTCTTTGCGAACCTATGGACTATACAGTCCATGGCATTCTCCAGGCCAGAATACTGGAGTAGGTAGCCTTTCCCTTTTCTAGGGGATCTTCCCAACCCAGAGATTGAAACCAGGTCTCCCATATTGGAGGCAGATTCTTACCAGCTGAGCCACAAATAGCAAGAAACAAATAAACCAATTTAAAAATTGCAAAAGACTTGAATAGACATTTCTCAAAAGAATACATACAAATGGTCAACAAATATATGAAAATATACTCAACATCATTAACCACTAGGGAACTGAAAAATTAAAACTACATGAGATACCAGAATGGCTATTAAAAAAAAAAACAAGACAGAGAAGTATTGGTGAGGATGTGGAAAAAAGAGAATCCTTGTACACCTTTGGTGGGAACGTAAATTGGTATAGCCACTCTGGAAAAGAATATGGAGGTTTCTCAAAAAACTAAAAATAGACCTACTATATGACCCAACAGTTTCACTCTTGGTGTATAACTTAAAAAAACAGAAACACTAATTTAAAAGGATACATTCATCCCAATGTTCACAGCAGCATTATTTACAATTGCCAAGATATAGAAGTAACCTAAACATCCATCAAAAGATGATTGGATAAAGAAGATGTGGTGCATCACACACACACACACATACACACACACACAGTGAAATACCACCTAGTCATAAAAGGGACAAAATTTTGCCATTTGCAGCAATATGCATAGACTTGGAGGACATTATGCTAAGATAAATAAGTAGGACAGAGAAAGACGAATGCTGTATATCACTTATATGTGGACTCTAACAAATATAAAAAACTAGTAAATATAACAGAAAAGCAGCAGAATCTGAGGAGAGGGGAAGGACAATAAGGGAGGGGGGAGGTACAAATTGCTGAGTATAAGACAGGCTATAAGGAAGCATTGTACACCATGGCAAACATCAATATTTGGTAATAACTGTAAAAGGATTGCAATCTTTAAAACTGTATACAAGATAAAAAAAATTTTTTTCAATACATGAAGTAAGAAGTGCTGGCAAGAATGTAGAAAAAAGAGAATCTTTGTATACCACTGATGGAAATGCAAATTGGTATGGACATTATAGGAAACAATAGGGAGCTTCCTCAAAAAGTTAAAAATAGAGATAACCCATAATCTTACTTTTGGATATATAAATAAATGAAATGAAATTACCAACTCCAAAAGATAACACTTCTATATTAGTTGCAGTATTATTCATCACAGCCAAAAGATGGGAATAAAGTATGTGTATGTCATGGCATATATATATATATATATATATATATATATAGAGAGAGAGAGAGAGAGAGAACCTCTTGATGAAAGTGAAAGAAGAGAGTGAAAAAGCTAGCCTAAAACTCAACATTAAAAAAACTAAGGTCATGGCATCCGGTCCCATCACTTCATGGCAAATAGATGGGGAAACAATGGAAAAGTGACAGACTTTATTTTCTTGGGCTTCAAAATCACTGCAGATGGTGACTGCAGCCACAGAATTAAAAGACAGTTGTTCCTTGGAAGAAAAGCTATGACCAACATAGACAGCATATTAGAAAGTAGAGATATCACTTGCCAACAAAGGTCTGTCTAGTCAAAGCCATGGTTTTTCCAGTAGTCATGTGCGGATGTGAGAGTTCAACTATAAAGAGAGCCGAGAGCCAAAGAATTGATGCTTTTGAGCTGTGGTGTTGGAGAAGACTCTTGAGAGTTCCCTGGACTGTAAGGAGTTCAAACCAGTCACTTCTAAAGGAAATCAACTCTGAATATTCATTAGAAGGACTGATGCTGAAGCTGAAGCTCCAATACTTGGCCACTTGATGCGAAGAGCCAACTCATTAGAAAAGACCCGGATGTTGGGAAAGATTGAGGGCAGGAGGACAAGGGGCTAACAGAAGATGAGATGGTTGGATGGCATCACTGACTCAATGGACATGAGTTTGAGCAAGCTCCAGGAGATGGCGAAGGACAGAGAAGCCTGGCATGCTGCAATTTATGGGGTTGCAAAAAGTCGGACATGACTGAGCAACTGAACAAAAACAAATTACGTGTGTGTGTGTGTGTGTGTGTGTGTGTGAAAGCCCCTCAGTTATTGGGTTGGGACAATCCCCTGGAGACTGGAAAGGCTACCCACTCCAATATTTTGGCCTGGAGAATTCCATGGACTGTACAATCCATGGGGTTGCAAAGGGCCAGACATGACTGAGACACTAGCTCAATTCCTGAGTCGAGGAATCAATTATATATATATCAATGGAATATTATTCAGCCATGAGACAGGAGGAAATCCTGTCATTTGTGACAATATGGATGAAACTTGAGTACATTATGCTAAGTGAAATGCATCAGAAAGAGAAAGACAAATATTGNTGACTGAGACACTAGCTCAATTCCTGAGTCGAGGAATCAATTATATATATATCAATGGAATATTATTCAGCCATGAGACAGGAGGAAATCCTGTCATTTGTGACAATATGGATGAAACTTGAGTACATTATGCTAAGTGAAATGCATCAGAAAGAGAAAGACAAATATTGTGTGACCTCACTTATATGTGGAATCTAAAATAAAGTCAAACTGATGTAAGTAGAGTAAAACAGGTTCCTGGGAACTGGAGAGGTTGGGGCTGGGGTGGGCAGGGGAGGATGGGGGAATAGGGAGAGGTTGTTTAAAGGGTACAAAGTTGCAGCTGTATAGGATGAATCAATTAGAGATCTAAGTAACAAACAGGCATGGTGACTGTACTTAATGATACTCTATAACAGTGGAAATATCCTAAAAACATAAAGCTTTCAGAATCATTTATCACATCACACCAAAAAGAAAACAAAAGGTAGCTCTGTGAAAGAAAATGTAATTAGCTTGACTGTAATCATCACTTTATTATGTATATGTATATCAAATCATCACATTGTATGCTTTAAATATATTTTTATTAAAGTATGTAAGTTTTAAAAATTAAATATATAAATTTTAAGAATATTTTTTAAAAAGAGCATGAGATGGAATGCATACAAGAAGGATGTGTGTTGATTCAATGGAACACTATAAACCAATACCAATAACAATTTTAAACCACATGAAATAATATGGAAGAACCTCACCAACAAAATGTTGAAGAAGCTGGACACAAAAGAGACTATAGCTTAGCATATCTCTTTAAACAGAGAAAGAAAAAAAGCAGGCAAGGCTTTTGTACTAGAGTAAGTTAGTGGTTATCCTTTGTGGAGAGAGGGATAACCAATAGAAATGAGACAAGGCGGCTTCTGAGGTACTAATACTTAAAGTTTTGTGACTGAGGTACATCTGATTATATGGTGTACTTCGTTTGTGAAAATTCATTGAGCTGTGCACTTACGATACATGCACTTTTCTCTATATATTGCTGTCAGTAAATGTTTAAAATAATTCTGCTACTGCTAGAAGGGTGCCTTTAGGCAAGCTGCATTCTCTTTTTAAGAAAAATTTCTCAGTGCAAAAATAGGTGTACTACTGTCTACAATCAAAATTTCTTGTGAGGATAAAATGAAATTAGACTATACAAATTGCCAAATACCTAGCAAGTGTACAATAGAACCCTCCCTATAATTTTGAAGAATAAATATCTCTAGGAATGGTGATTCTTAAAGCTATTATTAGTAACCTGGCACATTAATTAACATCTTAATCCAAATAAATTGACAGCATTCACTTAGTATAGTGAGCACTGGTAAAGACCAAAAGCTACGGCCAGATATGGCTAACATACAGTTCCTACCTTCAAGAAATGTTCAGCATACTCATCAGCTTAAACCTACTATGTAGGAAAGTGACATGTGAGTAAGAAAAAAAAAGGGCAATAGAAAAGAAGAAAGTGCTGTTTGGGAAGCTTTCAATCACAAATAGATTAAAACAATTTAAAATAATAAATTATGTAATAAATTCTTGTGTTAAGACTGGTTTCAAATAGGAAAAGGAGTATGTCAAGGCTGTATATTGTCACTCTGCTTATTTAACTTATATGCAGAGTACATCATGAGAAACACTGGGCTGGAAGAAACACAAGCTGGAATCAAGATTGCTGGGAGAAATATCAATCACCTCGGATATGCAGATGACACCACTCCTATGGCAGAAAGTGAAAAGGAACTAAAAAGCCTCTTGATGAAAGTGAAAGTGGAGAATGAAAAAGTTGGCTTACAGCAACATTCAGAAAACGAAGATCATGGCATCCAGTCCCATCACTTCATGGGAAATAGATGGGGAAACAGTGGAAACAGTGTCAGACTTTATTTTTCTAAGGTCCAAAATCACTGCAGATGGTGACTGCAGCCATGAAATTAAAAGACGCTTACTCCTTGGAAGAAAAGTTATGACCAACCTAGATAGTATATTCAAAAGCAGAGACATTACTTTGCCGACTAAGGTCCATCTAGTCAAGGCTATGGTTTTTCCAGTAATCATGTATGGATGTGAAAGTTTGACTGTGAAGAAGGCTGAGAGCCGAAGAATTGATGCTTTTGAACTGTGGTGTTGGAGAAGACTCTTGAGAGTCCCTTGGGCTGCAAGGAGATCCAACCAGTCAATTCTGAAGGAGATCGGCCCTGGGATTTCTTTGGAAGGAATGATGCTAAAGCTGAAACTCCAGTACTTTGGCCACCTCATGAGAAGAGTTGACTCACTGGAAAAGACTCAGATGCTGGAAAGGATTGGGGGAGGAGGAGAAGGGGATGACAGAGGATGAGATGGCTGGATGGCATCACTGACTCGATGGGCGTGAGTCTGAGTGAACTCCAGGAGTTGGTGATGGACAGGGAGGCCTGGTGTGCTGTGATTAATGGAGTCGCAAAGAGTTGGACACGACTGAGTGACTGAACTGAACTGAATGACTTCTTTGGGGACTCACCAAAGTCCTTTCTATATTTTAGTGTGTAATTACCCATGTGTCTGTTTTGTCTTTGAGCCAGTCCTCTGCATTGCTATAAGAAAGCTGGCATGGTTCCAGGCATTGCATCTAGGCATGGTGAAGTCCAAGAAATCTTCCAATTAGGAATAAGAAGGAAATATAACTATTGGGTAGCAACCAGTAGGGTTCTACAATGCTGAGGGTGAGGAGGAAAGTCACAATTAAAATTTAGCCCTTTCAATCATTGGAATAATTAGTAATGTTGTTCTTGTGAAGTGCCTCTAGTTGTATGGTAACTTATCTTAAAAAATAGTCTTTTTAGTGCTGGCCTGTTACTGCCATCACTACCTGTTGCTTTGGAAAGGTTAGAAGAGGCCTAAGTCAAGTTTACTGGTCAGTTTTGTCTTTATAGCCCTGGTCTATGAAGGTAGATATGCTTTAGATTGTTGGTCACTTCTCTCAACCTGAATCCATTCACATAGTAATAAATAGCAAGAAACCATCTTTGAATATAGTCAAATAGAGAGATGAAATTTCAGCCAAATACAGCACTACATAATGTGCCTATGCTGCCTCAAGGCAAAGCTAAGCAATGGGATTTCCTTATTAACATTAGGCCTACGACATGATTTATAAAAACTACTGAATCAAGTTAAGAACTAGGAGGCAGAAATATAGTTAAATGGATGCCAAGTACATCTCAAATACTCATGCCAGTCAGTCACTCAAATTTCCTGCCTCCTTCACCTCATCTTAGCTGCCAACAATATCTCCAACAGCCATATGCATATACACCCAGTCATATTGCACAATACGAAAGGATTCCTTTTTGTTAGTAGTGGTGGTTTGTTGTGTTCTCGCTCTCCCTCACTTAAACTTAGGAAAAAATCTAGAATCACCAGGTCTGAATTTCTTCACCTCCACAACTGCATTAATCATATGGATGTGAATTTCATTTATTTCTTTTGCCCAGTCCACCTTCCAAGGGAGAAGAGAATGGGTTAGAAGCCAAAACTCAGTTAGGAAAAGAAAAAATAAATATATAATAATGTATAAATTCTATACTTAGTTGAAAGTCTTATTCAAAATCAAGACAATGCCATTAATGAATGGAAGCTTTTGAACTATGGTGTTGGAGAAGACTCTTGAGAGTCCTTTGGACTGCAAAAAGATCAAATCAGTCAATCCTGAAGGAAATTGGTCCTGGACATTCATTGGAAGGACTGATGCTAAAGCTGAAACTCTAATACTTTGGCCACCTAATGCGAAGAACTGACTCCTTGGAAAAGACCCTGATTCTGGGAAAGATTGAAGGCAGGAGGAGAAGAGGCTGACAGAGGATAAGATGGTTGGATAGCATCACTGACTTGAGGACATGAGTTTGAGCAAGGTCAGGGAAGCCTAGTGTGTTGCACTCCATAGGGTTGCAAAGAGTCAGACATTACTGAGCAACTGAACTGAAAGACAAATTCTGTAGATTTCTTTCCTTCTTTCTAGAGTAAGTTAGAAGTGGGCAGAGAAAATAGAGGATGGGGAAAATAAGAAGCTATCTGTTATATGTAGAAACACTAGAGTGGTTTCCTAGTGGCTCAGTGGTAAAGAATCCACCTGTTAGTGCAGAAGTTGTAGGTTCAATCCCTGATGGGGGAGATCCCCTGGAGAAGGGAATGGTTACCCACGCCAGTATTCTCACCTGAAGAATCCAATGGACAGAGAAGCCTGGCAGGCTACAGTCCATGGGGTTGCAAAGAGTCAGACACGACTTAACAGAATGAGCATGTACACATTCACAGGAACACTGGGACACCTGGATCTAAAGCCATATTTCTATGCTGGTCACATTGTTCTTTGAATAAGTGTTTCCATCTGTTCTAACCAGATCATCTCCTACCTTACTTAACATTGTCTACCAAGCTCTTGTGTCTGTGATAAATCTGGGGAAGACAGTTTCTCATGGTACATATTAGGCTATTGTAGAGGAGGAATATTCTAGGTAGATCAGTCATTGCCTGCGAAATCCAAATCTAAGTTAAATTATTCCACAACTAGGTCATACTCTTTAGACATTCACGTTTTGAACTACGGAACTTTTTTCCAGTTATAGATGACTGACCTATTGGTAGAAAAAAATGACCCTAAGGTAGCCAGTATATAACTGGCCACTGACATTTATGGCCCAACTGGAAGAGATGGACCAATCAGACAAATTATTTTTTCAGTAACTGAAACAGAGCCAATAGAACCTGTTGGTTGAAATAGAAAGGAAAAAATATATGAGGTGTAACTAGTCACATTAATGTAAAAATACTAGAGTGAAACTACATGAGCTGTTCTTACTGAAGTCCTTAAAACCACACAAAGAGAGAATCACCCTCCTGCTCCATTCTCTATGTGGCATGACATTCTTTCCTAGCTCATTCATTCACGCAAAAAGCATATTTTGACAACTGCTATGTACTAAGCATAATGGTAAGCTCTGAAGATGTAATACTGACCATGACAAATGTGATCACTGCTCTTACAGAACTTGCAGTGCGGTGGTGAAAATACACACTGAATAGGAAGATGAACAGGAAGCTGTGAGAGTATTTAACAGGGACATTTAACCTAGCTTCTTTAATAGTGAGGGATCGTCTATCTCCATGTTTCAAAATTCTTCGCATCGTTCAAGCCTTCACTGATAACCCCAGTTAGAAATAAACACACTCTCTTCTGAACTTATTGATCCCACTTCTATCATAGCACTTGCTTCATCCCATCCTAGCTTTTACTGTATTGTTTTCAGGTCTCATCCTTTACTGATCTCTAAACTCTTTGAGGAAAGTAACAATGTCTCATTCATCTTTATATTCCTCTAGCACCTAGAACAGTACTTTATATTCAGCAGGTTTTCAGAAGTGAAGTTCAGAAAGCCCTCTAGTGTAATGGTCTCTAAAGAAGTCATGAAACAAGGAAAATTTCTCTAATGATAAATTTTTTTCATTATCATAATTTTCTTTCTGTGGGAGTCATTTCCAAATCCATAGCATTCAAGTAAAAAACAAACTGATTGCCTTGAGTCTCAAGAGATAAATCAGTGATTCGTTAAACTATTGCTAGTTGAAACAAAGAGATGAAATCAGTCAATCCTAAAGGAAATCAACCCCAAATATTCTTTGGNAGTCATTTCCAAATCCATAGCATTCAAGTAAAAAACAAACTGATTGCCTTGAGTCTCAAGAGATAAATCAGTGATTCGTTAAACTATTGCTAGTTGAAACAAAGAGATGAAATCAGTCAATCCTAAAGGAAATCAACCCCAAATATTCTTTGGAAGGACTGATGCTAAAGCTGAAGCATCAATACTCTGGCCATCTGATGCGAAGAACTGACTCATTAGAAAAGACCCTGATGCTAGGAAAGATGGAAGGCAAAAGGAGAAGGGGGCAGCAGAGGATGAGATTGTTAGATAGCATCACCGACTCAATGGACATGAACAAACTGGGAAATAGTGAAGGACAGGGAAACCTGGCCTGCTGCAGTACATGCTTTAAAGAGTCAGACAAAACTTAAGTGACTGAACAATAACAACAATTGAAAGAGTAAGGGAAGAGTTATGTTTCTAAATACATGAAGTCCAGAAGGGAAAGCTGATCCACAAAAGAAGGGCCTCTGGTGGAAAAATTAATTGATTAGTATTATTGTGGTTGTATGGAGAAGGCAATGGCACCCCACTCCAGTACTCTTGCCTGGAAAATCCCATGGATGGAGGAGCCTGGTAGGCTGTAGTCCATGGGGTCGCTAAGAGTCGGATACGACTGAGCAACTTCACTTTCACTTTTAACTTTCATGTATTGGAGAAGGAAATGGCAACCCACTGCAGTGTTCTTGCCTGGAGAATCCCAGGGACGGTGGAGCCTGGTGGGCTGCCATCTATGGGGTTGCACAGAGTCGGACATGACTGAAGCAACTTAGCAGCAGCAGCAGCATTGTAGTTGCAAGTAACAGAAACTAACTAAAACTGACCTGGAAATGTATTGTAAATGAGCTTGGAAATACTGTTGGTGCTCAGTATGGGCTCAAGGGAAATTGGAATCAGAAATTGAAATGCTATTAGGATTTATTCTCTGGCTTCTCTTAACATACAAGTATCATTCTTTCTTATAAACTTGCCTTTGCTCCTCAGACCCCATTTTAACTTGAGTTACATCTGCAAAGACCCTATTTCCAAATGAAGTCACTCCCCAGGGTTATCAGGGATATCTGGGGTTGGGAAGGGGTTAGGACTTGAACATATATTTGAGGAGGGCACAATTCAACTCAGACATGTACTCATGGAGATACAGGCTCATGTCTCAGTCCTGAGTCCAAATTCTATTGAAATAAACTCACTGATTGTGGTAGAGATGGTCACCACTTGCTCAACCACATTTTAAGAGAATATGGCCACACTTAATCAACATAGTAATTCATGCTATAGTCATGTGGACAGTGGTTAGGAAAATCCCTAGAAATGGAAAAACAGGTAACAAATTCCATAGATATCCACTTTCTAGAAGAAATAAAATCAAATTACAAATCTATGTTAGCAAGTTTTTCAGGAATAAGGACCCAATATCTCAGCCAAAGAGCCCCCCTCAAAATATTTGCTGGACTGGTGTCCTATTTCTCATGAAAGTCTCACAAAATTGATCAGGTTCCTAATTATTATTATTTTTAATCTCTAGTAGCCTTGGGTAAAAAATAGTAAGTAGCTCTGGCTACACTGTTGAGAACAAACAATGGAAAAAGGAAGGAAACAAAAAAGGAAAATAGTTTATCTTATTGAAATAATTAAGACACGAAATAACCAGAATGATAATGGTAGACTTGATGAGAAGTTATCAAATTCTGTATAACTTTAAAAGCAGAGATGACAAGACTTGCTAATGTGAAAGAAAAGAATCAAGGGTGAGCCCAAGGTTTTTGACCTATGCAACTGGAAGTTTGGCATTGCCATTTACTAAGATGAGTCAGCGGAGAAGGCAATAGCAACCCAGTCCAGTACTCTTGCCTGGAAAATCCCATGGACAGAGGAGCCTGGTAGGCTGCAGTCCATGCGGTCGCTAAGAGTCAGACACAACTGAGTGACTTCACTTTCACTTTTCGCTTTCATGCATTGGAGAAGGAAATGGCAACCCACTCCAGTGTTCTTGCCTGGAGAATCCCAGGGATGGGGGAGCCTGGTGGGCTGTCATCTATGAGGTCGCTCAGAGTCGAATACGACTGAAGCGACTTAGCAGTAGCAGCAGCAACAAGATGAGTCAGATTACAGTTGAAACTGATTTTGGAAACTGATTAGGGAGTGATGCTTTAGGCATGTTATATTTGAGAAGCTAATCATATATTCAAGTAAAAATATGCTTAAAGCAGTTAGTCACAAATGGTCCAGGTTAAAGAAAGAGGGCAAGTTAGTTGGAAAGTTATCGGCTTAAAATCTCATCAAGTCATCAGACCAAATGAGATCACAGAATGATCAAATGTAAAGAGAACAATGAAGTGAGCCCCAGGGCACTAACAATAGTCTTATTAATTGATTATTATTCCCATTTTACTCATAAGGAAACAGAGTCAAATATGGTAAATAACAAGATCACACAGTTAGTAAGCTAAAGAGCCAAATACCAAACAAGGACTGCCTAAGGCCATTATACCACACTCTATATGGTGGCAAAACAGCTCTAAAATCTAGCAATGAGAGTAGTAATCTTAGTTATACATTCCCAAAGACTCTCTAGGTCACTACAACCCAACTACTTTTCCGACACCAAGTGATCCCTGGGGAGTTTGTAAAAATAATCATTTGAGGCCCCACTCCCTAAGTTTCTGATGTGGTAAACCAGGAGAGGGGTTCATGAAAGATTTTTTTTTTTTTTAGTGTCAACAATAAGCCAAGTTTGGGACAACTCATTTGAAAGACATCAGACAAAAATGTTTGAATCAAATGGGCAAATGAAATATGCACACTTTCTTGAAGCTTGGTGCAGAGACACCATGAACTCTCAGCTGAACAAGTAGACAGAACTAATGGGGAGGGAGGACCACTCTAGACACCACACTAGTCCGAGAGAAAGGATGTAGCTTCTCAAGAAATACTTAACTTGCAGCTCATCCACACGGAGAACTATTCTTCTGCTGATGCTACCTAAAATTAAATGACATTTATGATCATCACAGGTGCCTCTTATTCAATGGATTGTCAGTAGTTCCCAGCCTTGCACACACCTAGGTATAATCAGAGTTCTTTTATAAAATACATATTTCTAAGCTCTATCCAAATCCAGTGATTTGAAACCTCAAAGATCCAGGAATCTGTCTTTTGCAAGCTTCCTAGAAGATTCTTATGATCTCAGTCCAGAATCAGTTTATGAACCTATATATTAGAACCATTGCTATTGAGAATTAAAGCCCCTACATCCTTTTTGCCTGTCCTCACATTAAGCTAGGAATCCCTCATCGACTGGTGCACAAATGCTTTAAGTCTTTTTGGACATAGATGCAGACTAATCTTACATTGTTTAAGATGGTAACCACTAACCACATGTGGCCACTAGGCACTTGAAATGTGGCTAGTCCAAATTTAAGTGTGCTGTGTGACTGTATGTCACGTTGAATTTCAAAGACTTAGTAAAAAAAAAGAGTTAAAAAATGGATGTAAACTTACCTCATTAATAACTTTATATCTACTATATGTTGAAATAGTACTTTGGATTAAATAAAATATGTGATTAAAGTTAATATATGTTTCATTTTACTCTTTTCAATGTATTGATACTTCCTAAAATGTGTTAATTATTTTAATTATTACTTACATGTACCCTTCTTGATTTTCTCATTTTTAATCACAGTCCTCTACTCTGAATGCCCGTAGTCCATTGCCCATAACTCTATGAAAGACTTGTCATAACATATTCCAATTATCTTTCTACACATCTTTGTACATATTATCTTTCTATATTATCTTTCTACCACCAGACTGTGAGCAGCTCGAGGACATGGCACCAGCCTTATTTACCTGTCCCCTTTGGACCTAACACAATGAATGGCGCCCAACAGATGTTCACGAACAGCTAATTTCTTTGCCTGCCTTGCCCAGAGCCTCACAGATTGTTAATTGCAGAGTGCAGCCTCTAACTCAGGTTGCTTGACTTCTGCTCTAATATGCCATCTACGACATCCCACTGCCTTACACCCTTTCTCTAAAGATTTGCACAAGAAGCAAATTGAAGTAAAACTCAAATCAGTCTAATTTACTACTCATTAGCAGTTTTTATGAAGACTGGTTATAGAAGAGATTGAAACCCAAAGCTAATGTGACATTTTGAATTATCTCAAGTTGTCACTTTTCCATGCTGTGCTTCACTCTCATTAGGAAAAGTAATCAAGATCTGGGCCTATTATTATACTGTGTCCCTCCCTGTTATTAAAGCTTAGCACTCAGAGGTATCTAATGCTCATGTTGATGCTATACTTTTCTTACTGGCACAAAAAGTTGTATTTATTTTTCCCCTGATTAATGTTTTGGAATTTTCCCCTTTTTCAGACTACTTCCTCAGCTTGCCAATTAGAACACATATTAATTTTCTCCAAAAGCACCTGCTTCATAAAATGACAGATACATTCAGGCTCTTTATAGTGGAGAAACAGGCAAGGGCAGGTAAATAAGCATATATACACAGTGTAATGTCAAGGGTCAGAGTTCAGTTATGTATAGCCAGAAACCTGAATTCATCCCGTGTCCTATGTCAGTGAGAATCATCCAAAATTGCATACGATCCTGCAAAAGGAGTACCATGCTAGTCAGTAGGAATAATCATTTCACCATGCCACCCCAGTGGTACTGCCAGCCCTGGCCAGCACCAATCATGTGAGAGAGAAAATTAAATGTTTCAAGGGAAACACCTAAAGGAGGAGTGTGTCCCTGAGAGACTTAGGTGGCACTGGCTAGAAGAGACTGAATTTAGGGATAAAGGATTTTAATATGTCCCTCAAGCATAAACTAGAGAGGAAATAATATTCTTAAGGAAAGCTATAACACTGTAGAAAGGAATTCCACAGCCCATTCCAGGTGATGGCACTTGTGTAGCCATGTCCTACTTAACACCTTGTGGGTGCATTCTAGGCTATGTTTCTTATAATATTCAGATAAACACAACTCTGAACCCAACTTTCCACCAGAAGGATGGCCTAAAGGGCTCCCTGGGTTATCCCTCCAGGGTATACTTATGTATTTCAGGTTTGGCCCCTCTTTTTTACCTATGTAATAAATATACTGGCATATCTACTTGAGTGCTCAAAGCTGGTTTGGAAACCTAAAAGGTTTCTTCTCCTAAAATACATTTTAGGCCCTCATGAAATTTGCACACTCCCACTCCAGTGAACTCTAGAATCCTAAAGGTAAGGCTGTCCTTATCAAATAAAAAATATACCTTATTTTACATTATATTCCACTATTATTCTATATATTCAGCTTGATTGAAGTACACGTGTATGTTAATTGCTTAGTCGTGTCTAGCTCTTTGCAATCCCATGGACTGTAGGCTCCTCTGTCCATGGAATTGTCCAGACGAAAATACTGTAGTGGGTTACCATTTCCTTCTCCAATGATCTCCTCCACCCAGGGATGAAACCTGAGTCTCCTGCATAGCAGGCAGATTATTTCCCATCTGAAGATACACAGTGTTAGGTGCCTAAGTTTGTCTTTGTCACCATTTTTTTTCGCTTCTAATGATACAGTATAGCACAAAAAGCATGGGTTTTGAGCCTTTTAGAACAGGGCTCAAACCCTGCCTTCATGATTTATTAACTGGGAAACATTAGTAAGTCATTTCATCTCTTAGGTTTTAGATTTTCTTTTCTGTAAAATAGGGTTAATAACATCTGCCTAGTAGGATAATTGTGAAGGCTAACTAGGATAATGTATGTGAAAGTGAAAGTGAAGTAGCTCAGTCAAGTCCAACCCTTTGCAAACCAGTGTACTCTAGCCTACCAGGCTCCTCCCTCCATGGGATTCTCCAGGCAAGATTATTGGAGTGGGTTGCCATTTCCTTCTATGTGAGGTCCTTGCCAAATAACAGACAACAGTATTCATTAGTAAACTGCCCTCCTGCTTTCCTCATTCAGTGGCTTCTGAGCCCCTGATCTTAGCACAGGGTGCTCCTGATTAATGTGGTGTCCTGGCTCCAGAAAAGTCCATGCTCACATTTCCAAATTCATAATCCTCCTTTCCCAAGGAATTTAGAGCTTTACAATTCCAAAAGAATTCTCTGTTAATGGCAATGGCAGGAATAAAAGGTTAATTCAGAGAATAACCAGACTCTAACCTAGACTAGGAGCAAGGTCTGGCTTCACCACTAACAGGTAGATAGGCAGGAATAGAAAAAAGGCACCACATGCTGCTTTTATACAGTTTTCTCCACTGTCTTCGCATCACAGTCTTACACATAAGTGAAAGTGAAAAGTGAAACTATTAGTTGCTCAGTCGTGTCTGACTCTTTTGGACCCCATGGACTGTAGCCCACCAGGCTCCTCTGTCCATGGAATTCTCCAGGCAAAAAATATGGATAGTATTGTCATTTCCTTCTCCAGGGGATCTTTCTGACCCAGGGATCAAACCAAGGTCTCCTGCATTGCAGGTAGATTCTTTGCAATATGAGTCACCAAGAAGCCTTATACATAAAGCTACCTCAAAAACAGTGTCAAGCTTTTTCTGAAAGTTTACAGAGCAAACATTCCTATTCCATGGAAAATTGTTGCTATACTTTAAAAATACAGACTCTGACCTGCCAATATTGGCTAAATCTTATTGCAGATTGACACTGTGTGTATATAATCAAATATTTTGACCAGAACTAAGACTTTGAGCATATAGCTTAGTTCACTAAGAGAATTTCAAGATAAATGAACATTTCAGTGGTTAAAAAAGAGTCATAAAGATAATAAATACAGTGTTTGCATACAGAAATAACTTCAAAAAGAAAGCTAAGGTTTTGAAATGTAATTCTTTCCTCTAAACTGGGTAAATATTTAATATCTTAATTTGCTTGTCATTGGCTAAACACCTGTGTGATTGTGTGTCTGTGTATGTGTGTAACCTCTAATTAAAAGCAGGCCTTTAGTCTGTATAAGAGTTCTAAACAAAATTAATCATCATGGAAGATGATGAAACAAAGAATTTTGGGTTTCTTTCCAAATATATCAATTCTCCTTATAATCTTGCATTTCTCATTTCCATAGCATGTATTCATTCATCAATTCAATAAATATTATGCACTTACTATCTCAGAAAGTTAAACAGTTCTCATGATGTTTACACCCTTATGAGGAGGGAGAGATTTTTTTTTAAGTTGTCTAATATGATGTCAAGTAGTAAAATGTGTTAGAAAAAAAGAATAAACTATATAAGGTAAGGGTATAAAGAAATGATGGAAGGTCTATTTCAGATAGGGTAACAGGGGGAGATCTTCCTGAGGAGGGGACATCTAACCAGACTTGAGACAAGTGAGAGAGTCCAGTTGGTTATTTGGAGGAAGCCATTACAGTATGCAGACCAAGAAGCAACAGTTAGAAACAGACATGAAACAACAGACTGGTTCAAAATTGGGAAAGGGGTATATCAAAGCTGTACATTGTCACCCCGCTTATTTAACTTATTTACAGAGTGCATCATGTGAAATGTCAGGCTGGATGAATCACCAACTGGAATCAAGATTGTCAGGAGAAATATCAACAACCTCAGATATGCAGATGACACCACTCTAATGGCAGAAAAGGAAGAGGAACTAAAGAGTCTTTGAGGAAGGTGAAAGAAGAGAGTGAAAAAGCTGGCTTAAAACTCAACATTCAAAAAACTAAGTCCATGGCTCCCAGTCTCATCATTTAATGGCAAATAGATGGGGAAAAAGTGGAAGCAGTGATAGATTTTATTTTCTTGGGCTCCAAAAACACTGTGGACGGTGACTGCAGCCATGAAATGAAGAGATGCTTACTCCTTGAAAGGAAAGCTATGATAAACCTAGATAGCATATTAAAAAGCAGAGACATCACTTTGCTGACAAAGGTCCATCTAGTCAAAGGTATAGTTTTTCCAGTAGTCACATATGGATGTGAGAGTTGGACCACAAAGAAGGCTAAGCACCAAAGAATTGACGCTTTCTAATTGTGGTGAAGGAGATGATTCTTGAGAGTACCTTGAACTGCAAGGAAATCAAATCAGTCAATCCTAGAGGAAATCAGTCCTGAATATTCATTGGAAGGACAGAGGCTGAAGCTGAAAACTCCAATACTTTGGCCACCTGATGAGAAGAGCTGACTCATTTGAAAAGACCCTGCCACTGGTAAAGATTAAGGTCAGAAGGAGAAGGGGAAGACAGAGGATGAGATGGTTATATGGCATCACTGACTAAATAGACATAAGTTTGAGCAAACTCAAGAATATAGTGAAGGACAGGGAAGCCTGGAGTACTGCCATCCAAGGGGTCGCAAAGAGTTGGACACTACTTAGCAACTGAATGGCAACAAATCATCCTCAGAGGTAATTGAAATCCTGAAGCTGGAGCATGGTGCTGAGGATCATTCAGGAGCTGTCACTGTTAAGGAGGAAACAAGAATATCCTAGCTATCAGCCCCTCCTAGACTCTAGTGATAAGGAGTCCTCAGCTCTTTCGGAAGGAGTCACCATGGCTTTTAATGCAGAAGAGACCCATACTCCTGGAGGCACAGAGGTATATGTAAAGGAGAGAAGGTAAAAGGTCATCCTGTGGACAGTGGATACTAGAAGGAGGGAATATACACATTAGGAAGCTTTTTAGCTGAGGTCAAATTTTATTAAACTTAAAAATTTTACTGGAAGGCAGTCCTGAACATACAAATTATTATTTAGCTTTTTAATATATTTCCTAATATAGATATCTTTTCATTCCCAATATATCTCTAGGAATTTAAAAAGCCCCTAAATTACTATTCAAGGTTTTAAGTGAAAAAGATGAAAACACCATAAATGTATAAGCTGGAGAGAGTACTATGCCAATTTTTGCATGAAATTTATTTGCAAAAAGCAAATGTCAACTTTAAGATCTCAAAATGGAATATAAGATGATACTACTGTATTTAATTCATAATGGCATTTAAGAATGAGACACATTACAAAATTGCAAACGATTTCAGGTTCTGTACATATGGATGGATCTTCCTAAGGTGTGTAAGTGCTGAGTCAATAGGTTAAAACAAATACACTCTACATGACATTAATTCAAGTTAAAAGTTTTAAAACAGAAAGTGCTCTTCCACTAAATGTAATGTTGTTCCCTAACAAACTGCCAAATCATGCCCTTGTCAGGAAAAATAAGCAGAATAACAAAAGATGTGCCCCCAAGTGCCTGAGAGGCAAAGTGTAGCATATTAACTAAATCACATCTTTCAAACTGCTCTGTTCCTCCCTCCTGCTAAGCAGAGTATGTGAGCAGCATCGCTCCACGCAGTTTCTGTAGTCACACAACTCAGCAAAGGTACGATGCTACAACAGGAGGGCTCAGAAGCCTGCACACATGCATAACAAGAGGTCATGCCATCTCTGCTCTTCTGAAGATACCAGAGATACCTTCTAAATCTTACAAGATAGATAGAACCTGATCTAAGGCCCTGAACTCCTGAGAGTGAGAATTGATGGGATTAAGAAAGAGTACAGTGCTAAGACTTCTTGCTCACTCTAATATCAATCATTCAAAAGCATTGTCCTTACATCAAATGCTCCCAGAGTACATTTCTTCCATTGCCATTATAGGATAGCCCCCTTTCTATTTGGTCTTCTTTTTGATTCAAGGTACAAACACACACTTTCCCTAAAAACCCACTACTTCCCCTCCAGTGTGGCAAGATCTCTTCCCCTCCCCCCATAGAAGGCAGATAAAAATGATATCAAAACTGATGCCTGATCTTATTACAGACATGTTTCCAATGGAAGTTTCAAACTGCAGAGAGTTTCTCTAAGGAGGAAAGAAAGGAGTTGATTAATACTCGTATTTAAGAAGGAAGCCCAGGAAGGAACATTTTGGGTTTTATTTCCAGTAGTGACAAAGCCTTTAGAATGACTCTAGCTGGCTCTGACAGGTCTACAGGAAGATTTGCTTTTCTGGTGGCTGAGATCACCATAAGCACGACCTTTGCTTGAGCCCCAAGCATAGAGAAACAGCTATGAGACCTGGTGAGGAGGAAGGCAGGCATGGGTAATGCGGAAGAATTTATATTAAGTCAGAACACCTATACTCTGGATCTGTGCTGTGCTTAGTCACTCAGTCATGTCCAATCCTTTGAGACCCCATAGATTGTAGCCCGCCAGGCTCCTCTGTCCATAGGGATTCTCCAGGCAAGAATACTGGAGTGGGTCACCATGCCCTCCTCTAGGTGATCTTCCCAACTCAGGGATTGAACCCAGCTCTCCCATATTGCAGGGGATTCTTTACCAACTGAGCCACCAGAGAAGCCCAAGAATACTGGAGTGGGTAGCCTATCCCTTCTCCAGGGGATCTTCCCAAACCAAGGACTGAACCAGGGTCTCCTGCATTACAGGTGGATTCTTTACCAGCTGAGCTACGAGGGAAGCCCCACTCTGGTTCTACTATTAATCAACTATCTTCATTTGCCTTAATTATTTAATATCTGTGAGTCTCATTTACATTACCTGTAAAGCTAGGATAATAATGCCCAGTTTACAAAGATGTTATATTGTTATTATTTCCACTCAACAGTTAGTATCTCTGTTTTAAGTATAAGAATTTTTTAAAAAAGACAGGGACTTAGCACTGTAAAGCTTGCACTGTAGCCAGAGCAAACATGGAAACAGATATTTGAGTAGCAAGATAATATATCACTTTGATAGATTCTGACAACTGAGTCCAGCTGGACACCATCCTTTATTATCTTATTTAAAAAAAAATCACCACCAGCATGACTACTCAACCAGAACTCATGAAGAAAAGAGATCTGATAAAAATTCTGAGTTGGTTGAGATGAAATCTGAAGTGATGACGTTTATTCATAATTCATTTAGATAATTTTTTCTGTAATCAAACAAAATGGATTTAAAAGGGAGATTAAGTGGAGTCTTAAGTCAAGAGTCCCAGGAGTCAATTGTGAGGCAGGGAGTCCTGTGCAAGTGAATTACTGGGGAAATATTCCTAAGAGAAACCAATGAGGGAAAAGGGGAAGCAGAGTATAGAGGAGAAAGAACTCAAGTAACAGTTTAGACAAAGTCCCACAGAAATGGCTACAGCCTATACCTCGGGGTAGAGAGTCCTCCTGTCCCTTGACTGAGACTCCCTCACCATCCAATCACTGGCTAATAGTTGCCCTGGAGGGAAGTAATTCCTAGGTACCTCCAGCTCTCCGAGATTTTCTGGGAGAAGCAGTCCCAGCTGTCTGAAGGTAGTTCTTTGCAGAAGAATTACAGGTGCAGGCTGAGGAAACTGAAGGCACACTGATGTGTGGGGGAGGCCAAACAGAAGTGATAAAGGGATATGAGGGTCTCTGGGAACAACACTGACAGGTCCAATAGGAGGTTCAACAGAAGTGGATTACAGAAATGCCAAGTTATACTTTTCACACCTGAGAATATGGTCTGAAGTATTACAGTAGTTGTAACTGCAAAGGGACTTCCCAAGTAGCACTAGTGGTAAAGAGTCCACCTGCCAATGTAGGAGACATAAGAGACTCAGGTTCAATCCCTGGGTCAGGAAGATCCCCTGGAGGAGGACGTGGCAACCCACTCCAGTATTCTTGCCTGGAGAATCCCATGGACAGAGGAGTCTGGGGCTACAGTCCATGGGGTTGTAAAGAGTCGAACATAACTGAAGTGACTTTGCATGAATACGCATATAACTGCAATACATAAATATTATAATAGAGGTATGGTTAGAGGATGACCCTAGAAGTTCCAAGTGATCAATTCTGTCTGAGAAGAATGGAAAGATTTTTAACAGACTGCAGGATATCTGTGAGAGGTCATCGGATTTATAGGAGTTTCCTGAAAGATGACTGAGTCTGGGGGTCAAGGTTTCATCTTGTGCGATAGTTGCTTCAGGTGGGGAAAAAAGTCAGAAGTAAAACCATATCTAAAAATTAATAAGAATCAAGTCATAGAGTCTAAATGAAATTTTATAAATAAAAGATTGGATTTAAGACAACTATGCACCCCACTCCAGTATTCTTGCCTGGAAAATCCCATGGACGGAGGAGCCTGGTGGGAGGCAGTCCATGGGGTCGCTGAGAGTTGGACATGACTCAGTGACTTCGCTTTCATTTTTCACTTCATGCATTGGAGAAGAAAATGGCAACCCACTCCAGTGTTCTTGCCTGGAGAATCCCAGGGACAGTGGAGCCTGATAGACTGCCACTATATGGGGTCGCACAGAGTCGGACATGACTGAAGCGACTTAGCAGCAGCAGCAAGACAATTATAAGAAGTGTTGGTAGCCAGGAGCCAGATGAAAATCAGGCACAAGAGTCCTAGCCTAGCAGGGCTGTTGTGGGTAACGTGATGGGTAAGTGGTTAGAGAAACTTGGTAAGAGCATCCGGAGGTCATGTCAGGGTCAGCTCTTGATGGATATGGAAAGAGCAAATGGCATTAGAGAAAGAGGAAAAGCTTGTGCAAAGTTATAAAGGCCAGAAGTTGCTGTGACTTGAATTTAGAGGATGTAGCTGAAAAGAGAGATGAGGCTGGATAGGTCATATCCAACTAACTTGTCAAAGATCCAAAGCCATTCTGAAAAAATTTTCACTTTATCCAGTGACCAATTGATTTTTTTTCCATTTTAGAAAGATTATTATAAATAGGATGAGATGGTTCGATGACATCACTGATGTGATGGACATGAGTTTCAGTAGGCTCTGGGAGTTGGTAACAGACAGGGAAGCCTGAAGTGCTGCAGTCCATAGGATCGCAAAGAGTTGGACACGACTGACTGAACTGAACTGATTACAAAGAGAATAAATTAGACTGAACACAGAGATAAACAAATTTGAAAGTTGCTGCAAAAGTCTAGGTGAGAGAGAATATATCTTGTAATTAATATCATCCCCAAAGAAATTTTGTAAATCAGGGAAGGAGCCCAAAGAAAAGCATTCCAGGTGTTTCTTAAAATATTTTTATCTCTTTGCATTCTATTTGTGCATTGGTAACAGCTAAGGGAGAAAGCAGAAAAGCTCATCTTTTTTTTCAAGACTCTGAAAAAGGCTTGACCCTAAGAGTATCTTTTTCCTGAAGGAGAACATTACTAAGACAAACTAGGAGCTCGGTTCTTTCTTAGCAAATAAAAGGCAGGAATCTAGCTCAAGAACAGTCTCAAGCTGAGGCTATTAGAAGAATAACAGTATTGAAATAATTAAAACATATCAAGCTGCAGATAATGCTAGCATGAGCTAATTGTACAATATTCAATAAATAACTTTTAGCAACTGCAAATTATTAGTGAGTTTTAAGATGGTAGAAAATTAACACCTACCTACAGTTGCTAAATTAACTCAATAATAGTGAGATTAGACATCAGGGTAAGAGTAGAGCCCTCTGTAAGGCTAAAATCAAGAGAACTTGGTGCAAGATAGTACATATGAAATGACGTAGGCTGTAGAGTCCACCAATAGGTGTAGATATTGGTACTGAAGAACAATTTGGGGAAATGAGGCAAATGAAAAGTTCAAGATTGTTCAAAGTTCAAGTTCAAGTACAAAGTTCAGCTTCCAAATTGGAGATGCCTTGTTGGTGGTTGAAATATGCATTCAACTTGGGGGAAAGATGTCTCTGGAGGTATAGATGTAACATTCACCTCTATTTTTAGATTATGCAAAAGTCCATCTAGTTAAGGCTATGGTTTTTCCAGTGGTCATGTATGGATGTGAGAGTTGGACTGTGAAGAAAGCTGAGTGCCAAAGAATTGATGCTTTTGAACTATGGTGTTGGAGAAGACTCTTGAAAGTCCTTTGGACTACAAGGAGGTCCAACCAATCCATCCCAAAGGAGATCAGTCCTGGGTGTTCATTGGAAGGACTGATGTTCAAGCTGAAACTCTAATACTTTGGCCACCTCATGCGAAGAGTTGACTCGCTGGAAAAGACCCTGATGCTGGGAGGGATTGGGGGCAGGAGGAGAAGGGGACGACTGAGGATGAGATGGCTGGATGGTATCACCAACTCGATGGACGTGAGTCTGAGTGAACTCCAGGAGTTGGTGATGGACAGGGAGGCCTGGCGTGCTGCGATTCATGGGGTCACAAAAAGTCAGACTCGACTGAGTGACTGAGCTGAACTGAACTAAATAGATGAGCTCTGAGAATGAGTGAAAGAGAGTTCCAAGGAATAATACCAACATTACAAGAACAGAATACTGGAAAACTTCAGGGAACCCTTCCACTCAAAGAGGAAGATCTAATAAAGGAAATTAAAAAATGTCCAGAAAGATAGGAAATGAGTAGTATGCTTTAAGCCAAGAGGAAAGAATGAGGGAGGAGGGAGGGGGTTCCGGATGGGGAACACGAGTATACCTGCGGTGGATTCATGTTGATGGGGGGCAAAACCAATACAATATGTAAAGTAATTAATCTCCAATTACAATAAATAAGTTTATATTAAAAAAAAAAGAAAATCCAACCATGACTACCTAGGCCTCATGATGGCTCCACTGCTTACTCACTATGTGAAGGGCAAGTAATGTAATATCATTGTACCTCAGTTTCCTCATCCATCAAGGGGATAAGAGCATCTACTTTATAAAGCTGATGTGAGGACTAAATGATTTAATATAAGAAAAGTGTTTAGGGCAGGGCCAAGGACAATACAAATGCTACATGAGTGTTAATAAAAAGAAAAAAGTGCTACAGAGAAACCGCTTTGGATAGTTGATGAATGCCAGGAGACAGTTAAGTGGATTCAACTATTGGAAAGTCAGTTATCGATAGAAAGTTTAATAAAACACAGCATGTGGTGACCATGATTTTAACAATATTTTCCTACTTGCTCAGAGTTGGTGAACACAGGAGAAAAAATGACGGTAATGATTTTATAAAGAAAAAATAAAAATACCAAAAACTAGATGAAGGGTGAATTTAGCACAGTAAACTAAAGTATGGAATGAACACCCTCATAAATGAAAAAGACACATGGAGCTTTTATTATTAACAATATTAGGTATCTGAAATCTCACTGGAGTTATTTGAGGAATCCAGATGATCAGATAGATTTTATGCTGTGTGTGAATACGTGAATAGTAAGTGACAGAAATTGAAGCGGGGATAAATCATATTGAACTTACACATATTTCTTTCCGATTAGACATGATGAAAAATACAGCTCCAAAGAATACAAATATTTATGAGCATTAGTATGTATAAGTATCATATTGTACAATTTTATGCCCAGGAATTATTCAGTTCAGTTCAGTTGCTCAGTCGTGTCCAACTCTGCAACCTCATGGACTGTAGCACTCCAGGCCTCCCTGTCCATCACCAACTCCCGGAGCTTACACAAACTCATGTCCATTGAGTCAGTGATGCCATCTAACCATCTCATCCTCTGTCATCCCCTTCTCCTCCCACATTCAATCTTTTCCAGCAATAGGGTCTTTTCAAATGAGTCAGTTCTTCGCATCAGGTGGCAAGTCTACTGGAGTTGCAGCTTCAGCATCAGTCCTTCCAATGAATATTCAGGACTGATCTCCTTTAGGATGGACTGGTTGGATCTCCTTGCAGTCCAAGGGACTCTCAAGAGTCTTCTCCAACACCACAGTTCAAAAGCAGCAATTCTTCAGCACTCAGCTTTCTTTATAGTCCAACTCTCACATCCATACATGACTACTGGAAAAACCATAGCTTTGACTACACGGACTTTTGTAGGCAAAGTAATGTCTCTGCTTTTCAATATACTGTCTAGGTTGTTCATAAATTTTCTTCCAAGGAGCAAGCGTCTTTTAATTTCATGACTGCAGTCACCATCTGCAGTGATTCTGGAGCCGCAAAAATTGTCTGTCACTGTTTCCATTGCTTCCCCTTCTATTTGCCATGAACTGATGGGACCAGATGCCATGATTGTAGTTTTCTGAATGTTGAATTTTAAGCCAACTTTTTCACTCTCATCTTTCACTTTCAGCAATAGGCTGTTTAGTTCCTCTTCACTTTGCCATAAGTGTGCTGTCATCTGCATATATGAGGTTATTGATATTTCTCCTGGCAATCTTGATTCCAGTTTGTGCTTCATCCAGCCTGGCATTTCTCATGATATATTCTCCATTTAAGTTAAATAAACAGGGTGACAATATACAGCCTTAATGTACTCCTTTCCCGATATGGAACCAGTCCGTTGTTCCATGTACAGTTCTACTTTTGCTTCCTGACCTGCATGAAGATTTCTCATGAGGGAGGTCAGCTGGTCTGGTATTCCATCTCTTTAAGTATTTTCCACTGTTTGTTGTGATACACACAGTCAAAGGCTTTGGCATAGTCAATAAAGCAGAAGCAGATATTTTTTGGAACTCTCACTTTTTCAATGATTCAACAGATGTTGGCAATTGGATTTCTGGTTCTTCTGCCTTTTCTAAATCTAGCTTGAACATCTGGAAGTTCACGGTTCACATACTGTTGAGGCCTGGCTTGGAGAATTATGAGCATTTTTTTACTATCATGTGAGATGAGTACAATTGTGTGGTAGTTTGAGTATTCTTTGGCATTGCCTTTCTTTGGGATTGGAATAAAAACTGACCTTTTCTAGTCCTGTGGCCACTGTTGAGTTTTCCAAATGTGTTGGCATATAGAGTGCAGCACTTTCACAGCATCATCTTTCAGGATTTGAAGCAGCTCAATTGGAATTCCATCACCTCCACTAGCTCTGTTCATAGTGATGCTTTCTAAGGCCCACTTGACTTCACATTCCAGGATGTCTGGCTCTAGATGAGTGATCACACCATCATGATTATCTGGGTCATGAAGATCTTTTTTGTATAGTTCCTCTGTGTACTCTTGCCACCTCTTCTTAATATCTTCTGCTTCTGTTAGGTCCATACCATTTCTCTCCTTTATTGAACCCATCTTTGCATGAAATGTTCCCTTGGTATCTCTAATTTTCTTGAAGAGATCTGTAGTTTTTCCCATTCTATTGTTTTCCTCTATTTCTTTGCATTGATCGCTGGGGAAGGCTTTCTTATCTCTCCTTGCTGGGAATTATTGCTCTCTTTTATATGGGCTTCGCAGGTGGCTCAGTGGTCAATATTTTATAATTATTGAGTGTTTATTACATTTCAGACACTACTAAGTACATTACATGTATTCATCCATTTAAACTTCACAGAAATCCAATGAGGTTGTTATTAAAACCTCCATTTCACATGCAAGAGAGCATGACACAGAGAAATCAAGCAATTTAACTTCCAGTTACACATCCAGTAAGTGGCACAGCAAAGACTGAATTTAAGCAGGCTGCTATAGAGCTCATGCTCTTAATCACTTCTCAGATAAGAAGAAGTAAATAAATAATATGGAAAGGAAAAGCCTATGCTGCCTTTTGGAAAACTGTAACATTTTACTCTAGATTGAGTTGTATCCCCGCAGTCACATGTTGTTGTTCAGTCGCTAAGTCGTGTCCGATCCTTTGTGACTCCATGAACTGCAGCACCCCAGGCTTTGCTGTCTTTCACTACCTCCCTGAGTTTGCTCAAACCCATGTCCATTCAGTCAGAGATGCTATCTAAACATCTCATTCTCTGTTGCCCCTTCTCCTCTTGCCCTCAATCTTTCCCAGCATCAGGGTCTCTTCTAATGAGTCAGCTCTTTGCATCAGGTGGCCAAAGTATTGGAGTTTCAGCTTCAGCATCAGTCCTTCCAATGGATATTCAGGGTTGATTTCCTTTGGGATTGCCTGGTGTGATCTCTTTGTTGTCCCATGGACTCTCAAGAGTCTTCTCCAGCACCACAGTTTGAGAGAACCTAATTCTTAGATGCTCAGCCTTGGTCCCTCTCTCACATCCATGCATGACTACTGGAAAAACCATAGCTTTTACTATATGGACTTTTGTCAACAAAGTGATGTCTCTGCTTTTTAAAAAAATACACTGTCTAGGTTCGTGACAGTTTTTCTTCCAAGGAGCAAGTGTTTTTTTAATTTCATGGCTGCAGTCATCATCTGCAATGATTTGGAAACCAATAAAATAAAATCTGTCACTGCTTCCACTTTTTCTCCATCTATTTGCCATGAACAGATGGGACCAGATGCTACGATCTTAGATTTTTGAATGTTGAGTTTCAAGCCAGTTTTTTACTCTCCTCTTTCACCTTCATCAAAGGCTCTTTATTTCCTCTTGACTTTCTGCCATTAAAGTGGCATCATCTGCATATCTGAGGTTGATATTTCTCCCGGCAATCTTGATTCCAGCCTGTGATTCATCCAGCCCAGCATTTCACATGATGTACTCTCCATGGAGTTGCAAAGAGTTGAATACAACTGAGCGACTAAGCACAGCACAGCACACTGTATATACGTTAAATAAGCAGGGTGACAATACACAGCCTAAACATACTTCTTTCTCAACTTTGAATCAGTCCACTGTTTCAATTGTTGCTTCTTGTCCTGCATACAGGTTCCTCAAGAGGCAGGTAAGGTGGTCTGATATTCCCATCTCTTTAAGAATTTTCCATAGCTTGTTGTGATCCACACAGTCAAAGGCTTTAGCATAGTCAATGAAGCAGAAGTTGTTGGTTTGTTTCTTTTTTAATTATCTTGCTTTTTCTATATTCCAGTGGATGTTGGCAATTTGATCTCTGGTTCCTTGTCCTTTTCTAAATCCAGCTTGTACATTTTGATACTTTAAACCCAGTACCTCAGAATCTGACTATATTTTGAGATAGGGACTTCAAAGAGGTAACTAAATTAAATGAGGTCCTATGCTGCAGCTGCTAAGTCACTTCAGTCGTGCCCGACTCCGGGCGACCCCATAGACGGCAGCCCACCAGGCTCCCCCGTCCTTAGGATTCTCCAGGCAAGAACACTGGAGTGGGTTGCCATTTCCTTCTCCAATGCAAGAAAGTGAAAAGGGAAAGTGAAGTCGCTCAGTCATATCTGACCCTTTGCAACCCCATGGACTGCAGCCTACCAGGCTCCTCCATCCATGGGATTTTCCAGGCAAGAGTACTGGAGTGGGGTGCCATTGCCTTCTCCAGAGGTCCTATGAGTGGACCTTAATACTCAATCTGAGTAGTATCTTTGTAAGAAGAGGAAATCTAAAGACCATGTGAGGACACAGGAGGTAGGCAGCCATCTGCAAGTAAATAGGCCTTAGAAGAAAACCAATCCTGCTGACACTCTTGATCTTGGACCTCTAGTCTCCAGAACTGTGCAAAAATTAGTTTACATTATTTAAGCCACCCGCTCTGTGGTATTTTGTTATGGCAACCCTAGCAAACTAAATCACATTCTAAGGTGTGTTTTAGTTATCAGAGGTGTGTTATTAAAATACACGTCCAGACATTATTTCCTCTAAGAAGTTCCCCTTGGCTTAGCTGAATCTTGTTTCCACACTTAGCTGTTTTTATGGTGTCCTGTTTACATAAATGTATTCCCCACTGAGCTGGATCCAGGCCCAAACTCTTTATTCATCATCTTTATATCCCTACAAGGCACACAGGTGCCTAGCTTTGTTTATTTTTTTCTTATTTGTGTCTAATATTGCTATCCTTCCTGTAGATTTATTTTTAAGACCAATTCTTTTCTGTTCTCTATTCCTACAGCTGCCATCCAAATCCTTTCATCCAGAGATTATCTTTGACTCACATATATACAGTCCAAGAATTTTATCTTCCCTAAATAAGCGGTAAAAACCTTGCAAAAGAGAAGTTTTTCAGACAATGCTAAAGAAAGGTACTATGAAAAAACTGGTGCTCCCTCCCCTTTTTTCAAAATTTTTACCTGACCTTATTTGTCTACTTTCTTTTTGGCTGCACTGGGTCTTTCCACGCTTTGCTGAGCGTGGATTTTCTATAATTGAAGGGAGCAGGGACGACTCTTCACTGGGGTGCATGGGCTTCTCACTGCAGTGGCTTCTTCTATTGCACAGCACAGGCTCTAGGCACACAGGCTTCTGCAGTTGTGGCTCATGGGCTAAGTGCTCTGCAGCCTGTGGAATCTTCCTAGAGCAGGGATGGAACCCATGTCCCCTGCATTGGCACGTGGATTCTCACCCATTGTACTAACAGGGAAGTCCTGGGTCAGGTTTCTGAGACTCTGGGAATTCTGCAAAAAAGCTATAGGCTCACGTCCTAATTAAGTTCTAGGTAAAAAGGACACCATGTGCTTGTTTTTTTGCTGGGAGCAGTGACTCAGGATTCTTAGAAACCTCTCTTTTTAGATACATAAACTCAGCTCTGGCTCCTTGAAAGCTCATTCGACTCCCTCACAAAGCTTCTGAAACTTCTTTAAAATTAAATTCATTACCTCTTCGTGCTTTTTGAGGTGAGTGGGAATGATGAAGGCCTCAGTAAATCTTAATAATAGTCTATTTGATCAGACTTGGCTTACAAAGAAACACATCATGAAGACAGCTTCATAGTAAATGTGATTCTAACGAATGAAGAAAGGAGGCATTAAAAAAAAAGTGAAATTCATTGAAAGACAAGCCATTTCGATTCATGACATTTTAAAACATACACTGCCATGATGGAGATGGCAGAAATTTATAATTGGCCTATATCAAGGGAGTTTACATAATAAACACTGTATTTATAGTACAATGTGGCTAAATGGTAAAGAATCTGCCTGCAAAGCAGGAGACTCAGGAGATGCAGGTTCGATTCCTGGGTTGGAAAGATCCCCTGGAGAAGGAAATGGCAACCCACTTCAGTAGTCTTGCCTGGAGAATCCCATGGACAGAGGAGTCTGGTGGACTCTAGTTCATAAGATCATAAAGAGTTGGACACGACTGAGCATGAGCATGAGCACTGTGATTTATTTGCTATCTAGGTGCTACAAAGCAACATTAGTTTGCCCATTTTCCTTTTGAAGATTTCAGTGTATGGATAGCTTTGTATATTTTGATTATAAGAAAATCTCAGTTTTGAAACCTATGTGAATTTTGTTCAATTACTGCAAAGCTATACATTGTAAAACTCAGTATGTTTTAAGAATACTCTTACTTCCATATCTTATGAAATTAAATATATATGTGTGTATTATTTTACAGTGTGTTTGTCATACTCTGAAAATGCTATAATACTGCAAAGTTGGCCAAGCAGAAAAGTAATTCAGGTATGAACTACAGATATGATATTAGCACATAGCATAGACTTCCACCAACTAAGAAGGAAATGATGTCAGTACCTTAATGATGGCAGAGCATAATGATCGCAGAGCATATCTGTGCACAGAGCATGGGCTTGCCTGAGAATCAAGACTTGCGCTGTATCTCAGCCAGGCTATTGGTTCACAGTGATCTTGAGCAAGTCAGTTAGCCTCAGTCCCCACTGAGATAAGGATATTCTCAAATTATAGGAATGTGTCAGAATTAATGGTTTGTTATGATGCGAATTAGCAGAATAAGGAACTGGCCAGAAAGAAGCTGGCAATGAACCTTCCCTCAAAGTTTGCCTGTCTTCTGATTTAATCTTTCAGGAGAATCCAGTTTTAAGGATTACAGAGGAGTCTAATCAAAATACTTGCCATAGAAACTCTAATATTACAAGAGACCTAAGGTCATTAGAATTACTTAGAGCTTGAGCAAAATTAAGTTGAATAAACCTACTATTGTAAGAGACAAAATAACTCTACGAGTCTTTATAGCTTTCAGAAGGGAAGGTCAGAAGAGAAGATAGTGAAAGAGGTATATAGATGCATAACTTTGGGGTCTAGGTCTAACAGAGAAGACTTTCAAAGTGAGAAACTGATTATGATTGGGCAACTTAATTAATAAGAATACACGATTGATAGACACAGAGAGACAAGAGTCCTGAAGCAAGTCTTCCTAAGTACACTCTTGCATAAGCAAGCCCTTCGCCCAGGTGAGACAACACTTTTTCTGATGAAGTTAGAAATTTCCTGAACCAAACAGAAAAGTTACTTACTAGTTTATGAGTCATATAATCCTATTTAAGAACTTTGGCCACCTGATGCAAAGAACTGGCCCCTTGGAAAAGACCCTAATGCTGGGAAATATTGAAGGCAGGAGGAGAAGGGGACAACAGAGTATGAGATGGTTGGATGGCATCACTGACTCGATGGACATGAGTTTGAGCAAGCTCCGAGAGTTGGTGATGGACAGGGAATCCTGGCATGCTATAGTTCACAGTGTTGCAAAGAGTCAGACATTACTGAGTGACTGAACGGAATTGAGAACAAATAGATAAGTAAAGACAGGCATTCTCAAGTCTTGGTCTTGATGGTTAAGCTGTGTGGTTACAGAGGGCAGTAACTGCCACAGAACTTGGCACTAAAAAGTGGGAGTGCTACTGTATCAAAGAGGGTGTTTGCTATGACCAGTGCATTTTCTTGGCAAAACTCTATTAGTCTTTGCCCTGCTTCATNATGACACCACCCTTATGGCAGAAAGTGAAGAGGAACTAAAAAGCCTCTTGATGAAAGTGAAAGAGGAGAGTGAAAAAGTTGGCTTAAAGCTCAACATTCAGAAAATGAAGATCATGGCATCCAGTCCCATCACTTCATGGGAAATAGATGGGGAAACAGTGGGAACAGTCAGACTTTATTTTGGGGGGCTGCAAAATCACTGCCAATGATGACTGCAGCCATGAAATTAAAAGACATTTACCCCTTGGAAGAAAAGCTATGATCAACCTAGATAGCATATTGAAAAGCAGAGACATTACTTTGCCGACTCAGGTCCGTGTAGTCAAGGCTATGTTTTTCCAGTAGTCATGTATGAATGTGAGAGTTGGACTGTAAAGAAAGCTGAGCGCCGAAGAATTGATGCTTTTGAACTGCTGTGTTGGAGAAGACTCTTGAGAGTCCCTTGGACTGTAAGGAGATCCAACCAGTCCGTCATGAAGGAGATCGGCCCTGGGATGATACTAAAGCTGAAGCTCTAGAACTTTGGCCACCTCACGTGAAGGGTTGACTCATTGGAAAAGACTCTGATACTGGGAGGGATTCGGAGCAGGAGGAGAAGGGAACGACTGAGGATGAAATGGCTGGATGGCATCACTGACTCGATGGGCGTGAGTCTGAGGGAACTCCGGGAGTTGGTGATGGACAGGGAGGCCTGGCGTGCTGCGATTCATGGGGTCACAGAGTCGGACACGACTGAGCAACTGAACTGAACTGAACTGAAATTTATCCATGTGTATATTCTAAAGCACCAGCAATTCTATTCTTAGGTATTCAATGTATACCCTACAGATATACATTCTGTTCATCAAATAATACATATAAGAATGTTAATAGCAACCCTATCCTTAGTAACTCAATTCTGGAAATAATTCAACAATAATATACAGTATAATGGATAAATAAATTATGGCATTTCATACAATTTAAAACTATAACATAATAGCAATAAGTGAAAACAGCTATGTGAAACATGGATGAATTTTGCAAAGGTATTTTGAGCTAAAGGAACTAGATATAATGTAAATAACTCCATACACACAAATTTCAAAAACAGATAATTTAAGCTGTGGTGTTACTGAGTAGAGGGGTTACTACTCAGGGGAGAGCAAGAGACATACCTCTGGAGTGCTAACTAATGTTCTATTTCATTAGCTCAGTCATAGTTACATGGGTATATTCACTTTGTGGAAATTCACTGAATTGCACAACCATGATTCTGCATTTTTTGCAATATCAATTTTTCAAGTAAAATTTTACAAAAATATTAATTGCAGCTATATTACATAATGAGAAATACATTTTCCATTTGTTTTTATGGCTTTCTGTATTTTCCAAATTATTTATGATAAATATTTTTTGAACAGCTTTATTGAAGCATAATTTACGTGGATAAAATCAACTTAGTACAATTCAATGAAGCTTGGCAAATGTATAAATATGTATAACCACCACCAAACTGAAGATATAGAACACCTTCATCTCCTCAAAATGTCTCTAATATCTTTTTGAAATAAATCCCTTTACCATCCTAGCCTGATCACTGGTCTGCTTTCTATTGCTATTGTTTTGCCTTTTCTAAAAATTGCATATCAATCAGATCATAAAGTACAGAAATTTTTGTGTCTGGCTTTTTTCTCCTTATGTAATATTTTCAAGATGGTTCTATGTTATTGCATGTATCAGCAGTTCTTTCTTCTACTGAGTAGGATTGCATTGTATGGACATAGCACAATTTATTTTATTTATCTATCCAGCAGCTAAAGGACACTTGGGTCGTTTTCTTTTTTGCTATTATGGAATCAAGTGACTAAGAGCATTTGAATATATTTCTCTTTCTCTTGGATACTTAACTAGGAATAGAATTTCTCAGCTTTATAAGTATATGTTTAATTTTATAAGAAATTGCCAAACTGTTTTCCAAAACAGCTGTACCACTTTGTATTTCCACCAGCAACGTAAGAGAGCTCAAGCTGTTCCACCTCCTCACTAACACTTAGTATTACTGCCTATTTTCATTTTATGTGGTAGCATCTCATCATGACTTTAATTTGCATTATCCTTACGACTAGCGATGCCGTTTCTATATATGTCAGTGAAGGTATCTGATTGAATATTTTGCTCATTTTTAATTGTGTTGTTTGTCTTATTGTTGAGCTGTAACACCTCTTTATGTATTCTGGATACGAGTCTTTTGTCAGATACATGTCATTTGTGTTTTCATCTTCCTAATGATGTCTTTCAATGAGCAAAGGTTTTCATTTTCATAAAGTTCAATTTATCAATTTTTTAATGGTCTGTGTTGTTTGGGCAATGTTTGCATTATAGAGAAAAACATGTCTTTTAAAAAGGAGCTGACAATGACTAAAAGGTTAAAGAGACAGAATTGATCAATCTAACTTGGGGTGATTCAAATCCAAACATTAAAACTATTTGCTTGAACAAAATGGACAGTTTGGAGAAAGAATGGTGTGAATACAAAAAAAGGTTGAACAACACTGCTCATAATGTTGTTAATTATAATGCTCACAATCAAATACTAAAAAAGTATTTGATTTAAGGTGCAGGGAAAAGACTATGGCATCTAGTCCCATCACTTCATAGCAAACAGATGGAGAAAAAGTGGAAACTGACAGATTTTATTTTCTTGGGCTTCAAAATCACTACAAATAGTGACTGCAGCCATGAAATTACATCCGTACACCTATGGCTGATTCATGTTGATGTCTGACAGAAAACAACAAAGTTCTGTAAAGCAATTATCTTTCAATTAAAAAATACATAATTTTTTTAAAAATGCTTGCTCCTTGGAAGAAAAGCTATGATGAACCTAGACAGCATATTAAAAAAGCAGAGACATCACTGTGCCAACAAAGGTCTGTATAGTCAAAGCTATTATGGTTTTTCCAGTAGTCATGTATGGATGTGAGAGCTGGACTATAAAGAAGCCTGAGCACTGAAGAATTGGTGCTTTCGAACTGTGGTGCTAGAGAAGATTCTTGAGAGTCCCTTGGACAGCAAGGAGATCAAACCAGTCAATCCTAAAGGAAATCAACCCTGAATATTCACTGGAAAGGAAGGACTGACACTGAAGGTGAAACTCCAATACTTTGGCCACCTGATGCGAAGAGCTGACTCATTGGAAAAGACCCTGAGGCTGGGAAAGATTGAGGGCAGAAGCAGTAGGGGGTAACAGAAGATGAAACACTTGGATGGCATCACCAACTCAATGGACATGAGTCTGAGCAGTCTGGGAGATAGTGAAAGACAGGGAAGCCTGGCATGCTGCGGTCCACGGGGTCACAAAGAATTGGACACGACTTAGCAACTGAACAACTGGGGGGAGGGGGGGTGGTATGTGTGGTGGGGAATGGATCAATTTTATAGTAGAAGTTACTATTTTAAGAGAGCTTAGTCTCAGTTTACAAAAATGAAAACAAATATGGTTATTTCGTTTCAAATAGTCCTTCAAAACAAAGTGAAATTAAAGAGAGAACCAGCTCTTAATGAATTTAAGAATAGTAAAGGGAGAAAAACTCTTTTTCTTAAAGAAAACAGTAGGAAAAATAATACAAAAGAGAATCTGGGGAATGGTTTAGCTGAATCATTAAGCCATATTCTGGATAAGAAAAAGACATGCTTTTAAAATGAAAACACATATTTAATTCTATTACATAATTAGTTTGGACTATATGTAAAATAAGCAAAAATAACTAACTACTATTAGAGAGACATCTTTTTTAAGACTAATATGAATCCTGCCCCATAGAGATTTTATTTTTTATTTTTTATCAAATTTTTATCAAAGTATAGTTGATAGGCTGTTGGGTTAATTTCTGCTGTACAGCAAAGTGATTCCATTACATATATACATACGTATATGTATGTATTTTTCCATTATGGTTTGTCATAGGATATTGAATATAGCTCTTTGTGTTATATAGTAGGACTTTGTTATTTATCCATTCTATGTATAAAAGCTTATATCTGCTAACCTCAACCTCCCATTCCATCCTTCCTCCCACCTCCTACCCCCTTGGCAACCACCAATCTATTCTCTGTGTCTGTGATTCTATTTCTGTTTCATAGATAGATTCGTTTGTGTCATATTTTAGATTCCATACATAAGTGATATCATATGGTTTTGGTTTTTTCCCTTCTGAGTTACTTCATTTAGTATGATGATCTCTATTTTCATCCATGTTGCTGCAAATGGTATTATTTTATTATTTTTTATAGCTGAGTAGGCAATGGCAACCCACTCCAATACTCTTGCCTGGAAAATCCCATTGATGGAGGAGCCTGGCAGGCTTCAGCCCATGGGGTCACTAAGAGTCTGACATGACTAAGCGACTTCACTTTCACTTTTCGCTTTCACACATTGGAGAAGGAAATGGCAACCCACTCCAGTGTTCTTGCCTGGAGAATCCCAGGGACGGGGGAGCCTGGTGGGCTGCCGTCTACAGGGTCACACAGAGTCAGACATGACTGAAGCAGTTTAGCAGCAGCAGCAGTATTCCATAGTACATATATACCACATCTCATTTATCCATTCATCTGTTGATGGATATTTAAGTTGTTTCCTCTTGGCTATTGTGAATAGTGCTGCAATGAACACAGGGGTGTATGTATCTTTTTGAGTCATATTTATGCCTAGGAGTAGGCTTGCTGGATCATATGGTAATGCTATTTTTTTGTTTTCTGAGGAATCTTCATATTGTTTTCCACAGAGGCTGTACCAATTTATTAATACATTCTTACCAACACTGTAGGAGGGTTCCCTTTGCTCCACAATCTCTCCAGCATTTGTTATTTGTAGACTTTTTAATGATGGTCATTCTGACTGGTATGAAGTGGTAACTCATTGTAGTTCTGATTTGCATTTTTCTAATAACTAGCAATGTCAAGCATCTTTTCATTTGAAGAATGAAGTTTAGTTCTTTTGCCTATTTTTTGATTGAGTTGTTTTTTTGTTGTTGTTGTCATTGAGTCCGTCACATCAGCTGTATGTATATTTTGGAAATTAAGTCCTTGTTGGTTTGCAAATATTTCCTTCCATTCTAAGTGTTTATTTATTTATTGTTTGTTTGTTTGTCTATTTTCTTTATGGTTTCCTTTGCTGTGCAAAAGCTTGTAAATGTGATTAGGTCTATTTGTTATTTTTGTTTCTATTTCCCTGGAGACTGATCTAAGAAAACATTGGTACAATTTATGTCAGAGAATGTTTTCCCTATGATCTCTTGTAGGAGTTTTATGGTGTTTAAGTCTTTAAGCCATTTTGAGTTTTTCTGTGTGTATGGTGAGAGGGTGTGTTCTGACTTCATTGATTTACATGCAGCTGCAGAACACACCTTTTGTTAATGGGTTTCTCTAATTAGACATTGTATTTTTAACACTTATCAGTCAATAAGCTAACATTCCATGTCCTCCAAGACATGTGTAGACAAAGCCACTGGGCCCATCATCACTTTTAATTCCTGTTATAAAATCCAAGAAAATATAATTTTTAAAACCTCTGAAGATTGATAGGCTTTACAGCTAAATTAAAAACAAAATAAGAGGTTGATCTCTTTCCCTAGTATTTCTAGTGTTTTCAGAAGCACTATATTTAATCACAAGCACTAAAGTAATTGCCAAAGTTAAAAGATAGACAAAATTTAAAATGAGCTCTCCCTTGAAATTGTAACTTCAATATAAAATTGAGGGTTCCCCCCCCCCTCAGCCAGGCAACTTCATAGGGATAATTATTCATCTCTAGGAGAAAAATAAATAAGCTTAATGCATATTGTAATGTTACTACTATAGAATGAGTAAATGATAAAAGAAAATGTATACAAGCTCAATATTTGGTATTTTCAATATAATTGTGATTCAGATAGGGAATGCATTTTTAATGTTGCTTTTTCAATGTATTGAGTTTTTCTAAGACAGAAAAGCTTTCCTAAATTAGATTTTCTTTTAATTCTCCAGAATACTAAAGAAACAAGAGAACAACTTGCTTTTGATAAGATCTTTCTTTTAAATGTGACAGAGAGAGACCCAATTTGCCCAGCTAACTGGATTAGAGTAATCCTAAATAATTTAGCTTCCATTTACAGTTTGGGCAAGTTCATTATATGTGAATTCCCAGAAACTCCTCTCCTTAAACTCCTTTTGATCAATTAAAGTGCACTTTTAAGTAGGAAATGTACAAAATCTCCATAGACTGTGGCTCCAAGTATTTTTCCTCATATTTTTATTCATGTCTTCATGCTAAGAAAGGGAACTAAAACGTGCTGAGGTCTAAAATATACACTCTTCAGAAGTAAGTCAGTTTCTTACTAGAAATAAGCATCTCACTAAGATAGAACTTTCTTAAAGGTAGGAATTTTATGAATTTTGTCTTATTCACCACTATAACCCCAGTTCCTGGGACACAGGCAAGCTCAATAAAAATCTCTATCTGCCTAGTATATATAAGAAAACTATTAAATACTTTAAAATATTATTTAATATCCATAAAATATAGCAGAAGCTCTAGAAAAGGTAAATGAAATATATATATATGTATGTACATACATGTATATGTACGTAAAGAAAGCTGATACTGCACCTGATGCCAGGTTTTCGCCACCTTCAAAATAACGACTTGGTTTACTACATTAAAAAAAAAATTGGTTTTTTACAATAAGCCAATCACAAGTAAATCTTTCTTTTATACAAGTAAATCATTCTCTTCAGCAGGAAATGACTATCATCATTTCAATCAGATGAAAAACTGCTTCTCAAAGAAAGAATAGGTAACTCTCCCAAAATCTCTTCAACTGTTAAGCAATGTTAACTTATTCAAACCAAGGCCTTATCAGCTTCCCAGAACAGAACTGACATCTCATCTGGGTCATAAAAACCAAATGTGAATTCAACTGGATCTCAAAGACACATTTCACGGATCCTTCTCTTCATGCCCATTTTTGACTCCATACTCTTTGATTGCCTCTTCATGAGACAATAAATCTCTAATATTATTTTATAAAGGGAGAACAGAATGGTAATTCAGCACAGTAGAGTTAATTTTTAAATTATTAATAGTTTAGTCATTTAGTTTAGTTACAGCTTAGTATTGTTCTATAAATGAACAAATTTTTTGTCAAACTGGGAAATGCTATATGGTGGAGTACAAAAAAGTGACCATTAATTCTTGGCAGCAATACCCACAGTGAGATGGTGTCTATTTTCCCACTCCTTGAACCTAGGCTGGACTGTGACAATTTTTTATTAAGCTCAACAATTTCACGTGGTAATGTTAACTGTATCACTCTCTAAAAATGTATTGGTACATCTCCAGTCAATAACGTTTGGGTAATAAAAGACATATATCTCCAGTCAATAATTCTCTGAGTTATGAGCCCAGTCCTCAAGAGACCTTACTTATGCTCACTCTGTAAATGTGAACGTATCTTGGCGCTTTATAGAGGATGCAGTGTCTTGTAGGGAGAAGAAAAAGCATTGGCCACACAGGTGAGATCTTGGACCTACGTTCACCCCCAGAAAACACCATAAATAGTAAGATGAACCATCTTAGAAAGGCCCAGGCTAAGATGCCAACCACAGAACAAGTATCTTTGTTTTAAGGCAAAAAGTTCTGGAAGATTTGTTATACAATATTAATAACTTATTCACTCTCTTCTAAAGTTTCTTTTGTCTATGATTACTGCAGATATAATCAGTATTTGTAGAACCATTACAGATTTGCCCTACAGAAGTTCTCTTTCACACAATTTCCACCAGAAGAAAAGCAAAATACATCTGATTCACTTATATATGGTATTGTTAACTATATTTCTGACAGTTTAGCATACTTATAGAAACCAAATCCCCCAATTACAGTTTTACAGATCTGATGATTAGAAAAATTTTCTATAGACTGGCTTTTGGCTGCCTATATCTTAAACCTTGTTTTGTTCCACTGCACACATACTTTCCATGCTGGGCACCTTAAGCATATTCATATCACTTTGGCCACACACCTATGAATCACAGCATCAATCAAGTTGGCAGAGTGGGCAACAGGAGTATTTCTAGAAGCTATTCTTATGCCAGAGTGAGGAAACAGTAACTTAAATATATGGGAAGTAATGATGTGGATCACATAAATATATTTCATTACATGAAAACAAAACATATTCTCCACTTATATTTCCTTAGGCCTCAAACAATGCCTAGGGTCATTCCAAAACCACTCAAAAGAAGGAAAAGTGAAATGGAAGAGAAGTCAGAGTGGGAAAAGACAGCAGACTTAATTGATTGCTGTTACATGTCTTGTACAAATTTTACAAAAGCATACAGCTTTTGGGACGAATGGCATTCACTGGAATGGTCTTCATCATGGAAGTGACGCTAAAGATTAAGTTTCCTTAGCTTTCAGCTGGATCCACCTCTTATCTTCTCCCTCTTCCTAGCTTCCTTCCTCTGCTCAGTCTCAGAAGCAGCAGTAAATCTTCCTCCCTATGTTTAAGATCCTCTGGAAAATCACTTTTCTAACCTAAGCACTGCCAATTTATGGTCACATTCATATTTTTTCCTTCTATTTGCTTCAAATCCCAGAACTTGCATTTCATGGCAGTGTAAGCCACCAGAAAAGATAATTGCTTGAGTGTGATAATGGTGACTGACAATTTCATCTCCAAACTATTTATCAGTTCACACTCCATGTATCAGGATTCAAGAGAACATGACACCTCTTGTCAAGAAAACAAAAGGATCTTGTGACAGCATTTCAATTGAATTTCTCACCTGGCACTCACCACATTAGCACTCAGTTAAAATAACTCTATTTATTATTCCAAAAAACACACAAAAATGGATGCTCCAGACAAGGTAAATGAAATTACATACATATACAAAAAAGGTAATACTGCACCTGATTCCAGGTTTTCACCACCTTCAAAATAACCTGTCATGTTTATTATAACTTTTTTTATTTGTTTCTGACAATAAGCCAATCACAGGTCATTCTTTTATACAAGTAAATCATTCTTTTCAGCAGAAAATGACTATCGTGCAGAACAGTAAGCAAAACATGTCAATCTCAAAGTTCAAACTAAAGTGTCTCTTAGTTACTTGTAAACCTCAGTGAAAGTGTCAGTGCAAAACTCTAAGTAAACCTTCAATTATCTTGACTCTTAGTCTTCAGGAGACAGTGGAGCATAGTTGTCAAGGTCATGGGCCAAACTAGGGTATGTTTTCCTCAAAGTTCTGCTATGACTGGTGGGAAGATTTAAGCAAATTGCTCAAATCTTCTAAGCCTCAGTTTTCTAGTTTATTAATTGCAGACAATAACACTACTTTCTTTATAGAGTAGTTGATGTGGATTAAACGAGCCGATATACATAACTTAGCACATTGACTCACAAGAAAGAATGATCACTTCTCATTATTTTTCCCATTTATATTTTCTCATTAGAATCATCCTTTTGATCTGAGAAAGAGCACTGGGGAAGGGAACAACAAAAATGAAAAAACAACTCAACCTGTCCTTCCAGGACTGATTCCAGCTTCCTATTTCAACAACCTGCCTAAGTCACTCCAAAGCAGGAGTTTTCTATTGTTCTTGCCTTGGGTGCCACTTTAGTTCTAAAGACATGGCTTCTGTCTCTGCAGTTCCTCACATATATCTTCTGTCAAATATATTTTCTTTATAGATATGTTCTTCTAAAAGAATAAGTGCAAAGGCAGAAAATAAATTTAGTCTATCAAGCTGTATTGAAAATGCTAAATCAATTTTTGGGAAAGGGAAATACTGAGAAAAAGTACCAAAATAGAGATCTGAAAATAGCTTTAATTTTTTTAAAAGTGCTGGTAAAGCCCTAACGAAACCTGAATAATGTCCTCCAAACACTAGGCAACTTCATCATCACCAAACATTTACTTTGTGCCTACACAATTCCAAACACTTTGTTGGAACTTCCCTGGTGGTCCAGTGCTTAAGACTCCATGCTTCTGCTGTGGAGAGCACAGGTTTCATCTCTGGTTGGGTAACAAAGATCCTGTATGCCATGTGGAGTGGCAAAAAAATTAAAAAACAAACAAACAAAAAAAACTCTGCTGTGTTCGATACAAAGAGATAAATGACAAGGCATCTGCCCCCAAATAAGCACATTATCCAGTTCAGAACATGGGGCCAAATCTGAAAAGACACACTATAAAGACTAGAATGAACCTTATATTTTCAACAAAAAAGAATGAATAAGACAGACAGAAAGTATTTGAACTGATGAGAAGATAAAGCAATTCCAGGGCCATCAGTAAAATTTTTACCCAGTAGGTTTGATAAAGGCTTGCTCTTCACTAAAGCATGAGGCCTTGAGACCTTGAACTTTTGAATCATCCACAGTGACCATTTCAAAGGCTGGCATCAGCAAAATGGTCTTGTTGGCCTCTCTGAGGAATTCTAGGCCTTGTTCACTTCTCCTGTGCCCCAAAGCCCACTAAACCCATTGTTGATCAGAAAGATCAGACTCTGGTCTCTAAACTGGATCACAGAGGACTGCTCCTCTGTGAGGTCAGTCCAGACTGACCTCAACACTTGACCTTAGAGGTGAAGTTTCCACTGTGTGAGATCTTACCCTGCCAGTTCTCTTCCTCCTAAGATGTTATGATGGTAATAAAGAAAGAAAACGATGGCTAACTCTTCCCTCCATTTTTGTCTTTCTGGACTCTCTTACTTGATGAAGTAAGGCTAAGCTTAGGACCTGTTCTCCTCAAGGGAAAGCCTGCTCCTCTCTTTCTCTTTCCTCCCTGCTCTTTCTTTTTCTTCTCATCTGCTCTTTCTGTTCCACAAAGCAATTGAATCAGTAGGCTTATTGACAACCCAAGAGGGCCCAGGGAGGGCACATTAAGACACTGGGACAGACTCTGTCTTCAGCTATCCTTATGCCTTGCACCTTGGCACACTTGGATCTTATTATCTTACCACATGAGATAGTAAGATCCAAAGGTGAACTGGGCATTGTTGTAGAAATGGTCAGAACAAGATTTTCAGCTTTCTTTGCTTCCTTGCCACTGAAGCCATTTCAGTATATATAGATGAAGGAACTTTTATGGCGTTCTGGTTAGTTCCCACTTGCTTGGCTTTGAGTTTAGGAGTGAAGTTACAGAAGTTGTTACAAATTGATGTCACTGTGCTCTACTGGTCAATATATCCTGTACACACACTTTCTCTGAGGAGTTTTTCAGGGAAGAATGACCAAGGCTGAGAAGGATTTAGACACTCATGACTCCTCTTGCCAAATGCCATCCAAGTATTATATTGACATCAAATGTTAATAGCATTCATTCCTTTATTCTGAATAGCTCTGCCTAGAAGGCATAAGAACAAGCAAATATCATATTCTATTATGAATGTGTCCTCCATTTGACTTTTCAAAACATGAGTGAATATTTGGAGAGCAGAATTGAACTTCTCATACCTCTGACAAGAGGACCACAGGAACCTGAGAGACAGACATCCCTCTATTTTCCACAATTACAAATCAAATGGAAATTTCTTCATCTTCAATTTTAGCAACAAAAATAGCCAGATTCACCTGAAAGATCATATTCACTTTACTAGACAAGCTAAAGCCGGGGTTGGGAAGCAGGGAATAGCTAGTTGTTTTTTCTAGTCAGGTGCATCCAAAGTAGAAGAAAAGTGGGAGGAAAGTTGTAGCCTGGTGGAAACAGTCCTGCTCTGTCTTAGCTGGCCCTGGGAATCATTTCTGAGCTTAATTTTGGCTGTTTTCACAGCAATTTTTAGACTATGAGGAATTTAACATCTCTTGTTCTCAGTTTTTGGCCTTAACTGAAAATCTGAGACAACAGGAAAAGTCTCACTTAAGAACCTATTAAATTTGTATATGAGCTCCAAATTCTTTAAAATGTCAGCAAAAATAGCAATATACAAGATAAACTTTGAAAATGCCAAAATAATCAATGAAATATCATAATCATTAAAGTTTTCTTCACAGTTGGAAAATTATCAAATCTCTTTGCTGTAAGCAGTTCTGATTTTATTCTCAAAGGCCTCTATTAAAAATATGTATACACAATATATTTATAGATGTATATCACACTGAGAGGATGTGCCAGATAGATATGCCTACCCAGAGAAATGATACTATTCACAAGTCAGTTACTGAGTTTCCCTTTAAGCCCTTTGGGCTGGCTATCCATCATTTGGCTCTCAGCATTATTTCCAGGCTTCTAGAATCTCCTCTATCACAGGATGGCTGGGAGCCTTTATGCTATATCTCACAGACTTCCTTGCCAGATGCTTTCCAGTGAGATTCTGCCAATGAAAGTCACTGTTGGGGGACTGAAAGGCAAAAGGGAAAGAAAAATCTGTGTTGTTTTTTTTTTTTTCCTGCATTAGCAAGTAGGGTAGGGCATGTGCAGGCTCTGGGGTCCTGCTTAGGCAGTACATTTCCACAGCAGTGGCAGAGGTGGCGCCCTGTCAACCTCAGCAGTACGATGCTTCTGGCTCCAGATCCAGCAACTGCAGCCTCTGAAGCAGGAGGCTGTGGCTCCCAGGTTCCTGCAACATCAGTGGGGATATGGACTCCTTGTTGAATTCAGTCACCAAGTCGTATCTGACTCTGTGACCCTATGGACACTATGCATGCCAGGCTTCCTTGTCCTTCACTCAGTTCATTTCAGTTCAGTTGCTCAGTCGTGTCTGACTCTTTGCAACCCCATGGACTGCAGCGTGCCAGGACTCCCTGTCCATCGCCAACTCCTAGAGTTTACTCAAACTCATGTCCATTGAGCCGGTGATGCCATCCAGCCATCTCATCTTCTGTCATCCCCTTCTCCTTCTGCCTTCAGTCTTTCCCAGCATCACAGTCTTCACATCAGATGGTTAAAATATTGAAGCTTCAGCTTCAGCATTAGTCATTCCGATGAATATTCAGGGTTGATTTCCTTTAGGACTGACTGATTTGATCTACTTGCTGTCCAAGGGACTCTCAAGAGTCTTCTCCAGCATCACAAATTTGAAAGCATCAATTCTTTGGCACTCAGTCTTCTTTATAGACTCCTAGTTGTCTGCAAAGGGCAGTGATAGTTTCGGCTGCAGCAAAGCCACAGTGGAACCTCAACAGTCTCCTCAGCATGGAAATCTTGGGTTCTGGGTAACCCCATTTCCTCTGCTATCCCTCCAGCAGATAAGTAATAGGTAGGTAACTTCACTTCCCCTTCTTTACTCCTTCAGTCTTTCCAATTTCATCACCAGTTCCTTACATATTTCCCTAGTTTTCCCAGATGAAAACTTAATAATATACCTTCTTATCTCTTGTAGCACTAATGACTCAAGGGAAAACAGCAAAGATATGTACACAGACACACACACACACGCACACACACACACGCACACATATATGCATGCATGCTAAGTCGCTCCAGTCATCCACCTCTTTGAAGCCAAACAGACTAGAGACCACCAGACTTCTCTGTTCATGGGATTCTCCTGGCAAGAATATTGGAGTGGGTTGCCATGCCCTTCTCAAGGGGATCTTTCTGAACCAGGGATCGAACCCACATCTCTTACATCTCCACATTGTCAGACAGGTTCTTTTACCAGTAGCACCTGGAATTCCCATATATACATATGCATACAGTTAATTTTTATACATAGGTATATGCATGTTTGATAAATGATGTAAAATTGTACAATTTAAAAATAACTTACACAGGGCAGAATTAGTAAATCTCTGAAGTGAAAATGTTAATAAGTTACAGAATTAAGGTTAAACTTGATGGATTAAATATATATATTCAATCCCAAAATACCACTAGAACAAGAGTAAATTTAAAAAACAATGTACAAAATACAAAAACAAATAATATTGGAGAGGGAATGAAACAGGAGGGATAGTAGACAAGAGACAAAAATACAATTTTGTAAGATGGAAAGGCTAGAGAAATCTCATTAGCAGAGCTCAAAAAGGTGAAGTAAAGGATTTAAACAGCAAATCATCAAAAAAGGTCAGGAATGTATTTTTAAAAATCAGAAATCCAAGTAGCTTCAGACTTAAAAATTATAACAAATCAATAGAAATCAACAAAGCAACGTTTTCTAAATTTTTTAGGGAAAGTTATCTGTCACCTAAACTTCAATTCTCAGCTATACTTCAATCAAATGCAAAGATAGCGTTAAAACATTCTTGGCATACAGTATCTTTAAAATTTTATCTTATATGCAGTCTTAGTTTTAAAAAAATCCAAAAAATGTGCTTCATTAAGACAAAGAAATAGAAAACAAGATGGCAGAGGAGTAGGTGGACGTGGAGCACATCTCACTCCACGGATACATCAGGAATACACCTTCAGACACAGAAGTGCATGCAGAACATCAGCTGAGAGCAGACAGAAGTACCTGACCAGTGGAAAAGAATAAATAGAACCACGCAAAACTCAGTAGGACGAAGGAACTAGGGGGAAAAAAGGGGAGTGTTAATAGGACTGGATCTGCCCTTGGCGGGTTTGGGAACTGAAGCAGGGCTCTGATGCTCACATTGCAGCAAGTATCTGAGTCAGAGAAGAAACATTTAAGACTGAGAGTGAAACAGTTGATCTGCGGCAGCCTAAATAGAATGAGAATCAGACAGTCCTTGCCACAGCCATACATACCCCAGACAGGAATGCTGGTCCCCTGGAAGGTGCAGCGGCTGAAAGCTGGAGTTTAGGGATTGTGGAGTAATCCCAGGGTGAGGGCTGCTGTTGGCATTGGAGGGATGGATTGAGGGGATGTGAGGGTGGAGATCATGGTGGGAAATGCTGATGGAGTGAAGCCAGGAAGCCATGGAAGCAAGGCGATACTGCTTACTGAAAGGGAAAAATCTACAATCAAGATTACTGTACCTAGCAAAGATCTCATTCAAAACTGATGGAGAAGTTAAAAGCTTTTCAGACAAGCAAAAGTTAAAAGAATTAAGTACCACCAAACTAGCTTTACAACAAATGTTAAAGAGACTTATAGAGTCAAGAAATACAAGAGAAGGAAAAAGATCTACAAAATCAACCCCAAACAATTAAGAAAATGGTGATAGGAACATATATATCGATAATTACTTTAAATGTAAATAGATTAAATGCTCCAACCAAAAGACACAGACTGGCTGAATGGATAGAAAAACAAGACTTATATATATGCTATCTACAAGAACCCACTTCAGACCTAAGGACGCATATAGACTGAAAGTGAGAGGATGGAAAAATATATTCCTTGCAAGTAGGAAGCAAAATAAAAGCTGGAGTAGCCATCCTCATATCAGACAAAATAGATCTTAAAATAAAGAATATTACAAGAGATAAGGAAGGACACTACATAATGATCAAGGATCAATCCAAGAGGAAGACATAACAATTGTAAATATCTATACACCCAACACAGGAGCACCTCAATACATAAGACAAACACTGACAGACATAAAAGGAGAAATTGACAGTAACACAATAATAGGAGACTCTAACACCCCACTCACACTGATGGACAGATCATCAAAACAGAAAATTAAGAAGGAAACACAAGTCTTAAATGATATATTAAGTGGGATGGATCTCATTGATATCTTCAGGAGATCTATCCAAATGCAGAAGAATACACATTTTTCTCTGGTGTACATGGAACATTCTCCAGGATAGACCACGTCTTGGGTCACAAGTCAAACCACAGTAAATTTAAGAAAATTGAAATCATATCAAGCATCCTCTCTGACTGCAATGCTATGAGACTAGATATCAGTTACAAGAAAAAAAAGACTATAAGAAAAACAAACGCATGGAGATTAAACAACACGTTTCTAAATAACCAACAGGTTACTGAAGAAATAAAAAGGGAAATCAAAAAATTTCTAAAAACAAAAGACAATGAAAACACGACAACTCGAAACTTACGGGATGCAGCAAAAGCAGTTCTAAGAGGAAAGTTTATAGTAATACAATCCTACCTCAAAAAACAAGAAAAACATTGAACAGACAACCTAACTTTACACCTAAAAAACTGGGAAAAGAAGAACAGAAAAACCCCAAAATNAAAAACAAAAGACAATGAAAACACGACAACTCGAAACTTACGGGATGCAGCAAAAGCAGTTCTAAGAGGAAAGTTTATAGTAATACAATCCTACCTCAAAAAACAAGAAAAACATTGAACAGACAACCTAACTTTACACCTAAAAAACTGGGAAAAGAAGAACAGAAAAACCCCAAAATTAGTGGAAGGAAAGATATCATAAAGATCCAAGCAGAAAGAAATGAAAGAAACAATAGTAAAGATTAATAAAACTAAAAGCTGTTTCTTTGAGAAGATAAAACTGACAAAACTGTAGCCAGACCCATAAATCAATAAAATTAGAAATGAAAAAGGAGAAGTTACAATAGACAATACCGAAATACAAAGGATTATAAGAGACTGTTATGAAAGACTAGGTGGCAAAAATACACAGAAGAACTGTACAAAAAAGATCTTCACGACCAAGATAATCACGATAGTGTGACCACTCACCTAGAGCCAGACATCCTGGAATGTGAAGTCATGTGGGCCTTAGGAAGAATCACTATGAACAAAGCTAGTGGAGGTGATGGAATTCCAGTTGAGCTGTTTCAAATCCTGNTTGCTGGGAGGGATTGGGGGCAAGAGGAGAAGGGGACGACAGAGGATGAGATGGCTGGATGGCATCACTGACTCGATGGACATGAGTCTGAGTGAACTCCGGGAGTTGGTGATGGACAGGGAGGCTTGGTGTGCTGCGATTCATGGGGTCACAAAGAGTCGGACCCGACTGAGGGACTGAACTGAACTGAAATGAACTGAACTAGAACCTGAAGCTCCTTTCCTATTGTATTTCCCTCATTTTACCTTCTTAGTCACTAAAGCAAAAATACTTTTGAAACTACATTCTCACTTTCAGCACTAAAACATCTTTGAAAATTAAATTTTTGATATTCTAGCAGTGAAAAGTTTGAAATTTTAGAAATATCATTACAATAGCACCAAAATGTGAACGTTTAGGTATGGATTTTACAAAAGATCTGTACGCTGAGCAGAAAAAGATACTGGTAAAAGAAATCAAGGAGTGACATGTCATACTCATGGACTGGGAGAACTGATTTGTTCATACCTTAACTGATCTATAGAATCAGTATAATGACATTCAGAGTACCTGCAGGACTTTTTATAGAAATTAACAAGCTGATTTTAGAAAAACAAAGAAATGAGAATGATGAAACAATTTTGAAAAAGAACATGTTTTTAAAATACAAAAAGATGCTCAAAATCATTATTCATTAGTGAAGTATGACTTATAACTGCAGTCAGGTCTCATTATGCACTTAGTAGAATGGCTAAGGTTAAAAACAAATTAAACAACCGACAGTCTTAAGTCTTAGTGAGTATGGAACACCTGNTTGAAAAAGAACATGTTTTTAAAATACAAAAAGATGCTCAAAATCATTATTCATTAGTGAAGTATGACTTATAACTGCAGTCAGGTCTCATTATGCACTTAGTAGAATGGCTAAGGTTAAAAACAAATTAAACAACCGACAGTCTTAAGTCTTAGTGAGTATGGAACACCTGTGTTGCTGGAGGGAATATGAAATGATGCAGCCATCTTGAATAACAGTTGGGGAGTTTCTTGTATAGTTATGTTGTATAGTTCAACATACCCTTACCATATCATGAATCAATCCCATTCCAAACTGCACACTCAAAAGCATGTATGTGAATATTTATAACAGCTTTTAAAATAATTACTCCAACATGGAAACAACCCAAGGACTTCCCAGGTGGTGTTAGTGGTAAAGAACCCACCTGTCAATGCAGGAGACTTGAGAGATTCAAATTCCATCCCGGGGTAGAGAAGATCCTTTGGAAGAGGGCACAGCAACCCACTTCAGTATTCTTGCCTGGAGGATCCCATGGATAGAGGAGCCTGGCAGGCTAACATCCAAAGGGTTGCAAAGAGTTGGACACAACTGAAGCGACTTAGCAACAGTAGCAGCAAGACACAAACCAAATATTCTTCAGTGGGGACTAGTTAAACCAACTGTGATATATCCATACAATGGAATCCAGGTCTCCCTGCTATTTAAGAGTTCCTATGGGACCAGTGGAAACAGTGTCAGACTTTATTTTTTTGGGCTCCCAAATCACTGCAGATGGTGACTGCAGCCATGAAATTAAAAGACGCTTACTCCTTGAAAGAAAAGTTATGAGCAACCTAGATAGCATATTCAAAAGCAGAGACATTACTTGGCCAACTAAGGTCCGTCTAATCAAGGCTATGGTTTTTCCTGTGGTCATGTATGGATGTGAGAGTTGAACTGTGAAGAAGACTGAACGCTGAAGAATTGATGCTTTTGAACTGTGGTGTTGGAGAAGACTCTTGAGAGTCCCTTGGACTGTAAGGAGATCCAACCAGTCCATTCTGAAGGAGATCAGCC
>SJYA01000597.1:2363341-2411704 GCA_006410615.1 Neotragus moschatus | reverse complement strand
GGGGGGGGGGCTCCAAAATCACACAGATGGTGATTGCAGCCATGAAATTAAAAGACACTTACTCCTTGGAAGAAAAGTTATGACCAACCTAGATAGCATATTAAAAAGCAGAGACATTATTTGGCAAGAAAGGTCCATCCATGGTTTTTCCAGTGGTCATGTATGAATGTGAGAGTTGGACTATTAAGAAAGCTAAGCATCGAAGAATTGATGGTTTTGAACTGTGGTGTTGGAGAATACTCTTGAGAATCCCTTGGACTACAAAGAGATCCAACCAGTCCATCCTAAAGGAGATCAGTCCTGGGTGTTCATTGGAAGAACTGATGCTGAAGCTGAAACTCCAATACTTTGGCCACCTCATGTGAAGAGTTGACTCATTGGAAGGGACCCTGATGCTGGGAGGGATTGGGGGCAGGAGGAAAAGGGGACAACAGAGGATGAGATGGCTGGATGGCATCATCGACTCGACGGACATGAGTTTGGGTAGATTCTGAGAGTTGGTGATGGACAGGGAGACCTGGCATGCTGCAATTCATGGGGTGGCAAAGTGGTGGACATGACTGAGCAACTGAACTAAACTGACTGATATGGCAATAAAATAGATAACCTGGAAGAAATGGACAGATTCTTAGAAAAGTTCAATCTTCCAAGACTGAACCAGGAAGAAATAGAAACTATGAACAACCCAATTACAAGCACTGAAATTGAAGTTGTGATAAAAAAAAAAAANCATGACTGAGCAACTGAACTAAACTGACTGATATGGCAATAAAATAGATAACCTGGAAGAAATGGACAGATTCTTAGAAAAGTTCAATCTTCCAAGACTGAACCAGGAAGAAATAGAAACTATGAACAACCCAATTACAAGCACTGAAATTGAAGTTGTGATAAAAAAAAAAAACTTCCCCAAAAATAGAAGCCCAGGACCATATGACTTCACAAGAGAAATCTATCAAACATTTAGAGAAGAGCTAATGTCTATCCTTCTAAAACTCTTAAAAAAAAAATTCAGAGGAAGGTATGCTTCTAAACTCATTCTATGAGGCCATTATCACCCTGATACCAAAATCAGACAAAGATAACACCAAAAAAGGAAACTACAGGCCAATATCACTGATGAACATAGATGCAAAAATCCTCAACAAAATTCTAGTGAACAGAATTCAGCAACACATCAAAAGCTCATACACCATGATCAAGTTGGGTTTATCCCAGGGTTGCAAGGATTCTTCAAAATATGCAAAGCAATCAATGTGGTACACCATATTAACAAACTGAAAGACAAAACCATAGGACCATCTCAATAGATGCAGAAAAAGCCTTTGACAAAATTCAGCACCCATATATGATTAAAACTCTTCAAAAATGGGCATAGAAGGAACCTGCTTCAACAGAGTAAAGGCCATATATGATAAGGCTACAGCAAACATTATTCTCAATGGTGTAAAACTGAAAGCATTCCCCCTAAGATCAGGAACAAGTCAAGGGTGTCCATATTTGCCACTATTATTCAACATAGTTCTGCAAGTCCTAGCTACAGCAATCAGAAAAGAAAAAGAAATAAGAAGAATCCAGATGGGAAAGAAGAAGTAAAGCTCTCACTGTCTGCAGATGATATGACACTGTACATAGAAAGCCCTAAAGATAGTATCAGAAAATTACTAGGGCTAATCAGTGAATTTAGCAAAGTTGCAGGATACAAAATCAATACACAGAAATCACTTGCATTTCTATATACTAACAATGAAAATCAGAAAGAGAAATTAGGGAACCAATCCCATTCACCATTGTAAAAAAAAAAGAATAAAATATCTAGGAATAAACTTACCTAAGGAGTACAAGAGAACTGTACACAGAAAATTATAAGGCACTGATGAAAGAAATCAAAGACAACATAAACAGATGGAGAGATAGTCCAGGTTCCTAGGTAGGAAGAATCAATATTGTGAAAATGACTATACTACCAAACACAATCTATGGATTCAATGTGATTCCAGCAAATTACCAAAGGCATTTTTCACAGAACTAGAATAAAAAAATTCACAATTCATATGGAGACACAAAAGACCCCAAATAGCCAAAGCAGTCTTGAGAAAGAAGAATAGAGCTAGAGGAATCAACCTTCCTGACTTCAGATTATACTACAAAGCTACAGTCATCAAAACAGTATGGTACTGGCACAAAACCAGAAATACAGACCGACGGAACAAGATAGAAAGCCCATAAATACACCCATGCACCTAGGGTACCTTATTTTTTGACAAAGAAGGCAAAAATATACAACAGGGCAAAGATAGCCTCTTCAATAAATGGTTCTGGGAAAACTGGATAGCTACATGTAAAAGAATAAAATTAGAACACTTCTTAACACCATACACAAAGATAAACTCAAAATGGATTAAAGACTTAAATGTAAGACCAGAAACTATAAAACTCGTAAGAGGAAAACATAGGCAGAACACTCAACAACATAAATCAAAGCAAGATCCTCTAGGACCCACCTCCTAGAGTAATGGAAATAAAAACAAGTTAAAAAGTGGGACCTGATTAAACTTAAAAGCTTTTTCACAGCAAAGGAAACTATAAGCAAGATGAAAAGACAAACCTCAGAATGGTAGAAAATAATAGCTAATGAAACAACTGACAAAGGATTAATTTCCAAAATATACAAGCAGCTCATAAAACTCAATACTAGGAAAACAAACAACCCAATCAAAAAGTGGGAAAAAGACCTAAACATACATTTCTCCAAAGACATACAGATGGCTAACAAACACAGGAAAAGATGATCAACATCACTTATTATTAGAGAAATGCAAATCAAAAACAGAATGAGCTATCATCTCACACCAGTCAGAATGGCCATCATCAAAAAGTCTACAAACAATAAGTGCTGAAGAGGGTGTAGAGAAATGGGAATGCTCTTGTACTGTTTGTAGGAATGTAAATTGATAAAGCAACTATGGAAGATTATATTGAGATTCCTTAAAAAACTAGGAATAAAACCACCATATGACCCAGCAATCCGACTCCTAGGCATACAACCTGAGGAAACCAAAATTGAAAGAGACACATGTATCCCATTTTTCATTGCAGTACTATTTACAATAGCTAGAACATGGAAGCACCCTAGATGCCCATCACCAGATGAATGGATAAAGATGTTGTGGTACATATTCATAATGGAATATTACTCAGCCATAAAAAGGAATGCATTTGAGTCAGTTCTGATAAAGTGGATGAATATAGAACCTTTTATACAGAGTGAAGTGAGTCAGAAAGAGAAAGATAAATGTTGTATTCTAACACACATATAGGAAATCTAGAAAAATGGTTCTGAAGAATTTATTTACAGGGCAGCAATGGAGAAACAGACATGGAGAATAGACTTACAGACATGAGGAAGAGGGAAGGAGAGGCTGAGATGTACTGAAAGAGTAACATGGAAACTTACATTACCATATGTAAAATAGATAGCCAACGGGAATTTGCTGTATGGCTCAGGAAACTCAAACAGAGGCTCTATATCAGCCTAAATGGTGGGATGGGGAGGGAGATGGGAGGTTCAAAAGGGAGGGGATATATATATTAGTTCAGTTCAGATCAGTTGCTCAGTTGTGTCCAACTCTTTGCAACCCATGAACCGTAGCACCCCAGGCCTCCCTGTCCATCACCTTCTCAGTTTACCCAAAGTCATGTCCATTGAGTTGGTGATGCCATCCAACCATCTCATCCTCTGTTGACCCCTTCTCCTCCTGCCCCCAATCCCTCCCAGCATCAGGGTCTTTTCAAATGAATCAGCTCTTTGCATTAGGTGGCCAAACTATTGGAGTTTCTGCTTTAACATCAGTCCTTCCAATGATCACCCAGGACTGATCTTCTTTAGGATAGACTGGTTGGGTTTCCTTGCAGTCCAAGAGAGTCTCAAAAGTATTATCCAGCACCACAGTTCAAAAGCATCAATTCTTTGGCACTCAGCTTTCTCTATAGTCCAACTCTCACATCCATACTTGACCACTGGAAAAACCATAGCCTTGACTAGATGGGCCTTTGTTGGCAAAGTAATGTCTCTGCTTTTTAATATGCTCTCTGCTGCTGCTGCTAAGTCACTTCAGTCATGTCCGACTCTATGTGACCCCACAGACGGTAGCCCACCAGGCTCCCTCATCCCTGGGATTCTCCAAGCAAGAACACTGGAGTGGGTTGCCATTTCCTTCTCCAATGCATGAAAGTGAAAAGTGAAAGGGAAGTCGCTCCATTGTGTCCAACTCTTCACGACCCTATAGACCGCAGCCTACCAGGCTCCTCTGTCCATGGAATTTTTCAGGCAAGAGTACTGGAGTGAGGTGCCATTGCCTTCTCCGAATATGTTGTGTAGGTTGGTCATAACTTTCCTTCCAAGGAGTAAGAGTCTTAATTTCATGGCTGCAATCACCAACTGCAGTGATTTTAGAGCCCAAAGAAAATAACGTCAGCCAGTGTTTCCACTGTTTCCCCGTCTATTTGCCATGAAGTGATGGGACTGGATGCTATGATCTTAGTTTTCTGAATGTTGAGCTTTAAGGCAAATTTTTCACTCTCCTCTTTCATTTTGATCCAGAGGCTCTTTAGTTCTTCTTCACTTTCTGCCATAAAGGTGGTGTCTTCTGCATATCTGAGGTTATTGATACATGTATACCTGTTTCATGTTGAGGTTTGACAGAAAACAACAAAATCTGTAAAGCAATTATCCTTCAATAAAAAATTAATTAATTAAAAGATTAAAAAGACAGAAATAGACCAAGTAACCAGAAGATACAAAACTCAAGAAACAAGGAATTCAATGTATGGGTAAAGAAAAAGGAAAGAAAAGAAAGAAAATTCCCAGCAGTGATAGCCTAGAATGTCAGTTAGGATGTCTGGCCTAGACAGCGATGAATCTAGATTTGTATAGGAGGGTAGTGGGCTCCAGGAAGATGGGGCGAGGCATGAGCTTCACTAAAAGCTGTTTCATAGTTCTGTGAGAAAGTTTGGGTCTAACGTAGTCATTGGCACCCCACTCCAGTACTCTTGCCTGGCAAATCCCATGGGCGGAGGAGCCTGGTAGGCTGCAGTCCATGGGGTCGCTAGGAGTCAGACACGACTGAGCGACTTCACTTTCACTTTTCACTTTCATGCACTGGAGAGGGAAATGGCAACCCGCTCCAGTGTTTTTGCCTGGAGAATCCCAGGGACGGGGGAGCCTGGTGGGCTGCCGTCTCTGGGGTCGCACAGAGTCGGACACGACTGAAGCGACTTAGCAGCAGCAGCAGCAGCAGCAGTAGCAATGTAGTCATAGTGACCTAGATAACAGACCAAATGACGTTAAAAAAAAACTTGGGAAAAGGCAAGAAGAAATGTAATCATAATATAATACAAATTTAAACTGTAAGGATGAATGTATCAGAAAAGCATAAAATAACTATATTTGGAGAATAGGAGGAAAATAGATACATGCATTGAAATTATGGTTGAAGAAGCAGNAATGTAGTCATAGTGACCTAGATAACAGACCAAATGACGTTAAAAAAAAACTTGGGAAAAGGCAAGAAGAAATGTAATCATAATATAATACAAATTTAAACTGTAAGGATGAATGTATCAGAAAAGCATAAAATAACTATATTTGGAGAATAGGAGGAAAATAGATACATGCATTGAAATTATGGTTGAAGAAGCAGTGTAAATGATATAATGCTAAACTTTTATAGAAGGAAGCTAACAGATACTGTCAAAAATTTAAAACAAAAATACACAGAATTAGCAATAAAGTATGGAATAAGATATTGAGAGGTAAATACCAGATCAAACAGCCAAAAGAAATTGAAAGTGTCTACTTGAAGAAAATGAGAAGAGGTTTGCTTATATTTATTTGTTTGCTTTTAGACTTGTAGTACTATTTGGCTTTTAAATTTAAGGGTAAGTATTACTTTGAGAATAATAATTAAATTTCTAAAGAGTAAATAAAATAAACTACAAGGATTTTGAGTAATTTCATATATATGCAGTACTCTAATCAATAATAAATTGGAACACATGAAAATGAAGCTATATTTCCTTTAATGAAATTAAACATTACCCATTTAATATATTCCTTGCAATCTTTATCCACTACTAATGTACTTTGTGATTTTCATAACATGCAAAGATAAATTTTAGCCCAAATCAAGTAAAAGTAAACATTCTGGGTTGAGTAGATGTCAATTTATTTTGGTTACTAAGGTACTCTGTTAGGTCCTGTTCTGATTTTTATTACTGCATAATAAATTATCTTAACACACAGTGACTTAAAGCAATGGTGATGATTTTATGATTTTCTCTCTGAGTTCTGGGGTTCTTGCTCAGTGTCTCTCCGGCAGTCACATGCAGGTGACTAGGGTGGCTGAAGCTAGTATAATTTCCAAGGCTTCCTCACAAAACACATGTGGCAGTTGATTCTGGCCATTGTCTGGGACCTCAAATGAGGCTGTCAGCTGAAACACCTATTCATAGTTGTTCCATGTGTTCTGGCCTCCCTATAACATAAAAGCAGGGTATTAAGAGTTAGCATCCTGAGTGGACAGGCAGAAGCTTTACCACCTTTTATGACCCAACCTCAGAAATCACATAGCATTATTCCCCCATAGTCACAATTCTCCTAAAATCCAAAAGAAGGGAAAATAGATTGCCACTTTTCAAAGGCAGGGGTGTCAATGTCACAACTTAAGAAGAACATGAGGGACAGGGAATCTTTTTGTAGCTATTCTGGAATGTACAATCCAGCCAAGGTCTCTCTGATCCAGCATAGACAAATCTACATTCACATCATGTTAAATAATCAGCAAGTATCTTTAAAAGGAGACATGCTTAGACCAGCAGATTTCAAACTGGAATATGTGTGCTTTGAGGAAAATAATTTTAAGGAAATAATTTCTAGATCCTATGCTTCACGTGTACTCTTTCCAAAATTTGATTGCCTGAGAATATTCATGCCAGTTGTTTCAAAAAAGAGAGGTTGAAGCTATCATTCATTTTACTATCTTACAACGGTACTTTGATCCTGAGTGCAAAAATCTCCAGATGTCAAAACAATAGGACAATTCAAAATATTAGTGTTAGTGTTCAAAAAATAAATGACTAATAACTGAATCATAAAATCTGAAGGTGGTTTTAATTCTTTGCCTTTAAAAAAACTGAAAAGAGGCTTAATTAAAATGACAGCTGGTAGACCATTAAAAATAATCTTTGATGACAGATAACTATATGATTTTGGCATATAACTTGGAGTTCAAACGTTTGAGTGACATTGCTAAAACAAACTCCACTCTCATCTACTTATTCATGGGTATACAATTTCTCAGATCCTATGTCTCATCCTAACATGTAATTTGAATCCACTCACATATATTTATTTATAGAACAAAAAATAACTCTTTCATCTGAATAATAGACACACTTCTAATAAATTTCATTTTTATGTTTACTAGCTAAAGTAAAGTAAAGTAAAGTATTTATGCTGTTTGGGTTAATTTTATATTAAAAAGTGTGATGAAAATCCAATTCAGAAGAAATTTTAACATGGTGACATGGTTACAAATTTTTAATTACTTTTCAAGAAAAAAAAGATCACTAAAAGACGTTCACATAGAAAGAATTTATGAAAATGAGATTGTGATATAGAAATAGAATTTCAAAGAAAAATAAATGAAGAATTTCTAACTGTTAAAATTAGTTTGTTCAAGTATCTTTATATGGATTGTGGTGGGAATCAAAATCAAAATGGATACATTTCAAAGAATGATGAAATTTTTACATCAACGTTCACACTTTTTTGTAAGCTATATATTTTACAACTATTTATACTTATGAGAAAATTTAGAGGTCAAGAGAAGTTTCTGAGAAGGAATATAAGTTTTCAAAATTTACTTGAGACTGCGAATTTAGAATCATCCAAAATAATATGAAATCTGGTCCTAATTTAAAAGCAAGTATTTTACATAAGAGTTATTTTTGTTTTTAGCTAAAAGAAGGAGCTTCTGAGCATTTTCATATCCTGTTTAACTACAGTTGTTTTTAATTGTACATTGTGTACGTAACTGTGAGGTACTTCAGTAGGAGAGTAAAAGAAGAAAATCTTGTTTCATAAAACCTGGCAAAAAGTGGATAAGACTTAATTTTATTTTTATGTCTAAGACTAATTATTTAGAGTTCAGATTTCTGATTTCACTTAGAATTTTTGTACATACATGAAGGAACATATCTAGAATTAAAAATCTACAGTAACATTTTCAAGGACTATGAATCAGGTAGAAATACAGAAGCAAATGCTGTCCATTTCTTTAGAAGATTATTGGTGATACACACTGCACATAGGATTTATAAATCCAGATATTCTCCTGGCTCCCTTTACAGTGCCTCAGTGCCCACAAACAGTAAATTTCCTGTAATCATAATGATATTATATATCCCAGTGCTCATCATGATACCTGATACAGTACATTGCTCAGTGTCTGTTTGTTGAATTACTGAATGAATTAAAAAAAAACCTGGGATTCATACAATTAGTGAGTTGGTCAGGAAGTCTTTTCCACTTTCAGAAATTTCCTATTAAAATGAAAATAGATGCTAACTGATATGTCAGACATTGAAATAGAAATATCTTATGATATCATTTATATGTGGAATCTAAAATAAAAATACAAATGAGCATATTTATAAAACAGAAACAGACTCACAAATTTAGAAAACAAACTTATGGTTACACAGGGGGAAGTGGGAGGAACAGTTAGGGAATATGGGATTGACGTGTTAGTTCAGTGAGTTCGTTGCTCAGTCGTGTCCGACACTTGGCGACCCCATGAATTGAGGCACACCAGGCCTCACTGTCCATCACCAACTCCTGGGGTTCACTCAAACCCATTTCCATCGACGCAGAGATGTCATCCAGCCATCTCATCCTCTGTCGTCCCCTTCTCCTTCTGCCCCCAATCCCTCCCATCATCAGGATCTTTTCCAATGAGTCAGTTCTTTGCATCGGGTAGCCAAAGTATTGGAATTTCAGCTTCAGCATCAGTCCTTCCAATGAACACCCAGGACTGATCTCCTNAACTGGTCCTGAATACTCATTGGAAGGACTGATGCTGAAGCTGAAACTCTAATACTTTGGCCACCTGATGCAAAGAACTGACTCATTGGAAAAGACCCTGATGCTGGGAAAGATTGAGGGCAGGAGGAGAAGGGGACGACAGAAGATGAGATGGTTGGATGACATCACCAACTCAATGGGCAGGAGTTTGTCCTAGCTCTGGGAGTTGGTGATGGACAGGGAAGCTGCAGTCTGTGGGGTCACAAAGAGTTGGACAAGACTGAGTGACTGAACTGACTGAAGCAACAAAGACCTATAGCACAGGGAACTCTGATAATTAAGTAACAACTTAAATGGGAATAGAATTTTAAAAAGAATAGATACATGTATATGTACAGCTGACTCACTTTGCTGTATACCTAAAACTAATACATTTTAACCAACTATACTCTAATATACAATAAAATTTAAAAAATAATGGAGTGAAAATTTGAGTTATTCTATCTAAACAGTGTTTCCCAAAAGTCAGGCCATAGTCTGACCACATCAATGTCACCTGGAGTGTGTTACAAATTTAACTTCCTGTACTCTCACAGCATATTACTAAATTATATACTTGAGGGGATGGGGCCTGGGAATCTTCATTTTTAATGGTCTCCCCAGTTGATTGACAGGAAGCTGGTGAATCAGTTTTGGAAATGAAAAAAGAAAACCGAGCAGGTTCATTTAGAAAATGAGAAGGCCAGAAATTCAGATAGTCTCAGGACAAAAATAATCTAGTCAGGGTACCACTGCTGGAAATGAAACAGTGCCAGACATTTGTCACTTTGCTCAAGATTCAAATTAAAGGAAGAGAATGACTGTGGGTCTACCATGGGTCCTCTTGGTATCCCATTTAGGGTGGGGTCAGGGCCATGATTAGTAGTTCTGCTAGAATGCATCTGAAGAGACTCTTTCACAAACATAAATCAAATTGCTGCTAAAATTCAGGAAGTTTGTCTAGGCAGCTAAAAAATAAAATGTTAGATGGCTATACAAAATGGAATGGGGTGCCTTATAAAATAACATGTACCCTGTCCTAGACAGCATATTAAAAAGTAAAGACATTACTTTGCCAAAGTTCTGTCTAGTCAAAGCTATGGTTTTTCTAGTAGTCATGTATGGATGTGAGAGTTGGACTATAAAGAAAGCTGAGTGCTGAAAATTTGATGCTTTTGAACTGTGGTGTTGGAGAAGACTCGTGAGAGTCCCTTGGACTGTATGGAGATCCAACCAGTCCATCCTAAAGGAGATAAGTCTTGGGTGTTCATTGGAGGGACTGATGTTGAAGCTGAAACTCCAATACTTTGGCCACTTGATGCAAAGAGCTGACTCACTGAAAAAGACCCTGATGCTGGGAGGGATTGGGGGCAGGAGGAGAAGGAGACGACAGAGGACGAGATGGCTGGATGGCATCACCACCTCAATGGACATGGGTTTGGGTGGACTCTTGGAGCTGGTGATGGACAGGGAGGCCTGGCGTACTGTGGTTCATGGGGTTGCAACAAGTCGGACACGACTGAGCAACTGAACTGAACTGAACAGTCAACAGAGAATCAAAGAGTAGAGTGCCATTCAACCTGCACACTACAGAAAGGATCTCTGTATTGAGCAGGGAAATAACCTTAATATTTTTTCCTCTCATTCTGAGTCTGTAACTCTGTATTACTAACTGAATTTCAAAATTCTCCAGTTATGTTCTTTGTTTGTTTGTTATTGGAGTATTGTTTCACAATATTGTGCTAGCTTCTGAGGTACAATGAAGTTCACTTTTTGAAAATTAGACAAACATTGTATAGAATCCTAGTAAAATCTAGACAATTGACTACATTGTTAACATTTTTGCTGTTACATATTTTAAATCATGGCTAAAACAGAATACTTGGTAAAGTCCATTGTAAGGAGAAATAATCTATAATAATCTGCTCAGTTCTGTGTCCTTTTAGCTAATTTGACCCTTTTCACTCATCATGTATCCACTATTCCATAAAGAAAAGCCTCAGTCATCTTACCCCCTAGCAAGGCCAAATGAGGAAATTGTCAAGGAACCACCTGTTCATTCTGAGAAAGTTAACTTAGGCAGGTTGATAAGGAGTCCAAGCCTAAGGCCCCTTTAAGGGGGAGGTGAACATTCTCTTTTTCACATTCTTTTGCCTTAGACACATAGGCCTGGTAGGCAGCAGTATCTCCTGTTCGAGGACATGCTTCTTTTGAGCTCAGAATGCATGTTATGATAGAAGGTCTGAGTAAAACTTCCACAGCCTTGAGCTCTGGGTTAACCTGTTCCTTCTGGCTAATCTTGTGCTGATGTCATCCCAGGATGTATATTATGGGAAAGGGTCTGGGAAAAATCTTCACAGCCTTGAATATTTTTTTCTATTCTCAACAGCTAGCAGAAAAGTATATAATGCTCTACTTAAAACTAGCAAGGTGGGTAATCATTCTATCCCTTTCTGATGTCTATGTCAGAAGTTTTTTCTGTCACTATCACTTTAATAAAATCTCTACTACACAAAGCTCTGAGTGACTGAGACTATCTTTGGTCCTGGAGTTAAATCTTCTCCTTCGGAGACCACAAATCTGGTGGAGCACTGTAAGTTTTCATCTATCAATCCTCAAATGGCTTTTGTTTTTATCCTATATGATTTTTTTGGCTACAACTTTTTTGGCTCTGCAAACCAAAAGTCCTTTCTTTCCTCTGACTTCTACAGAATTAAAGTTCATATTTGCCAATCCCGTTGGCTCAGAGCATTCCCTTAGTCCTGAGTAAGTATTGACCACTCTTTGTCATCCTGGAACCTGGTTAATAAGTCCCTTTCTTGAACTTTGTTCGTGTTGTCTGGGTCATTCTTTAATCCCCATAGAGGCTGGGAAGTTTACCTATGCTCATAAATCTGCTTGGATATGGAGATACTCACTGATTAGCATCCAAATAATTAAATAACTGTATACCTTCATCATTTTTCAGGAATTCAAATGTATATGTGTTGAGCTTTTCTAACTCATGCCATTATTCTTTCAGTGATAGAATGGACATGGTAACTGCTCTGTGAAGAATACCTCATTACCTTTCACAGTTCTCTGAGTTTCATAGTGTTGACTAAAAATATCTTTTTACTAGAAGAGCCTAGAAGAACAGCACTCAAGAGAGTTGTGTTTTCCGTCACATTGATTTCAGTCAGTAGACTCCTCTGCATGGTCGAGTTGCATGCTGCTAATAAATCAACAAACATTACATCTGTTTTCACCTGCATTCAGTCTTTTATCTGTGTTCTCAGTGATGTTTCATGCTAAATTTTAGAAGAGTTGCCTTTTCTTTCTTTGCTTTGTTTTGGATTATTTTATTTAATACATTTACCAATGACCAATCTCTTCAAAATCTATACATACTGATGATCTATGTAACATATCTAGGAAAATAATTTTATTTCTTTCAGGAAAAAAGTATTACATTTGCATTGACTCCATCCTTAGACTGTGAAAACCAACTTTTTAACAATATGATCAAGGTGAAGTTCATAGCTTTCACCAGTGCCACAAAGAAATCAAATGTAAAACACGCCTACTATAAAAGTTCACTGGCTGGTCACTGAATTGTTTACCCAAGCTGGTGATATTGCTTAAACCAAACAAACAAAATAAGTAAATAAAAGTAAATCTTATGCCATAACATTAACTCCTGAATATAGGTTGGTTCTAAGTATTAAATTAACCTGATAATTATGAGAATTGCTGATGGCATCCAATGCTAAAGTACATGTTACAGGTAGTCCTCACTTGACAAGAATACAAGTCCTGATTAACAGTTGAGGAATAACAGGAAATTTTATAGCTAGATGCAAAAAGTGAGAAGGGCAGAGGCAATGCATAAAGGATATTGCACTAGTCAGGTCTTTCCAACCAAACCAATAGTCTACTGAAAAAAAAAAAAATAGTCGACTGAAAAAAAGTACAGAGTGTGAGAGTTGTGAGTTGAGTTTTATTTGGAGCAAAATGAGGAATAAAGTCTAGGAGAGAGTGTTTCAGATAGCTTGGAGGAACTAATCCAAAGAAGTAGGGGGAAAAGGTCAGTATGAACATGATTTGGCGAAGGGGAATATATGCAATCAAGCACACATTTTGGCAGAAAGTTGTTGCTAGTCTTGGGAAGGTTACTGCTAGTCATGAAGAGCAGATATCTCCATTGACGATTTTAGTGCTTTTATAGATATGAAGAGATGCAAGAATTTGGGCTCATAAAATCTTCTGCTGAAAATATCTATCTGTCAGTTTTTCCCAGAGAACAGAGTGTTCTCATTCCTTTTTTCCACCCTGAACTCCTTTCAGGGTGTGTTGAAAGTCAGCAGCTGCAGCAGCTAGTGATTTAAATCTTGTAGAGGAAGACAGCAGGTGCCAATTTTTAGTTGGCACAGTCAAACAGTGAGATAAGGAATAGGCTCATGTGATTAGAGAGGTTGAAAAGTCATCCCATTTGCAGTTCACACACTGGGGATCCAGGAAATCTATTGGTATAAATTCCAACCTGAGTCTAAAGGCCTATGAACCAGGAGTGATGATGATCTAAGTTTCAGAGGGCAGGAGAAGATTGATGGCTCAGCTTTAACAGTCAGGCACAGAGAGTGAATTTGCCATTGCTCCATTTTGTTCTACTCAGACCCTCAATGGGTTGCATGATGTCCACCCACATTAAGGGAGGGCACTCTGTTTTATTTAGTCCAACAGTTTAAATGCTAGTCTCTTCCAGAAACACTCTCCCAGACACAGCCAAAAACAATGTTTAACCTGATATGTGGCCGTCCTGTGGCTCAGTCAAATTGACACATGAAATTAACCATCACATGTACTGAATCGAGCTTTAGAAGATCTGATTTGAAGTCCTGACTCTATCACTACTTATGTCCTTAAGCTTACACGGCTTCATCTGAAAAATGAAAGTAATGACTCGTCACTCACAGGGTGAAAAAGTAAGTGAATAGAAATACATGCAAACATGCCTTGTAAATTTTAATACAGTCTAGAAATATAAGGTACTATTTTTTCTGTTTCTTATTAGTGCTACCCAAGAAGCTATCGAGGCCAGGAAAGTATAAATTTAAGACAAAGTTTAAATTTGTCTTAAATTTATATTTTGTCAGGAATTCCCTGGCAGTTCAGTGGTTAGGACTCCTTGGTTTCACTGCTGAGGGTCTGGGTTCAGTTCCTGGTCACGGAACTAAGATCCTACAAACCAAATGATGTGGCCAGAAAAAAAAAAACAAAACAGCAAAACCTTTGTCAAAGTGATTTCACTGCAGGAAACAACATAAACAAGCTTAAAGAGCTATCTATGCTTTTGGATATATTTCTAGCTAAAATATTACCAAAAAAAAATGTTAAAAGAAAGCTTGTACTAAAGAGGTTATGCAAAACGAGATCCATTCAATAAGGATTCATACAGATAGGCAAACCCAGCAATGCCTGAACTGTTATCCAAGCAAACTGTCTCAAAAATTAAAGTAAGCCATTGGAGTTACTACCTCAATAGCAGGACAAGTAAATGTAGTAGAAGTACTAATTCTGGAGCATCTATATGTTCTTTGCTATATCCCTGTGAATACTCAGTTAAACAAATAATTTATTGCAAAAATGGAATAAGCCATTGCTTATGTCAGCGACAGAAAAGACATCCACAGAAAAAGAAAGAATCGTGATGGAAATGAGCACACAGAATAGTTCCTCCTTTAAAAGCTGTGTGGACTTAGGCTTCCCAAAAGTCCCAGACCTGTCATTCTCCTAGCTACTATCATTCCTTACACCAAAGCTGTCAGGTTTCTGAATAACAGAAAATCTTTCATTGCTTTCTCTGGATACTGAGTGCATTGAGAGAGACACGACTTAACTATTCTACCTGAGTCTTGATTCTTTCTTCCCTGACAGAGCCAGCTTCTACTGGGAATGCTCTTATACAGCCATGATGAGAAAGGAGAGTTGGAGGAAAAAGATTATCACAAATCTGAACTAAGGGTAAAACAGTGAAAATAAATAACAAAATCTAGGTTAAAAACAGTTTTTCTGGAAGAGAATTTTTTCTCCCAAGTCTTCTTAAGTTGGTTAAGACTCTACCAGTTTATCAGCCATTTAGGCTCAAGAATATGATCATCTTTGATCATCTTTGCTTCCTTTATCCCCCAAAGTTATTAAATACCAAATCTTATTATTTATAAGCACCTCTTTTCTCTTTCTTTTTAGCCCCTCTTTTAACACTCTAGTTTGTTTTCAAATTATTTTTATGAAATCATTACAATAGCATCCCAGCTGGGCCAGGCCCCTTATCAAAGCCTTCTCATACTCTAATTTGTGCAGCACTAGACCCAACCAGTCCATCCTAAAGGAGATCAGTCCTGGGTGTTCACTGGAAGGACTGATGTTGAAGCTGAAACTCCAATACATTGGCCACCTGATACAAAGAGCCGACTCATTTGAAAAGCCCCTGATGCTGGAAAAGATTGAGGGCAGGAGGAGAAGGGGACCACAGAGGATGAGATGGTTGGATGGCATCACTGAGTCAATGGACACGGGTTTGGGTGGACTCTGGGAGTTGGTGATGGACAGGGAGGCCTGGCATGCTGTGGTTTATGGGGTTGTAAAGAGTCGGATACTACTGAGCGACTGAAGTGAGTGAGTGACCCAATGTTTCTCCCCTGTTCACACCACTTTCCAAACCAAAATCCTTCAGTGGCTCAACAATGCATACAAAATCAGGTCCAAACTTCCTAGGTTAAAAATTAAACGTCTGAAAATTCCAAATGTTGGAGAGTTGTGATGCAATAGGAACACTCAGATACTGCTCATGGAAGTATATAGGTAGGCTATGTTAGAAAGCTGATTCTCAGAATCTAGTAAAATAGTATGTGCACATGCTGTAACCCCCAAATTCTACACAAACAACAGTCATTATGATAAATAAATTGTGGTGTGAATATCCGTATGCTGGAATACTTATTTAAAAAAACACAAACTACAAATACATTCAACTATTGTGTGTAATCTCATCAACAATACTGAATAAAAGAACTTAGACACAAAATAATAGATACTATCAAATGACATTTCTATAGAATTCAAAAACATGTAGCATTAGCCTTTCGTGTTAGAAGTCAGTAATGTTTCCTTTAGGGAGAAAGAAAGGCACAGCATTTGAGAAGGGGCATAAATGGGTCTTTTTGTGTGTTGATAATGTTCTATTTTTGAGATCTGGTTTCTCTGGAGTGTTAACTTTGTAATAATCCACTAAGATGTATATTTATGTTTTATGCATTCCTCTGTACTTAAAAAAATATATATATACATTCCTAGCTTTGCTCTCAAGGTTGGCCACAATCTTCTCCCCATCTGTTTCTCTAATCTCACTGTGTCTCAAACTGCCTCGCTAAATGGTATGCTTCAAATATATCTTAGTCATTTCAGGACACTATATAAATTATCATAGACTGGATGGCTTAAATAACATTTATTTCTAACAGTATGGAGGCTGGAAAGTACCTGCAGTTTTGGTGTCTGGTGAGGGCTCGCTTCCCGGTTTGCAGATGGCCGTCTTTTTACTGTGTCTTTTCACGATGGAAAGCAAAGAAAGGAGGAAACCACCTTCATGTCTCTTTTTTAAAAGAACACTAATCCCTTAAAAAGACTTCACCCAAGGAGGGGACATATGTACACCTATGGCTGATTCATGTTGATGTTTGACAGAAAATAACAAAATTCTGTAAAGCAATTATCCTTCAATTAAAAAATAAATAAGTTTTTTAAAAAAGACTTCATCCACATGCTATAACTACCTCCCAAAGTTCCCATCTCTTGATGTGCTTTCATTAGGGATCAGGGTTTCGACATAATTTTAAGATAAGGCTAGTAAAAAAAAAATCTAGTCCATAACAAACTACACAAATGTATTCACTCATCCCAGAAGACGTTCTGTTNAAGTTTTTTAAAAAAGACTTCATCCACATGCTATAACTACCTCCCAAAGTTCCCATCTCTTGATGTGCTTTCATTAGGGATCAGGGTTTCGACATAATTTTAAGATAAGGCTAGTAAAAAAAAAATCTAGTCCATAACAAACTACACAAATGTATTCACTCATCCCAGAAGACGTTCTGTTATTCTTTTAAGCTTGTTATTTTGCCCATCCTGTTTCTCATCAGGAATTATCTTCTATAATCTCTTCATATCAAAATCCTTTCTGCATTGGCATAAAAACAGATGTGCACGCATGCTCAGTCATGTCCAATTCTTTGCTATCCCTTGGACCATAGCCCTCCAGGCTCCTCTGTCCATGGAATTTTCCAGGCAAGAATTCTGGAGTGGGTTGCCATTTCCTACGCCAGGGTAAAAACAGACACACAGACCAAATGGAAAAGAATAGAAACCCAGAAATAAACCCACACTTATACGGTCAATTTGTAACAAAGGAGCTAAGAATATACAATGGGAAAAGGACAGTCTCTTCAATAAATAGTGTTGGGGAAACTTCATAGCCATATTCAAAAGAATGAGACTATACCACTATTTTACACCATATATAAAAATCAATTCAAAATATATTAACAACTTGAGACCATAAAATTTTACTTACTTACTTTAAAACTTTAGCTTCTTTCAGTAGGACTTCAAACCACAAAACACCTAGAACATAGCGGATACGATTTTTGCACTGGTCTTGGAAAAGGTTTTTTTTTAATTTAGTATCAAAAGAAAAGACAACAAAAGCAAAAATAAGTGGGACTACATAAAGCTAAAAGATCTCTGCACAGCAAAGGAAACCATAAACAAAATTGAAAGACTACATATGAAGTGGGAAAAAATAACTTCAAATCATTATGTCTGATAAGAGGTTGACATTCAAAATATATGAAGAATAAATATACCTCAACAGCAATAAAACCAAGCAATCTGATTAGAAGAACTAAGCAGATATTTTTCCAAAGATGATATACAACTGGCCAACAGGTATATGAAAAGGTGCTCAACATTACAAATGATCAGGGAAACACAAATCAAAGCCACAGTGAGTTATCAACTTATACCTGTTAGAATGGCTACTTTCAAAACAACAAGGGATGACAAATCACAGATGTGGAGAAAAGGAAATGCTTGTATAGTGTTGGTAAAAATGTAAATTGGTGCAGCCCCTATGGAAAAAAGTATAGAGATACCTTGAAAATCAAAAATAGAACTATCTTATAAACCAGCAATTCCACTTATATGTCTGAAGGAAAAAAAAAAACAACAAAAAATGGGCCAAAGAACTAAACAGACATTTCTCCAAAGAAGACATACGGACGGCTAACAAACACATNGATCTAGGTTCGTTGCAGAAGGCTTGGGACTGATGCGCGGGGATGATCCGGAGGGATGATGTGGGGAGGGAGGGGGGAGGGAGGGGCGGGATTGGGAACTCAGGTACACCTGTGGCTGATTCATGTCAATGTATGGCAAAATGAATACAGTATTGTAAAGCAAAAAAAAAAAATATATATCTGCACCACCATGTTCATTACAAGACCTGGTAACCACCTAAGTATTTGTCAACAGACGAATGGATAAAGAAATCACAAAACAATGGAATATTATTCAGCCACAAAAAGAAGGAAATTCTTTCATTTGCAACATGGATGGACATTCGAGGCATGATGCTAAGTGAAATAAGTCAGAGAAAGACTGAATGATCTAACTTATATGTGGAATCTAATATATGGGGGTTTTGCTCAGACTCCAAGCAATTCTCAGACAGGAGCTAGGTGTTTTATAATTTAACTTAATTCTGACACTTTCTACCCAAATATAATTTTAGATTCCACAAGTTAAGGGATCAACCCCAGAAGACTGTCCTCCACTCCAGGAGCCAATGCTTCTACCTATGCTTCTGATTAACTGGCTATAAATCAGAGGTTTCCATAGTCTCCTCTTTGGGTTCCATTAATTTGCTAAAACAGATCACAGAACTCAGGGAACTAGTTTACTTGCTAGATTGCAGTTTATTACAAAAGATATTAAAGGATACAAATCAGCCTCACGAAGGGACACGTAGGGTGAAGGCCTTAAAATTTCTATTGTGGTTTGAAGTCTGAAATGATGGTATGTAGAAGCTTTGGTTCACTAGCCTGGAAGTTCTCCAAACTTCCTCCTTGGGGTTTAAAAGAGGCTTCATTATATAGGCATGATTGATTGAATCATTGGCCACTGGTGATTGAGTCAAACTCCAGCCCTTCCTCAGAAATCAGGGGATGGGATTGAAAGTTCCAATCCTCCATTTAGGATGGTACCCTTAGTAACTAGCCCCACCCACAGTTTTAGGGGACTTCCAAAAGTTACCTCATTAACATAAACTCAGCTATGGTTGAAAAAGACTTGTTATGGATAATAAGACACTCATTTCACCTTTATGGTTCTTAAGTGTTTTCAGGAACTGAGGACAAGACACCAGATATTATAACAAGAGATGTTCCCATCGCTCTTATCACTCAAGAAATTCCAAGAGTTTTGAGAACTGTTAGACAGGATCATAGACAAAAGCCAAATATGTATGAGAAATACATCTGAATGACCAGTTTTATGTTTCCTACAAATCACCTCCAACTCCAAAAGAGGACCTAAAATAATCCAGATAGTCTATCCACTTGACCACAGTGCTTGGTACAGAGAAAGACAAGAATTAATAGAGCTGATGGAATAATAACAATTATTAAAATAACAAATATTACCCCATTTAACCCTCAAAACACCCCCACTGGGACATCTGCTCTCAAAAAGAAGCAGCAGCTTTGAGAGAAAAGAGAAGCTTTGATTGGATTTAGTATGTAAAAATCCAATAACTGTAACTGCCCTGTCCATCAGGCTCACAAAGCCAGCCTGAGAATGGAAGCAACCCAGAGGGGGCTCTTGATAATGTAACATGAACTCGGAATCAAGTTACACATGAAGCCAGGCTTACTTCTGAACTTTTCAGTTGCATGAAAATTCACCTGTGGACTTTTCCCTGTTTTGACTTAAGCCAGTTTGAGTTATTGTCACTTGGAATAGAAACTGATACCAAAAGTAGGGTGTTGTCAGAGACAAACACTAGAATGTGGAAGAGACTGAATCCAAGTTAAGTACACAGTAGGAAACAGAATCCTTAGTGGACTATGTAAATAGGATCGGAGAAGTGCATGCAATCCAAGTCTAGCTATTGACATGTTAAGAAATATTAGCTGGGGCTTCTGGGAAAAAGAAGCATTGACGTTTCACATATATTTGATGGTCTTGAAATACGTAAGCCACAAAAGAAGAGCCCAGATGAGACAGAGACAATCTAAAGGAAGCAGGATCTAAAGGATCCTGATAATAGTTTTTGAATACTGAGTCAGTGGATCAGTCTGGTTCCAGTTAGGAGATAGACATCATATAGAGAGATAAACATGGGATGTTAAATATTAAAAATTATTAAACTATATTAAGAGAATGATTGTAAGATATATGCAAATTTTATAGGGTACCCTAGGGCTGAGGAAGAATATCTAAGGAATGATAAACTTTGGGAGGGGCCTCCTTCCCAAGGCTGGGGTTCAGACCGTCTTGAAGAAAGCATAGTTTGGCACACTGGATAACCCAGAAACAGCTTCCTAGACTGAAGCTGTTCTGCAGTCACTGAGCAATTAGGAAGCAAGTCTGTGGTGTGCAGGTAAGGAGCAGGTAATCTGCAATGGTAAAGGACAGAAACCTTCTGGGTCACAGTCAAAGCTAGCAAAGCCTACAGTGGGAGCTGTGGCTGGCTTGGTGGCTAAACCCTCTGGAGCACAGGCAGGTTGCACAAGAAGGAACAAAAGAAAATGGGGCACTGATTCAGAAAGGAAGTCTTTACAGTGCTAATTTCTATGTCAAGTGCATAGCAGTTAGGTTACTGTCAGGCCAAGGCCAAAGGACCATCTTCTAGGCACACCACTGGGGCAGAGATTCACCCTATTTCCTGATACCCACTTCTAGGTATCAATCAGACAAGGTAGGAGAGTGCCTTCCTCCTGCTAGGTCTCTCCAGTGCCCTCTACTGAGAATGCTTAACACAAAGTGAAAGTGAAGTCACTCAGTCGTGCCCGACTCTTCNACCATCTTCTAGGCACACCACTGGGGCAGAGATTCACCCTATTTCCTGATACCCACTTCTAGGTATCAATCAGACAAGGTAGGAGAGTGCCTTCCTCCTGCTAGGTCTCTCCAGTGCCCTCTACTGAGAATGCTTAACACAAAGTGAAAGTGAAGTCACTCAGTCGTGCCCGACTCTTCGCGACCCCATAGGCTGTAGCCTACCAGGCTCCTCTGTCCATGGGATTTTCCAGGCAATAGTCCTGGAGTGGATTGCCATTTCCTTCTCCAGGGGATCTTAACAACACAGGGATCGAACATGGGTCTCCAGCATTGTAGACAGACACTTTACCATCTGAGCCACCAGGGAAGTCAAAAAAAAAAAACACTAAAAGAAACTGAAAAGTGAATTTGAAGCTGACAGTGCAAGTCGCTCAGTTGTGTCTGACTCTTTTCCACCCCATGGACTGTCCATGGAATTCTCCAGGCCAGAATACTGGATTGGGAAGCCTTTTCCTTCTCCAGGGGATCTTCCCAACCCTGAGACTGAACTCAGGTCTCCCACATTGCAGGCTGATTCTTTACCAACTGAGCTATCAGGGAAGCCCTAATAGCTGAGAGGCAATAATTGGATAAGTGGCGCACGGGTCATGAGAGCTAATAAATTCCATTTTTGTTTTAGACACTTTCTATTGTATTTTCTGAATATTTCAGTGGAAAGATTGCTGACTGATATAAGATCCAGTCCCCATACCATCCATAGTACAGCTAAGTCGAGTTTTTCATTGAGCATTGCATGCATTCCTGACAGCCTTTCTGCCATCATTTCCTGTCTAAAATCTTTCTGTCCAGGTGTTGTTGTTTTTTCAGTGAGAATCCTACTTTTGTCATTGACATACTGTAAGCCTATCAATAACATATTTTTATTTTAATAAGAGCACTCAAGAAAAGAGCATTTATAAGAGAAGGATGTTGGAGTTTTTAGGTACCTTGATAAGCTGATAAAAAGATACTTTAGGGACACTGGTACTTTGGTTTCTTCTCAGATAATTACACTATTACCTATAATACAGTCAGAATGTTTCAGTATTTCAAATCTATCTAGTCCTTCTGGAATTCTTTAGTGGCAACAAAAGATGACCAACAAGGAATGATTTAGTTCAGTATGAAAAAAAGGAAATCTAAGTAAGTAAACATATGTTCATAGATTATTTAGGTAAAATGACAACTGCTTTTGGAGCTTTAATTAAAAAAAAAAAAAAAAAAAAGCCAACAGACCTGCCAGGGAGAAGAATTAAGGAAGCAAAAATTTTACTCAGTACTCTGTGATTAAAATAATTATTTTATGGAGTAGACTCCAGGGAATTTATAAAAGTCCTTAATTAAATGATAATTTCCCTTTGAAAAGTTGGATTTTAAAATTTAGGCATGGACTTCCTTGGTGGTACGGTAGATAAGAATCTGCCTGCCAATGTAGGATACACCAGTTTGATCCCTGGTCCAGAAAGATTCCACATGCCACGGAGCAACTAAACCTGTGTATCACAACTACTGAGCTGTCACACCTTGAGCCTGAGCTCTGCAATAAGACAAACCACTCCAGTGAAAAGCCTGCACACTGCAACCAAGAGTACCCCCACTTGCTGCAACTAGAGAAAGCCAGTGTACAGTAATGAAGACTCAGAACAGCTAAAAAAATAAAATAGATTAATTTTAAAAATAAAATTTAAGCACACACACATATGTGTGTGTGTGTGTGTGTGTGTGTGTGTGTGTGTGTGTGTGTGTGTGTATGCTGCTGCTGCTAAATCGCTTCAGTCGTGTTTGACTCTGTGCGACCCCATAGATGGTAGCCCACCAGGCTCCCCCGTCCCTGGGATTCTCCAGGCAAGAACACTGGAGCGGGTTGCCATTTCCTTCTCCAATGCATGAAGGTAAAAAGAGAAAGTGAAGTCGCTCAGTCATGTCTGACTCTTAGCGACCTCATGGACTGCAGCCTACCAGGCTCCTCCGTCCATGGGATTTTCCAGGCAAGAGTACTGGAGTGGGGTGCCTTTGCCTTCTCCGTGTATGTATGTATATATATACATACATACATGGTTTCTAAGATAAAAGTTAGATAAACTGAGGGCCAATAACTGCCTAGTTTTATATATATATATATATTTATATATATATATATATATATAGCAAGCAACAGTGATTTTCCCTAAACTCCTCAGTAGTCCTGTATGTATACTGGTAAAGCTGGTCATTTTTATATGGTGATAAGTGTTTCTTAGTCCTAGGGCATTATAATCACATGCATGCATGCCAAGTCGCTTCAGTTGTGTCCAGCTCTTTGTGATGCTATGTACTGTAACACTCCAGACTCCTCTGTCCATAGGATTCTCCAGGCAAGAATACTGGAGTGGGTTACCATGCCCTCTTCCAGGGGATCTTCCTGATCCAGGAATCGAACCTGTGTTTCTTGTGCCTCCGGCACTGCAGGCGGATTCTTTTACCCCTGACCCACCAGGGAAGCCCACTTAAAATCACAGACTTTATTATTAAAAAGTTTCAGCTCACCTCAAATACTTTCTGTGCTATTTGGGAAAATTATCTAGGGGAAAATTCACATAAGAAGAGTAAACCCAGTTTAACAGAAAACACGACAAATTGTTGATGAAGTGCTTTGTAAGTGGGTGTGTTTGGCCCAGAGGAAGCCTCAGACTGACTCCGGGAGTGGGAGGCAGAGAGAAAGGACGCAGTGTCTCCTTCTCTGCCTGCTTGTGTTGGATAAATGGATCATTTCATTGTCAGGTTGGCTGAAACTGAATCTCAACAGTACCCAGGAAGTTCCCAAAGGTATGCAGTACAGGGGATCCTATTCCAGCTTCCTTCACTTGATGCTATTTAACGAGCTCATGGTCTCTAAGATAAAAGTTAGATAAACTAAAGGCCAATAACTGCCTAGTTTTATAGCAGTAGTTTAAGTTCAAACTCTTAATTTTTTAAGAGTTTATACTTCTATGGAAAAACTTTATCTAAAACAACACTCTAACAGATGAAATTTACCAGAGAAAATAAACAAACAATATTTACTTGTGAATTTCTGGACTGATTGGTAAGGTTCTTTTTCCCTTTCAATAAGGATAGCAACAAGTCATTTAAAATGTGTGAAAAGTCTAAGCCCTAATAACAAACGGTAATTTAGCTTGAAATATCAGAAATACATTCTATGTTCATTTAGAAAATTTTGACTGGAGTTACATATAAAGAACATTCATCTACTCAGTCCACAAAAGTTTATTATCTATATTATATGCCAGAAAACCATGGTTCCTGTCTCTGCAAAAATCTGTTTAGCATAGGAGAAATGTTTGTTGCACTAAACACCTGTGATTATCATGTGTTAAATAGGTACCACACTTTAAGAAGAACATGATTAAATAATAATCATTCTTATTTAGTAATATAATTTCCAAAAAGTTCATATATGTAATCAATGATAGTATCCAGTATGTTTACCGACTGGTACAGCAAGGTCCCAACAAATCAAAATGGTAGAACAGGATTGATTTTGGAAGAAATCTGTGGTATACACAATCTCAGCCATTGTATCCACTTGAATGTGTGGTTTGCAAGTTTCCACAGAACCAGGGGAAAGATCTTAAAATGTAATGCTTCCTCCCACCATAACAAAGATGAGGATGAGGGCTAAAAAGAAATCATAGTATTGGCAAATATAAATTGATCATTAATTCATATTTACTACACATGTACCATGTATCAGAAAATTTAAAAAAAAGTATGATTGGCACTTGATCAAGATGTTGCAGGCTGCTAAGGAGTAAATATGAAATAAAGATTGTTCTATAAGAAAAAGTGAAGAAAATGTTTACATGACAGAGAATTTTTTTCATGCTTTAGACTGAGGAGAAAGTTGTGGAAAGAGATAGACTGAAAAAAGCAATTAAGAAAGGGCATAATTATTAGAGCAAGAACTTACAAGAGATAGAAGGCGTGAGATCATGAGCTTATGTGAAAGAAAGGTGGAATAACTGAAAGGACGGATAAGAAGTATAAATTAACTGGGAGATGTAGAAGAAGCTAAATATGTCCTAGGATGATGGCAGGAATTGGAAGGAAAGGAACAGGATGATCCAGAAGAAAAAGAGTAAATGAACTTCAAGGAGATGTGAAGAAATTTTTCACAGCTATCACAGCTATTTCCTCTGTGAAGTATTCAAAGTAATCTACTAAGAGAAAATAGTGTAGCATTAAGCATAAATGTTATTAACAGTAATAAGAATTACCAGCATAGGGACTGGGCAAGGATATGTCACAATTTGCTAGATAATATTGAAAATCAGTAGTTGGAAGTCATAAATGTATAAGGCTGTTGATTGTTTTCCTTATGGTTATATATTCTGATTCAGTATTATTCAATGTCTACTTCCAGGATTAGAACAAACAGATGGTTAGATTATTCTAGAATTGAGGATTAGAATAATGGAGTAACAAGGTCATAAGAGTGTTGAGAATTGAGAGTACTGGTGACAGAGTGATTCAGCTGAAGTTCTACAGGTGGTCAGTTGGATTGAATAAGGAAATGAAGCCAAAGGAGCTTACTGATCAACAACATATGAAGCCAACAAAGTAGAAGAATCAATGAGAGGGAAGAGCAGCTGCTTCCCTGCAGAAGGGCATTCTGCAGCCTGGAATGTAGAGTTTAATTTACTGCCTATAACAAGGCTTTCTATAATCATGCCTGCCTACTCAGTTCGTTTCTCATTCCTTCCCCAAATACTCCAAGGAATCCATGTGTCCTGGTCTACCCAATGATTATGCTGCTTTCTGTTTTCAAGTCACTGCCGTCCTTCTTGAAGAGCTCCTCTTCTCTTAAATCCTCACTCACCTGATGGACTGCCCAGACTTTGAGACTCATCTTGACAATCTTTTCCTTTTTAGAGTTTCCTGTGTTAATCTGTGTGCAAAAGATAGGTACCAATTATCATCCCATCCCAGTATACTCATGCTATTGCTCCAACAAAAATCCCTTGATTATGAGCAGGCCAATAGAATGCTAAGGAACTGTGTCAGTTCCAGCTTGGGTTTCCCAGGTGACGCTAGAGGTAAAGAACCCACCTGCTAATGCAGGAGACATAAGAGATGTGGGTTTGATCCCTGGGTCAGGAAGATCCGTTGGAGGAGGGCATGGCATCCCACTCCAGTATTCTTGCCTGGAGAACCTCATGGACAGAGGACTCTCATGGGCTACAGTCCATAGAGTCGCAAAGAGTCGGACACTACTGAAGTGATTCAGCATGCACACACAATTCCAGCTTAACCCAACTACCATGCTATGTCAGGCTATCTTACATGGAGTATAAGATATCATGCAGAAAAAAAGGCCAACGGAAGAGAGTTGGCATATAGCACCTATACCCCCAGACATGTAATAATACGTTCCTGACCCTTCCTGCCTATTCTAGCAACGAGTTGAATGTAGGTGGAGCCCAGTCAACCCACAAAATTGTGAGAAATAAATCAGTGCTATTTTAAGCCACTAAATTTAAGGGTTTGATTATGAAATTATAGACTAATTATACATCTTCCATTTTCAAGTCAAGTGCAACTGCTCAAACTTGCCACTGTATCATACTGCTGTACCCAAAACATACCCCTATTATTTTACTTATCACACTAGGTTTGCAAGAAATGTTTTAATATCCACTCCCTTCCTATTCTGTGAAATGTGTCAGTGCAAGTGTGTATATAACACACAACATATAATAGATACTCAATAAATGATGTGTACTAAGTTGAACCTAAATTGAGTTAGTGGGAGGAAGCGAGGGAGAAATGAAAACGCTATGCTTAGTGCCGAAGAGTTGGTGCTGTGGTGTTGGAGAAGACTCTTGAGAGTCTTTTGAACTGCAAGGAGATCCAACCAGTCCATTCTGAAGGAAATCAGTCCTGAGTATTCATTGGAAGGACTGATGTTGAAGCTGAAACTCCAAAACTCTGGCCACCTGATGAAAAGACCTGACTCATTGGAAAAGACCCTGATGCTGGGAGAAATAGAGGGTGGGAGGAGAGGGAGACGACAGAGGATGGGATGGTTGGATGGCATCCCTGACTCAATGGAGATGAGTCTGAGTAAACTCCAGGAGTTGGTGATGGACAGGAAGGCCTGGCGAGCTGTGGTCCATGGGATCATGAAGAGTTGGACATGACTGAACGACTGAAATGAACTAGTCATTGGAATTTTATGATTAAACATTTCACAAGTGGAGCTGTTTCTGGAAAAATATGGAAACATGTTGGAGGTGAAGTTGGCTCAGATACAATCTAGGAATTGAGGTGAGAGTGGGTTCATCATTGAGGATGTGGACTTGTGACCTAGGATGATGATGGAGTTTGTGTGGTGCAAAAGATGGTGATCCTGAATGGGGAGAGATTGTCAACCTCAGAAAAACAAAGTCTGTGAGTGACAGTTTTTCACAACTATAACAATATTCTTAAAGCTGATGGACAATTAATATGATGAGGGGCCGATCTTCTGCCCAACGTACACTCAAGGGAGAAAAAGTGAATCTCTATTTCATAGACTTATATATATTATTCTTGTTTTCCAATAATCTATTTGAGTGTGCCTTCTCAGTCTCCTCCCCCTAAATCCTTTTGTTCCATACCCACCAAAAGTTTTCTGCTCAATTCTCTTCCCTACACCTATTCTCTTGGCCATCTGAGTCTCTCTTATGACTTCAACCATCACTAAATCTGAACTTCTTTACCCCAAATCTTTCATGAGCTTCAGCATGGGTATTTCAAACTCTCTCTTGAATATCTCCACTTTCTGGCCTTTTCTATGTATCAAAGTCAAGATGTTAAATGGCAAAACTGATTACCTTCTATATTCAAGCCATGATTTTCCTCCTGTATTTCCCAGTCCAGTAAAGGGTTTCACCGCCCATTTGGCCAGTATAGAAAGAAATAGCACAATGTTTAAGAGCTTGGGTTCTTGGGTTCTTGAATCTGTCCTTCATAAATTTACTACCCACATAACTTTGGCAAATTACTTATCTTTTCAAAGCTTCAGTTTCTGTCATCTGCTATAATCCTCAAAAGCTTGTGAAGAGGATTAAATAAATACCTATCCAAACCCTCAAAACTAATTCTGCAAACTAGACCTCCTGAAGTCATTCTTAACTTTTTCCTTTCCCCTAGCACCTGACTCTCCCAAGCAACTGACCACAAAGCCCTATTAATTCCATTCCTAAAATACATCTTAATATATGCCTTTGTCCACTGTCACTTTCACTGCCCAAGCATACTAAGGTGAGGTGAGGTGAAGTTGCTCAGTCATGTCCAACTCTTTGCAACCCCATAGATTGTAGCCTACCAGGCTCCTCCATCCATGGCATTTTCCAAGCAAGCGTACTGGAGTGGGTTGCCATTTCAAGCATACTCCAAATGCACATGACTAATCTAAACTGTCTTTCAGACCAGTGTCAGAGATAGCATTTCAAGAATACGAAGCAGATCACATTATCACTTTCACTTCAAAATTTAATTGTCCACTTCCTACGAAAGTAGTGACCATCTAAGAAAAAAAAAAAACTAATTACAAACTCTTTAGAATCTGATGTTTGCCTTCTTTCCCTGAATTACCTTTAAAGTCTAACTGTACATCATTTTTCACCATTCCTAGATTCTACACTATCATTCTCCAAACACATTCTTCTGCCTTCCCAACATACTCTATTTCCTTCCCAACATCCTCAGTCCCTATCTCTCCTCTGAGGATTCTTGCTCCAACTCAAATGTGATTTCCTCTGTGTTGTCCTCTCAGAACCCCCAAGGACAGAGATCACTCCCTCATCTGTTTTCCCATAAGACTGCATACAAACCTGTCACAGCCTTGACTGCACTACAATATAGCTATTAATTTATTTGTTTGCCTAGCTATACTCTGAGTTCCTCCTCAGAGACAGGAATAGTGAAATATTTATTCTTACATTACCAATGTCTAATATAGTTCCTGGAATATACCAGTACATGTGAAATGCTTGATAAATTGTTGAGAATGAATGAGTGAACAAAGAAACTATGTAGCCTGAATGGTGCTGGCTATACATTATTTAAATATAAATTAAATCCAAATAGTTCCTATATACAAAAAGAGAAGATCCTCAAATGTAAGCACTAATTTGAAATACATGCTCTCTATGTATTTTTCCCAAATCCAAAATTCTGTGATATTACTGTGACCTGAACTAAGCTTTTCTCAGGCATTTAGGATTAGAATTTTTCTGGGACACACAAATTTGTAGAATGAGATCTAATGAGTTGTTTAGAGTGTGTTTCTAATTAATTCTATCATAATACCTTTAACAATTTATATTTTGTGAAGTTTATACTTTGCAATTAAGCAAAACTGAATTATGTGCAATAGCTGATCTTTCAAAATGAGAACACAGTGAAGAAAGTGTTTTTTTTTCCCTAAAATCTTGTCAGTTTGAGTGACATGTGAGTACCCAGCACCAAGCAGCTGTTAGGGAAATCTTATTACTCTGTGTCTGTCACTAGAAAATTGGAATAAACGTTGCAAGACCTACACACTTAAAATGTTATGATGTGTTTTTAAAACTGCTTTCCACAGAAGGTCCTTTATTTTATTAGAAAATTATAAGCAAACAAGTCTTGTTTAATGGCTTTCAAAGTATAAGCACATTTCATGTCAAAATTGTATCACTCTCGACTGCTTACTTGTGTGAGAAATCTGTCAAGCACTGGTGCCCAAGAAAATAGGGTACCATGGCAGAAGACTCTTTGCTGAAGACAATAAGGTATGCTCAATTAAACCAATACAGCGTGGGTAATGGTCTGATTCCATCTTAGGAAGAACTGTCAGCTTTTTGTTCTGGGATCCGAATTTCCCTAATGCCTGAACTTTTTGCTGAATTCTGTGTAACTGGAGGAGGGCATGGCAACCCATTCCAGTATTCTTGCCTGGAGAATCCCCATAGACAGAGGAGCCTGGCAGGCTACAGGCCACAGGGTCACAAAGAGTCAGACACGACTGAGCGACTAAGCACAACACAGCACCTTAACCAAGACATAGTCTTGAGCTTGTATCTCAGGGGAAGGTGAGCTCTTGTTTTTTTCTCCTTTTAATACTCAAATAGTCTTGGGAATTTTGTCTTTTCTTCCGGATATCCTCTCTGTCTCTACTCTCTTTCCACACTGCTCTTAACTTGCTAAATATTTTCACAATTCAACATTCATGAAGTGCTAAAATTATAGCCAGTTTTTCAGGGGAACCAAAGGTTGGTTGTGGTATTATTTTATTTGAGAGTCATTCCAGCGTGCTTCAGTTTCAAATATCAAAAAATGTGTGCATCAAAATGAACAGGATGCAAATAAAATATGGTGAAACATCTCTGGTGTACTCCAATGTCCCCTTTACAGTCTACGCTATTTGACAAGTTTATACTAATCTGTTTCTATAAGCAGAGATCACAAACAGAACTTTCCCCTCAAAAAAAGAAGACAATAAATACTAATATATAACCCTTAAGGATATTTTTTCTAGATAGTCTTTAACAAAGATGACTCCTAAACATAAAATAATATTGTACGTTACTAAACTGCCATCTACTGTGCTTGTTCACCCAGTACACAATATCATCTTTTACAGGCTTGCCTTTTTCAATGAATATGTGAATTTATCCCCCAGCTGTCTCTTGACATTCTTTTTTTCCCCTTGTTCTAGCCATGTGTACTCCTTAAAGACCAGGAAAAAAATTTTTCAACTAATTATAGTCCTACCAAAGCCTTTCACATCATTTAAAACTTAGATTGATTATTCACAGTACCAGGAAGACATGTCAGTTTGAGACAAGAAGAGGTTTAGAGAGGTTTACACTTTGCAGAGTGCCACCTGTCTCCAAAGGGCACAGTCATTAAAAAGCTCCAGGTGCAAGTTGTGGGAGCAAAACAGCATAATGAAGTCCTTTGCCTCCTTGTGCACCTTTTGATTAATAACATTCTCCCCCAGTTCCAGCAGATTGTGCACCAATGTTCATTGCAAGAAACCTGGGATACCAGTCTGCTTTTCTCTCCTTCTCTGAATAGAATAAATTGCCATTTATCTGTGACATAAATCAAAAGAATATGCAAAATACGGTATTTCTGATACAATCTACCTTTATAAGGAAAGAGCAATTAATAAGCAAATAGAATGATATTGATTCAATAAACAGCATTAAATAAGTATCTCTGATCAAATTCTACCTAATCCTTTCTGTCCTAAAACCACACACATAGAAATCTAAATTATATTTATACTGATAACCTGAACATATTGTAAAATTTCAAGTTGTTTCATGAATCATAAAAGTAGGAAAGAAAACTGGCATTTATCAAATACCTACTATTTAACAGGCATTTTCACTATCACATATTATCCATATAACAGCCTGGTCAGGTAAACACTGTTATCGTCATTTTCACACTGAGTAGGACTGAGGCTCAGAGAGACAATAAGAACCAACATTTACTTGCAGCTTACGATTTTCCTGGCATTGTGTTTATTAACTTAGAGGTATTGCCTCAATTAATCCTCAGAACCACATTATGGAGTAGGTGGTATCATTATTCTCCTTTTATTAAGGATGACTCAGTGAAGTTAAATAACTTGCCCAAGATCACACAAATAATATGTAGTAACATCAACATCTGCACCTAGGCAAACTGTTTCCCATGCTTGTACGGTCAATCCCAACCTTATACTACTTATGAGTGTGGGGATATATTAATACTTTAATGTTAAGTGAGTTATATTATTGTTTTGTTTTTGAAAACTAGGAATACACGTTTGGTACACATGGTAACTTTCAAGTAATCAAACTCACCTACTAATGGCTATCAATACGTATTCCTTATTATGCATTTACTATCGAGTATTTTACATGTATCACCTTATTTGAAATTCACATACATACATAATATCATTCCCATTTGGCTCTATAAAACAGATTTGGAGAATAACAATAATGAGAATAATCATAGCAAACATGCGGCATTACTATATGCTAGACACTCTTTTCTCCAAGAGTTTAGAATATAGTACTTATTTAATATTCACAACAACAAAATGATGTACTATTATTCCTATTATACAAATGAGGAAAATGAGAAGCAGCATTTTGACCTTTTCTGGGAAAGTGAAGAATTGGTTCCCCTGTGTTTGTTTTTAAACTACCTTTCCCTTGTCCATCCTGGGGCCCTATCAGGTGAAGGAGGAGCAGTCACTGCACCCATCAGTGCAGGGCCTAGTTGTGTCAGCAAAGCAAGAATTCCAATTCCAAAAGCCCATGATTTCAACCACTAATTACTCTAAATGGTGGAACAATTTAAAGTAGTCATTCCTTGTTTATTGCAGCAAATGTTAGCAACACGCCTTAACTATAATAGCATTCATCATAATCAAACATTTTGTTGCATACCAAGTAATATAATTCTGCACATTTGGTAGGGAATGGGTGGGAATCAAGCCTGTACAATTTCACACTGATCAGCCTTCCACATAGTTTCAAAGACAGCAGAAGTAAAATTGTGTTCCACAAATACTGAGTACTAACTATGTCCCAGGTGCTGACATTAAGGAAATAAATAGGATTTATTCCCTATCTATAGGGAGTTTGGGAGAAATAAAACCAATAAGTAATTAAAACATAAAGGAAAAATTGCTAAAATAAAGTTTTGCCTTCTAAGCAAAAGTCAAAGTTACAAACCACTGTACGTGACCTTGTCACAGAGACCAAAAGAAATCACACACAGGGTACAGCTGGCAAAAGAGCATCCTCCATACTGCGTAGGGTAAGATGGTTAAAATACTATTATAACATTGCAATCTTATTTAAAATTTCAATAATATTTATGTATAAACTAGAAGTAGAAATTTGAAATAACTTTATGATATGTATTTTCCTTGTTTCTCATCTGATTTTCACCTCTGAGAACTATTTCCCTAGCAGACTTGTTTGTTCCCGAGCTCCCAGTCCTCCTCCCAATCTAGCCCATACCAAATTCTAGCTATAATACTAGTCAGAATTCCTGTGTTGCAACTGACAGAGACCCAGTGCAATTTAGCTTAAGCAAAAAGAGAATGTGTTGACTTGGCTTGTATAACTAGGAAGTCAAGGAAATAGACATGGCTTTAGACAGAACAAAATTCATGGACTCAAATGCTTTATCCACAGTTCACCTTCTCTCTCCATCCTTTACTGTCCTACCCCCATCCTGACTCCTCATCCTCTACCCTTGCTTTAATTCTCTACATCTATCACTTCTCATCATTTCTCCTTGACTTATTTTTGTGAGTGGGTTCACTCTATATATTGGCTGTCACACTCCCATTACTAGCTTGGGAACTCACATGGAGAGAGAATTTATATCTCTCAATATTCCTAATCAAATCCTAGATAATAGTTCTGACTGGTCTAGACTGATTCATATATTCATTCTTGAACCAATCATCATGATCAGGCCAGCTAACACTCAGGACTGGATTATCAAATCAGACTCACACAGATCAGAGATTTTACCTAGCATCAAGCTTTACTAAAAATTCCAAGAGTACAGGCAATCAAGAGACAAAGACAAAGCAGAGAAAGGTCTGGGACATCTTTGGCAGGTCCTTTCTATCCACCAGCCCAGAATAACAGACAAGACCTGTGTGAATATTCACGGATTTTTATTTCACAGAATGAAGCATGTAATTTCTAAGATATCTCCATTTTATACCTCAAAGGTACATATAATCAAAGCTATGGTTTTTTTTCCAGTAGTCATCTATGGATGTGAATGCTGAAGAATTGATATTTTCCAATTGTGGTGCTGGAGAAGACTCTTGAGAGTCCCTTGGACAGCAATGAGATCAAACCAATCAATCCTAAAAGAAATCAGTCCTGCAAACTCATTGGAGGGACTGATGCTGAAGCTCTACCTGATGCAAAGAGCCAACTCACTGGAAAAGACCCTGATGCTGAGAAAAATCAAGGGCAAAAGAAGGGGATAGCAGAGGATGAGATGGTTGGATGGCATCACCTGCTTAATAGACATGCTGCTGCTGCTGCTAAGTGACTTCAGTCGTGACTGACTCTGTGCAACCCCATAGACGGCAGCCCACCAGGCTCCCCATCCCTGGGTTTCTCCAGGCAAGTACACTGGAGTGGGTTGTCATTTCCTTCTCCAATGCAGGAAAGTGAAAAGTGAGAGTGAAGTCGCTCAGTCATGTCCGACTCTTCGCAACCCCATGGACTGCAGCCTTCTAGGCTCCTCCATCCATGGGATTTTCCAGGCAAGAGTACTGGAGTGGGGTGCCATTGCCTTCTCCAATTGGAGCAAACTCCAGGAGAGAGTGAAGGATGGGGAGCCTAGCCTGCTGTAGTCCATGGGATCACAAAGAGTTGGACACAACTTAGCAACTGAACAACAACAAAAATATCTCAGAGTTCTGTAGCTTACATGAAATTATCTTGGGCAGCCCTGTAAATCCCATAAATCAATAGATTTTAGATCTAACTACTGTAAGCAATCCTTACCAATGGAGAGCCTGCTAAGGGCATTCTCCTGTCTGAAGTCCTTACTCTATTTACCTGGAAGTCCAGTTTAGATTAGACCAGATCACCTCCCTTATTCTCTTTTCCCTAGTCCTATTTTTCAAGTAAAGTAACGGAATGTCACAGTGAAAGAGGGGAGTAAAAAAGTTGGCTTAAAACTCAATATATAGAAAACTAAGATCATGGCATCCAGTTCCTTCACTTTATGCAAATAGATGGGGAAACAATGGAAACAGTGAGAGACTTTATTTTTTTTGCACTTCAAAATCTGCAGATGGTGACTGCAGCCATGAAATTAAAAGATACTTGCTCCATGGAAGAAAAGCTATGACCAACCTAGACAGCATATTAAAAAGCAGAGACATTACTTTGCCAACAAAGGTCTGTCTAGTCAAGGCTATGTTTTTTTCCAGTAGTCATGTATGGATGTGAGAGTTAGACTATAAAGAAAGCTGAGCACCAAAGAATTGATGCTTTTGAACTGTGGTGTTGGAGAAGACTCTTGAGAGTCCCTTGGACTGCAAAGAGATCAAACCAGTCCATCCTAAAGGAAATCGGTCCTGAATATTCATTGCAAGGGCTGATGCTGAAGCTGAAACTCCAATATTTTGGCCACCTGATGCAAAGAACTGACTCATTGGAAAAGACCCTGATGCTGGGAGAGATTAAAGGTGGGAGAAGGGGATGACAGAGAAGGGGAGAAGGGGACAGATGGTTGGATGGCATCACTGACTCAATGGACATGAGTTTGAGCTAGCTCCAGGAGTTGGTGACTGACAGGGAGGCCTGGTGTGCTGCAGTCCAAGGGGGTGCAAAGAGTCGGACACAACTGAGTAACTGAACTGAATTTCCCTTCAGGGGACTGGGTGTCCAATCAGATTGGATGGCCTGGGACAAGAATCCCAAACGATGCTTGGGGTTAAGGTCTATCAGATCTTCCTCAAAGAATCACCAAAGGAAAGCACATTAAGCAGATATAAACTGTGACTGCTTTGGTCCACTCTACTATTTGTCCAGACAAGAGACTTTTAAGATTTCTAGTGATGCTACCAACTTTCCTGTTCCTAAACTTTACTTTTCTCTAGTTTCTAGCTGTGAAAAATTCTCCAGTTTTATCCTGTGGCTCGCTGAATAAAGACAAAAGAACAAGCAGTGACAGTGAAGAATGGAAACAAGGAAAGCCAGTCTCATGGTCTGCGGGAAAGTCAAAGAAATGTCTAATAAGGCCTCATAGGAATCTCACAAAGATTATCTCAGGTATTATTTTCCATCCAATTCTCTTAATATCTTCACATCCATTTGCCTACAGAAATTATAACATAACAATTGAATTTCTTTAACCTTAGGCAAGGGAAACAAATGCTTGTCCTACTGACCTAATACTCCAGCAACTATTTTTGTTTGGCTAAAACAGTATTGAATGTCTTTGACTAGTTTGTCACAATCTCTTTCCACTACCTAATGTCTGACACTGGCCTGCTCTATTCATTTATGCTACTGCCTGGTCCCTGTAAACATTCGAGTTTTTGAGTCATACTTTAAGGTCTTGACTTCTACTAAACTGAAAATTCCTTTTAAAAGAATGTCAACATAATTATTTTCAGTTATTTATATCAGTCCTTGACTATTTTTTACCAAGAAAAAAAAACTAGGAGAAAAGGGTTGTGACCAAAGTTAAGACTGAAGGAATAAAGACTGGGCCAGGACTAGGGTTACCTAGACAGCTAGTGCACAAAATTTAAGGAGGCAGTCTCAGGTGACACCTCTAGGCTCAGCACCTAAGAAAGAGGGCCTCCTTAAATTTCATGTACCATGTGACATGCCTGCCTCATTCTTGACCCAGTCCTGAAGGGAGACCCTTTAACCATTTTTGGTTTCTGTTACTTGTATTGAAATAACCCTGATGCATTTCCCTTTTTCACCTATGAACTCAAAGAGTTGTTCCACCTAGGAACACTCTTGTATTAGTCCACTTAGGAGTGTTTGACTCTTTGCGACCCCATGGACTATAGCCCACCAGGCTTCTCTGACTGAGGAATTATCCTATTCCTTTCTCCAGGGGATCTTCCCCACCCAGTGATCGAAACTTGGTCTCTTGCACTGCAGGCAGATTCTTTACCATTTGAGTTACCAGGGAAGCCCCTAGGAACACTCTTAATACCTACTAATTACGCCTATATTACACTTACAATACTACTTTCTATCTCTTATACATCTGTATTCACCAGTATTCTGTGAACTCCTTAAAGAAAGAAGCTGTCATATTGCCTTCTTTGCAGCAAAAATAGCTTGCCTTGCTGAGTGAGTGAATAAATGAATGAATGAATATATTGTTAACGTCAAGTATCCCATTCTTCCTGTGACATAGAACACCCATAAAGTCCTGTGTCAGCTAAAATCTTATTTTTGTCATAGATCTATGACAGATTGTAACAAATTTTTCTTCTAATTATGATATCATTTTTCCCATAAATGTGCATGTAATCTCAGTTCAGTTCAGTTCAGTCACTCAGTCGTGTCCGACTCTTTGCAANACCCATCAGCTATATCTTAATCACCTATTGTTGTCATCGCTGAAATTATCATTCCAGAAAAGGGAGTTCCCTGGCGTCAACCTGCCATTCACAGCCTTGGGTTTACACTGTTTGACAGTCTCTTTAACATTTCACTGCATCCTGTTCTTCCATAACCAATTTCCCCATCCTCTTAAGCCCTTTGGAACTTGACTCATCACATTTTCTCCCCGGTGTTGACTTTCCTTCTTATTACAATACTTTCTATCAGAACGGCCATTTGGTAATCTTGGGATATTTCATTCCCAACTAAATATAACACTTCAGTTCAGTTCAGTCGCTCAGTCGTGTCCGACTCTTTGTGACCCCATGAATCGCAGCACGCCAGGCCTCCCTGTCCATCACCAACTCCCGGAGTTCACTCAGACTCGCATCCATCGAGTCCGTGATGCCATCCAGCCATCTCATCCTCGGTCATCCCCTTCTCCTCCTGCCCCCAATCCCTCCCAGCATCAGAGTCTTTTCCAATAAGTCAACTCTTCGCATGAGGTGGCCAAAGTACTGGAGTTTCAGCTTTAGCATCATTCCTTCCAAAGAAATTCCAGGGCTTAGGACCCTCCTATCCCAGAAAATAGTCTCCCATAGTTACCCTAGCTCTGTCAGGTTATATTCAGACAGACACGAAAAGAAAAGCAGAAAGCTAACATGAAATGAGTAATCTACCCTAACAGAATTTCCTGGAATGTACTACTTGTTTCACAATTCCAACTTCTTAACACCTCTAAAGAGGGTTACACCATCACCCTGAATTCAGATTTGTGTATTAAGTTGCTAATATCAGGCTCCCTTTCTGGAATGTTTTGTTCTTCTCTGGATGCTACTTATTCTTCCAGTCCCCTACAGTCAGAAGTATAGTATTTATAGTATTTTCTTTATTCCTGCAACCTTACCCCATCCTACTCCATCTACTATTTTCCATTTAGACATTCATCCACATCTTTTCCAAGGTTTTAATGCTCTTTTGGTTTATCTCTTTCTCTCTCTTTCCCCTGACATTTTAACTGGCACCCCTGCCCCTCTAGTTCCTTTGTCATAAAACTTAGTATTATATTTTTCTTAGAACTTCATTTTGACCATATCCCTACCTGGTTAAAAATCTTTGTGACTCCACATTGCAAAATCATGTCTAGACCCTCACCCTACCCTACCCCTTCAACCTTCTCAATCTCTCCTTAGTTCCTTAAAGAAGATCTTATCCCATTGTGCTTGACTCACTCTTTCCTAAAGTCATTCTGGGGATGTCCTTGCTTTCTCTCTCTTGCTCATGTAGTTTCCTCCACCTCTAATCATGTTTCTCTGCTCCTCCTCAATATTCTCAATTAAACAACCTCCAGATAATCGGCACCCTAGGTGCTAACGATTCCCACTCCCATGAGCTGCTGCCGCTGCCGCTGCTAAGTTGCTTCAGTTGTGTCCGACTCTTTGCGACTCCATAGACGGCAGCCCACCAGGCTCCCCCATCCCTGGGATTCTCCAGGCAAGAACACTGGACTGGGTTGCCATTTCCTTCTCCAGTGCATGAAAGTGAAAAGTGAAAGGGAAGTCACTCAGTCGTGTCCAACTCCTAGCGACCCCATGGACTGCAGCCCACCAGGCTCCTCCATCCATGGGATTTTCCAGGTGAGAGTACTGGAGTGGGGTGCCATCGCCTTCTCCATCCCATGAGCTAAGAGTGCATAATTGCTTAACCTTGGACTGGACATTCATCGTGCAATGCCTTGTGTTTTGGCTCTCTTTGGTTTCTTGAAATTGTACATCTGATAAGCTTCTTAGGGGTGATTATCTGGACTAGAGTGCTAGAGGTAAAGGGTCCACTACAGGACAAGGGGATTTCTGCTCCATTCTGTGCAATTCAACTTCCACCAGGAATATCACACCAAAGCAGAAGAGTGGCCAAATGCAACACATTCGGAAGCAGAGCATCAAAGAGAGAGAGAGAGTGGGGATATTCAGAGTCAGTAGATGGAACAGCTCTCCTCGGTTACACAAAGATCCTTACGTTTAGCCGATTTGGTCCAGAGAAGAAAAGGTAAAGAGATCATTCATAGGAGTGATATAAGTTATCTCACTTATAGGGAGATGTATTTTTTAGTAAAATAAAATCTTAATTTTAAAATATTTTAAAATAAAGTCNTTCCAAGATGTCTGGCTTTAGATTAGTGATCACATCATCATGATTATCTGGGTCGTGAAGATCTTTTTTGTACAGTTCTTCTGTGTATTCTTGCCACCTCTTCTTAATATCTTCTGCTTCTGTTAGGTCCATACCATTTCTGTCCTTTATCGAGCCCATCTTTGCATCTCAGTATTATCCACTATTTTTTTTTTTCAAAACATGTGGTCTACAAAGTACTGCATTAAATTTTCAACTGACACCTTATACTTGCTTTGCCTTTCAGCCTCAAGCAGGGCTAGCCTCCTTGACCTAATTAGACTTCTCCACTCCCACATGGCTAGTAAATACTATGATTAATTTATAAAGGACTCTGAAACACCAGCTGGCAATAACTTCCTATTAATGGTTTGTAAAGAACAAAAAGAACATTTAAGTTGCAGGATATTTGTGAAGTGTTTAGAGATGGATACTCACATCTTTTAATCCACTGAATTTCTAGGAATGTCAATTTGTAAAGTGTACTAAGTAAACATTTAATAACTTCTTGTCATTTCAGCATATTTAAATTATAGAAAGAAATCTGTGTGATAAAAAAATTCTTAGAGATGCACACTTGGGGTATGTGAAACTTGCATGTCTATGAACAGTCATACATCTCAAGCACTATAGTAAACTATATTGTTCTTCAAAGACTACGAAAGAGAAAAAGGTGGACAAGTCAGTTTAAGGATTTCTCAATGCCTTGAGATAGTGAGTAGTGTAAGGATCATCTGTGGGAATATTTACCTATTCAAGAATTTTTAAGATGGCCCCCAAGATTCTTGCCCCCTGGTACATATACATGACCTATGTTATACCCTCCCCTAGAGTTTGGGCAGGATCTATTAACATGATGAGATGTCACTCCTTCAATTAGTTTATACTACAGAACATAACCTTCCCAGGTGGCAATAGTGGAAAAGAACCCACCTGCCAATGCAGGAGACGTAAGAGACGTGGGTTTGATCCCTCGGTTGGGAAGATCCCGTGGAGGAGGGCATGGCAACCCACCACAGTATTCTTGCATGAAGAATCCCATGAACAGAGGAGCCTGGCAAGCTACAGTCCATGAGGTCACAGAGTCAGACAGGACTGAAGTGACTTCGTACGTACAGAGCAAAGGTGAATGGATCATTTCTGCTATGATTACCTTATGTTAGGTAACACTGCAGTTATAGTGGTGGTATTGGTAACAGTAATACTAGCAGCAGCAGGAAAAGATGTAGAGAAATTCTCCTGCAGGTTTTGGAGAAGTAATGTTCCACATTGCTGGAGGGCTGTGTGATTAGGACCTGAGGGCAGTCTCTGAGGGAAAATCCCAGTTAATGTCTGGCAAGAAGACAGGGGCCCCAGCCCTCTAGCTACAGGAACTGAATTTTATCAACAACCTGAATGACTACAGAAGATGACCCTGAGCCTCAGAAGAAACTACACTCCTAGTCAATACTTTGATTGTGATCTGGTGAGATCCTATGCAAAGAATAATCCATTCCCAGACTTTCTATCTACAGAAACTGACATAATAAAATGTCACTATAAGCTGCTAAATTTGTAGTAATTTGTTACACAGCATTAGAAAGCTAATAGAAGAACCAACAGCCACCCAACAAGTGCAAGACCTAGAGCTCTTCAGGGACCTAGCAGACCCTATGCATGGTGATGGGGGTATTATTGAGAGAGTAATAAAAAGGAGAACCAGGGACTGAGGCTAATAAAGTGCTGGTACAGATTTAGGGTGTCCTGCCCAGAAAGGCCTGCTAACCTGGCCAGTCTCCAGCAGACAACAGAACATTTCAGGGCTTTCATTTCCAGGACCCACACAGGACTGGGTTCTGCCTCTCAGACTCAGCCCAGACACCACAGAGGACTTGCAACATTTGGAGGCTCTCCAAAGTGTCTCACAGACCTGTCCCCCAGAGGAGCAGGGCTGGATAAATAGTCCTTATTGCTCAGGTCTAATGATGGTAACTGCTTCTGTCTGTCCTGTGAACTAACTAGCAGGGGAAAGAGGTTTGCAAATAGAAAACTATGTGTAAGCAGAGACAGTAGCAAGAGAGGAGAAAGCATGCTGCTTAGATGTGAGGTGACTTCCTTTAGTTTCTTTCTGAATCTGTGCTATATTCTTACCTTCCTATCCCATCAAAAACCTTCTCTTTATAACATTAACTCCCTCCCTTTTTTTGTTATTTAAGCCATTTTAATTTTTGTTACTTGCAAGCTTACAGAGCTCTAATGCAATATTCAAAGCCAGATTTTTAGTTTTAGGTTTGGAGGCTCAAGTTTACCATTTCCACCAGAACAAATTAGGGCTTCCCTTGTGGTTCAGCTGGTAAAGAATCCACCTCCAATGTGGTTTAGATCCCTGGGTTGAGAAGATCCCCTGGAGAAGGGAGAGACTACCCACTCCAGTATTCTGGCCTGGAGAATTCTATGGACTATATAGTCCTTGGGGTCACAAAGAGCTGGACACGACTGACTTTCACTTACTTACTTGGAACAAATCAGTCTTTCGGGGATCAACATGTTAAGAAGACTCATAAGAAATTAACATGTCCCTCAGTTTATCAATATACAAAAAGCTAAATCTAGAAAGAAGAACGTGTATAGACAATTCACTCTGGGTATTTCACCATGGTAGTTTAAATGCACTCAGGAAAGCAAATTACCAATTAGAGGGTTGTTTGATGATTATATACAGTTGTTCCTTGGTTTCCTTGGGGTATTGGTTTCTGAACTCTATGCAGATACTAAAATCAGTGGATGCTCAGGTTTAACAGTTGGCCTTCCCAATCTGCAGTTCCACATGCATGGGTTCAACCAACCTGGGTTATGTATTACTGTGTGTATTTATTGAAAAAAAGTCTGTATATAAGTAGATTCCTGCAATCCAAACCCTTATTCAAGGGTCTATGACAATTAGAAGAAAGAGAATAGGTCCTATTGATGGACTTTTCTTTCAAAATAGGATAACGGAAACTGCTTCCCTATTCTAGGGATGTTTCTCTTTGAAAAATTAGTTATAGTCCTTGAACACAAATAGCCTTCTCCTCTGGTCATTGCCAGATTTATCCTTAGACTTTGTGTACTGTTATCCTAGACTTATCTCAAGCCATCTTTCTGTTGACATGTGATTGTCCCAGAAAAATTTTACTGACTACAGTTGGTTAATTTTTTGGTACCTTCAGTTCAGTTCAGTTCAATTCAGTCGCTCAGTCATGTCTGACTCTTTGCAACCCCATGAATCGCAGCACGCCAGGCCTCCCTGTCCATCACCAACTCCTGGAGTTCACTCAGACTCATGTCCATTGAGTCAGTGATGCCATCCAGCCATCTCATCCTCTGTAGTCCCCTTCTCCTCCTGCCCCCAATCCCTCCCAGCATCACAGTCTTTTCCATTGAGTAAACTCTTCGCATGAAGTGGCCAAAGTACTGGAGCTTCAGCTTTAGCATCCTTCCTTCCAAAGAAATCCTAGGGTTGATCTCCTTCAGAATGGACTGGTTGGATCTCCTTTCAAGGGACTCTCAAGAGTTTTCTCCAACACCACAGTTCAAAACCATCAATTCTTTGGCTCGCAGCCTTCTTCACAGTCCAACTCTCACATCCATACATGACTACTGGAAAAACCATAGCCTTGACTAGATGGACCTTAGTTGGCAAAGTAATGTCTCTGCTTTTGAATATGCTATCTAGGTTGGTCATAACTTTTCTTCCAAGGAGTAAGCGTCTTTTAATTTCATGGCTGCAGTCACCATCTGCAGTGATTTTGCAGCCCCCCAAAATAAAGTCTGACACTGTTTCCACTGTTTCTCCATCTATTTCCCATGGAGTGATGGGACTGGATACCAAGATCTTCGTTTTCTGAATGCTGAGCTTTAAGCCAACTTTTTCACTCTCCTCTTTTACTTTCATCAAGAGGCTTTTTAGTTCCTCTTCACTTTCTGCCATAAGGGTGGTGTTATCTGCATATCTGAGGTTACTGACCTTAACTACATGTTATTCACCACCCCTAGTATCCATTACCTGTAAAGGGAAAGTGTTAGTCTCTTAGTCATGTCTTACTCTTTGCAGCCCTATGGACCATTGCCCACCAGGATCTTCTGTCCATGGAAATCTCCAGGCAAAAATACTGGACAGGGAAATGGGTAGTCATTCCCTTCTCCAGAGGATCTTCCCAACCCAGGGATCTATCTGCACTGCAAGTAGATTCTTTAGCATCTATTACCTATGAGCCTTTAATTGAACAATAGTAACCACTGGCACCTAAAGTGAGCTTTCTCACTTAATCCTTTAGCAGTTCTAAAATACTATTACCATCATCTCTAGATAAAAGATAAAGAAACAAAATACAGCTAGTTTAAGTGATTTGCCTAATGAGTAGTAGAGCTGAGATCTGAACCCAAGAAATCTGACTCCAGAGTCATCATATATTACATTTCAAAATCTTTCACAAGGTCCTTATATTTTCTAAATCTTGGTTTCTCATCTGTAAACAAAGCTAATAATATCTTTCCTAAAGACTATTGGGAGTCTAAACGTGATAATTAATGTAAAGCTCTTAGCTCTACATATACCAAATACATAGTAAATAGCTATTATTAAAATAATTCACTCAGGAATATAGATTAGATTTCGGTTCACCTTAAATCACAAACACAAACCAGATTTTAGAGTGAGTTAATTCTATTTCCAGGTGGATGATATAAACAATCACATGCTAATATTTCTAACCTCAAATCCAAATGATGATATTTTATTACCCAGTTTCCAATTATGAGTGCCTTTTTAGAGGCTACAGCTACTCACCACTCCATCTTGCAGACTACACAAAACTCAGCCACAACTTCACACACTCCCTAATTTTGCCTAGGGTCACTGTTGCTTCCTGTGACCAAAGAAGTGGCTTCAACTTTTCACACATCCCCAGATTAAAATTATGGAATTACTTAGGTAAGAATATTAAGTTCACAGATTTACTCATTTGTTTAATAAAATCCTTATTCTTCTGAGGAAGTCCTATTTGTTTCAAGAACAAACATTCTATGGTAGCTTGTTAAGTTATAATTCCAGATATTTTATAACACATGGATTTATATATTATACATTTTTAAAATTCTGGTCGGTTGAAAAAAATATTGTTTTAATATATTTCAACTGTGACTTATGCAGGGAATTTTAAGATTTGGAACTTCAAAAAGTTATTTTCACTGTCTCTGAATAGCAATTTTTTTTCCCCTGCATGTATCTGAACATGTATGAACAAAATCTGCTTGATTTATCTATATTTTAAGAAAATTCTCTGAGTTTAAAAACGAAAAGCCTCAGAAGTTAACCACTACCACTTGAAACTCTCAGTTAACTGTAGAACTGAGAATATATCTTACTGCAGATTCAACATCTTAACTGTAAGAAACTTCAATTACCATTAAGGCCAAAAGGCATCCATGTGCCAGTCATACTCAGAAAGTCACAAGGGGGTCTGTGATCATTTCCTTTGTCTCTAAAGTTAGTATAATATTTTGCAAGGATCTACTGAATGTGAGATAGGTGTGGTGAAATGGGCATATTTAATTATTTATTTTTTTATACTTCATTGAAGTTTAAAAACAAAATGCCTAAATCATAAGGGCACACAGCTTTATAAAAACTGAGTTTTTATAAAATGAAGATACTTGTATAACCAGAACCCAACCAAGACAAAGAATATGGGCACACAGCTTTATAAAAACTGAGTTTTTATAAAATGAAGATACTTGTATAACCAGAACCCAACCATGACAAAGAATATGATCAGGACTAACAAAAAGCTCATGTCCCTTTCCAGGCACTATCTCCTCCCCACTCCCTAGGGTAACTGTAATCCTAGATTAGTTTGGCCTGATCTGAAGTCCATGTAAATGGAATTATATAGCATGTGCTAGTTTATATCTGGCTTTTCCAATTTAATACTGTATTTGTGAGTGACAGCTATACTCTTCAAGTGATGCCAATTTGTTTATTGTCATTGTGGTGCATCAGAATTCCACTGTGTGAACCCATAACAGTTTATTTACCCAGGCTACCATTCACAACCAAATGGGAACTTCTGGTCTGGGGCTATTATAGTACAGTGATGAACACTATTATATACCTCTTTAGTGAACATATGGGCATTTCTATTGGAAATATACTTGGGGGTGGAATCTTAGGGTCATAGGTTATGAATATGCTAAGAGATTTAATAGACTCTAACAAACACTTTCCAAATAAATGTATCCATTGATACTTTCACTAGCAGTGTATAAGAATTTCAGTTGTTGTTCAACACCTTCTCCAGCACTTGATATTGTCTAAATTTTTCATTGTAATAATTCTAATGGATGTGTAGTGGTAATTTCTATTTCCTTGACTTGCAGTGCCAGCCAAAATGGAGTAAGGCCATGACAGCCTATCTTTCCTACTAATCACAACTAAAAGTTCAAGGCAAAATACAAAAAGCAACTACCTGAGGACTCTAAAAAAATGTAAGCAAAAACAGTGTTTGTTTTTCCTACTTTCTCTTACAGATTTGACTGGAGGTCTGACACCCAATGATACTGTGGTGGCAGCACAGCAAACAAAAACGGAGAGAAATCCCTTATTTCTAGCTAGATGAATGGGGAAAGAGGGCTTCCATGAGCTAAAGTCTGTAGGGGAATATTTGGCTTTTTTTCTCTTTTTTTCCCTCTGGTCTTGACAGAGAGTTAGGGCCAGGCTTGGGCAGTTAGGACACTAAGAAAAACCCTGTCTTTCTAAACAAGGAAACTGGGAAAGGGCACCTCTGGGAGGGAATTCATCTTTTGTTTTGCTCTTTTCTCTCACCTCTTTGCTCCAGTGTGCACCCTAGTCAGATACTGTAGCTATGGCACCAAGCTAAAACTCCAAGAGAAACTTCATATTTCTAGCAAGAAAACGAGAATCTGCAAAACAGAGAGGAGAGGAACATCAAAACCAGGAAGAGCTGGAGAAGCAAACTCCCTAATTCTTTGTATGAATCTAAGTTCTCTGCTCACACCTTGAACTAAGCACCTGCAGGGCAGAAAAAAGCTGCATAGCAAAAGATATGTGAACTACAATTTGAATTACTTCCCAAGTTCCAAAATAATTCTTGAGGGTTGTATGTACAGTCAATGCAACACAATAAAGCCTCTGAAAATCGAACTGACATGGAACCACCACCCACAGGTGAGACTCAACTTAAAATATGAACCAAACTGGATTGATGGCCTCCTAAAAGAAAACAAACAAACAAAAAAATCAATATTCCCCAAAGGCTTTAATCAGAACTCAGAGTCTATGCAACAAAATATTCAAACTGTCTTGGATAAAAATCACAGTTACTTAATAAACAAAGAACTGGAAAAATAGCGCCAGTTATTAAGGAAAAATAAACAGCTGCCAATAAAGCAATTATAATTAGAAAGTAGCTGAAAGTGTTCTCTGTAGATACAATCTGTACTCTAGAAAAATTCTTGCACTTTTGTATCCAAATTTATGACAAAAGTCAAGAAACAGAGGAATAAACTGTCACACGAAAGCAACATTACCAATAAATAACAGCAAAAGTAAACAAACACAAATACATGCAACAATCTAGGACGTTTTAAAAGCATATTGTTGACGAAAAAAAAGCTGCAGACGATTATACAACAATAAACTATCCTTGTAAAGTTCAACCGTTTATTAGCCATAAACTACAGTTTTAAAAGCAAAGGAGTAAACCCCAAATACAAGTGAGTGTTACCTCTGGAAGAAAGCAAAGGAATGGAATGGGGAAAAGTCAGGTCTTTTAACCATAGTGGCAACCTCCTAGTTCCAAAATTACTGCTCAGTTCCCAAATGCATATTGCTTATCTGTTACATCTATTTACGTACCCCAAAACAATATGTTTTAAACGCTATCCTATGTGCATGGTGAAAGAGCAGAGTTTTCGAGACTTTATTAAAAATCACTTTCCCCAAAACACGAAAAGCCCACTTCACCCCTACGGAATAGCGAAACCCGCCTTTGCCAGCCCCGGAAGGTTATAGTCACTTCCGCCCCACCTCCCTAGGCCCGCCCATCTGAGCGGAAGTACTTTCCTTTCAGGTCCTCCTGCCTGTAGGGGGCTCTCCGAGCCATCTAGTGCCACGAAGGCCTCCCGCCTGGGCTGTCCTGGCGGCGCCTGTTAGTTTAGTCCTAGAGAATATATTTTCATTGTAACTCTTTCGGCCAGAAAAAAAAATCTCACAGGCATCTTTTTCTGGATAATAACGTCCAAACCCAATCTAGGCCGAGTGTTTGCACTATCAAACCCTATCGCAGTGTTGGAAAGGAGTCAGGCGGTGTGAGGACAGCCCCGGAGCGCCAAAAGTCCCCGGCCCGCTCCCTCCAGTGAAGACGTAGCTGCGGGTGGTTGTGGTGGCGGCGTCCAAGATGTCGACCAAGAATTTCAGAGTCAGTGACGGTGACTGGATTTGCCCGGACAAAAAGTGAGTTCGTGAAGGGTCCCGAATTTGCAGCGGGGCTGGTCGTTGGAGGCTTTCTCGAGTCGATTGAGCATTTTCCGTTTTTACGGTCGCTGATGCCGTCACCCGAGTGGTGGAGAACTGCCGGATCCCGGGCGGGAAGGAGGCTCTTAGTCGCCTCAGGATGGGGTCTTTCAAGAACCTTTCTTTTGATTAAGTCTTCAGCGTCTCCTCGATTATCTCTCTCCGAGGCAGCCGGTTGTTTGGAGAGGGAGATGGCCGCCCCTTTTCCTCACTCCCCACCCCACCCCCGGCCAGGTTTCTGCGATAAGGAA
>SJYA01000597.1:2290381-2361421 GCA_006410615.1 Neotragus moschatus | reverse complement strand
TTTTTTTTTTTTTTTTAGTTTAATTCAAACTTTGTTTCCGTACTGTTTTTACTTTTTCCTGCCGAATGCTAACCTCTTTGGTTGGGGAATTCTGACTTTTTTTTTTTTTTTCTTTATTGGTCTTTAATTTCCCCACAAGAATTGAACCTTTCGCTTCTTCAGAACCGAAACATGTGAGGTCTGTGTTTTTGCCTGCTCAGCCCTGGAGAATGCCTGCTTCAAAGGAGCACGTGTTTTGGTGGCTCTGCTGAAACCAGTGTCCAGTTAAATTGTTTAGGAAGATTTTTGTTGGCAGGTGTTTGGGTTGGTGTATCTATTTGGAGATATACAAAAATTATTATGGAAAGTAATTGTCAAAGAGAAGGCTCATCTCGTGTTCCAATAAAAGCTTTTGAATACCTGTCTCCAAACAAGCCACAGATGGCATATGGAGTGCCTGGTAGTAAAGAGTGAAAACTTTGAAAATTAATTCCAATCCTATTGCTTATTATTTTACTTTGCTTAAAAAAGCAGAAGATCTCCCTTAAAATGGTATAGCATATGTCAAAGAAGATTAAGGGCTTATTTCCGCAGCATTTGTCTTCCATTCTTATTTTGAGCAATTTAAATGAAGCCTAGGGGGCTGCAGTCCCTGGGGTCACAAAGAGTCAGATAGATTGAGCAATTGAACTGAAATGAAGCATCGTGCTTCTTTACATAAAAAGTTGATGTTTCTCGATTACATAAAGATTTAAGATTACTTGAAGAGTATCAAGTCAATTTTGAGTAGAAAACTGACTTTTTGTGTTGTCGGTCACTGTAGAATAAGGTGCTTTTGACAGTGTCATTAATGACAGTATACTCAGATATTTGAAGGTTTTTCTAAAAGAGTGCATTTCAATTCAGTTACAAATATATGAACAGACTAACTTCTACAATGTATATAAATCCAGAAAACATTTTCAGAATGTATTTCCAATGCTTATTGGAGTCCTAAAGGATATTGTTTATTGGGAGGGANTTTTTCACTTTTAAAGTTGCAGTAATGTGAATTGGGCCAGAAGATCAGAGTGTAATATGTGTAATACTCCAAAGTATGCTAAACTGGAAGAAAGAACAGGTAAAAGTCAAACTCATTCCAACTAAATGATTTTAAAACAACTAAACATTGAAATGGATAATTATATCACTTCATAAGAGCACAGTAAATGAGGATTGTTTATTCTGCTCTTATATTTTTTACCTTTAATTTTTTTTTCCTCTCATCCAAAGTCATCTTTTGTATGGTAATTTCACAGTTTACAAAGTACAGCATGAGGAAACTATCCTAACAAATAGTCGACATTAGGGTAGTTTTAGAAATACTTTATTCCTCTCTGTCCTTTGCTAGTCTAAATGTTTGTTATTAATAATGATAGGATATCATTGTTTTCATTCATTTGATTTCCTAGTATGACAAAAACAAACATGGGACACCTTTTAAAGTATTTGTCTAAAGTCTAGGCAGTAATTCTCAAAGTTAGCCTTTCATTAGAATCATTTGAGAAACTGAAAATCCAGATTCCTAAACAGCTGACAAAGCTCTTTGGTGGTGGGTCCCCAAAATTTGCAGGTGTTTTAGATGGCATTTGGTCACCATTGGTCTAAATAATAACCCATCATTGACTCTGTGTTAGCAGTTATTGCATTGTCAGCATTGTTAGTCTCTCAGTCATGTCCAGTTCTTTGCAATCCCATGGACTGTAGCTGGCCAGGCTCCTCTGTCCATGGAATTCTCCAGGCAAGAATTCTGGAGTGGATTGCCATTCCTTTCTCTAGTGGATCTTGCTCATCTAGGGACTGAACTCAGGTCTCTTGCATTGCAGGCAGATTCTTTACCGTCTGAGCCATGAGGAAAGCCTCTGTTTGTTGTCAGTAGTTGGGTGAAAATATTTACCTGATAGAACGTAGGTTCCCATTATCAATTAGAGCAAACACATTATCAGTATACTTCGCATCTGATTTTGTCATTCAACAACTTGAACAGTCAAAGGCTTCCTTCTGTTGATACATTAGTCACCTTATTAGACCTAGACTTAATAAACTCCTTCCGTTTCCTTTTCCTCCCTGACTTTAGACAGTTGCACTGACTGTAGATTAAGGCCTTTTAATAAGGCCTTTTTTTCCTTCTCTTACATCTTTAACATTTATATTTCCCCCCCGTTTTTTTTTTAAATCTAACACACACACACACACACCCCAGTGCACACATAAACCCCTCTGGTTGGCTACTCTGTTTCCTTTTTCATTGTATTTTCGTGGTCACAGAATGTTGGGTTTCTTCTAGTTCCAATTCCTAAGCTCTCTTTTATGCTCTGTTTTCTGGGCATTTTCTTGAAGACCTGAGTTTAAGTAAGCATTTGCACACCATGATAACCAAATTTATGTCTCTAGCTCAGACTTCTTTGACCTGTATATTCAGCTGCCTATTTATCATCACCACGTAAATGTCAAACTCATTATATCCAAACTGAATTCGCGATTTTCCCCCAGGACCTGGCCGCCTTCTAGTGATCTCTTTCTCATGATTGGTACCACCCACCATATGCTTGTTACATAAACCAGAAACTTAGACATCCTTCTCAATTACTCCTTCATCTCTCTTGTTCCCCCAAAAGTCTTCTCCATCATTTCCCTAGGCAGAGATTCAACTTTATCCTGTTTCTTGGGGGAAAAAAGCAGCCACCTTGTTGTTGTACATATATTCCACACAGCCAGGAATTCTTTGTTCTGAACTAAAACTCCATTTGTTTAAAGCATTTTGTTTTGATTGCTTTTAGGAAAAAGTCCAGAATCTTAACAGTTATAAGAATTGTAATCCCCAGAAGCTTCTTATTTATTCACATACTCTTTGACCTGTTTTATGATTCCTCTTTTAAGAGTTTCAAAGTTTAATAACCTCACTTTCCTTTACCCATTATCTTTTTTGTGTCCTGACCCTTTACCATTTCCCTTCATATAAGTAGTTGTCTTAGCCCGTCATTGTTGAAGATCCGAACTAATAATATACTGTTACTGTCTAGTTTGTCTTTATTATTTGTTCTCTTTGCTGGTTAATCAAAATATAGATTCTCAGAATTTTCAAAGTAGTGTCTCAGTTCTTCCTTTGAAGCACATGTTACATTCATCCCCTTTTCTCTCTTCACTTCCATTGTCATAACCCTAATTCAGGCCTATTTTAAATCTGTTTGATCCTTTACTGATCTTTGAACACATTTTACATTTTTTGAGACAAATCTTTAAGATTTTATTTTAACACTTAGTAAAAATCTATAGAGGTTGCTTGTTTCATATAAACTGTATCATAAATGATGCCAGAACTATAGTGTTTCCTATACTCAAATATTGAGTACAGAATTGAAGAAATATTTATTGGCCATTGGGCACGATGCAGGGGAATACTTGGTTAAGCAAACTAGAAATGTAAAGGCAAAAATTAATGAAGTCTTCAAGACAGCAGTGTTTAGGCTAAGACGTGAAAGTTAGTAGCAAGTTGAGAAATCATTCCAAGCAAAAGCAAACAGCTTATATATATCAGGCCCTGACACTTGAAAGAATTTAGAATATTGGGTGAATTCTAGCAGCTTCAGAAATAGGCAAAGGCCATGTAAATCATAGTAAGAAGTTTCATTTTATTCTAAATATAATGGGAAGTAATTTTTAACAAGGGGTTGACATTTCTAATTTCTGGCTTATAGAAAAAGAATTAGGGGGTGGGAGTGGCAAGCATGGAAGCAAGAAGACCAATTTTTACAATATTCCCTGAAAGCTTCAAACCAGTAGAGTGAAGGAAACACACATAAGTAAGCCAGTTATTCCTCTCCTTTGTTATTCAGTGGAGATGATGCTGAAGGCTTTTTTTTTTTTTTTTAAAACGCTGTAGCTACTGATTTCCCACATAGAACGACTTCATGAGGTGTGTTTGTTGTATGAACTTATACAACATACCTTAATAATGAATTGCTAGCACATTAGATTCTTCTGTGACTGTGTGAGAGAACATGAAAATAGCTTTGTGTTTGCTGTCACGCTTATTTTGCAATAATTTTACGTAAACACCTATGCAAAACTACCTGTTATACCTATCTTGGTATAATTGATTCTTTGGCTCCCCATGTTTGCCTTACCATTATTTTACTTTCAGATTACTGACTGGACAAATAACTCTACTGAAAGCCTATTGATTTTAAATAGTAGTGCTTTAATATGTTTACATTTTCACATATGAATAGTCCAGTTTTTCTGTACTGTTGGCTTACAGTCATCCTGTTATATATATATTTTTTTTCCATTTTTCTTTTCTGAATCATTTTGCATTAATATTTTACCTACTTCAAAGTATTGTGAGGTTTAAGTCTTTTCATCTCTTGTGTCTCAGGACATACTGCCATAATATTAAATATATATCTAGAGCCAAGAAACTATATTGTTGAATTATAATTTTCTACAGCATATATCTCTAAAATTATCATTGAATATGAGCCTTTTTCTTTTTTTAAATTACTAGTCTTAGTCACAGCATGTAGGATCTTTGATCTTCATTTTGGCAAGTGGGATGCTTTTTAGCTTTTAATTGCATGGAAGCTTTTAGTTGCAGCACATAGGATCTAGTTCCCTGACCAGGGACTGAATCTGGGATCCTGCTTTGGGAACATGGAATCTTAGTCACTAGACCACCAAGGAAATCCCTGAGGTATTTTCTTGACGAGCATATACCTAATTTTACTTTATTTTCTTTTCTGTTAATATTTGATACTCTGAAAAACTAGAGCCAGGATTTTACTAAGGAAAAGTTGTTATTGATAATTTAAAACACTTCACTTTTGGGTCATGTGCATAGCAACGAGGAAATTCTATATATTACAGTTGGAGTCTGTTTTGTCTCTGGAACAAGGTAGGAAGAGGAAAAAAAGGATGATATCAAGTATTCTGAGGATAGACACTGATATATTGCGGTTTTCACCGGTACTGAGGAAAAGAAAGGACACTGCTTTAATGTGGGATTTTTTTTTTAAGTGAGTTAATTTTATTGCATTATTTTACTGGGACACTTACATCCTCTCTACTATTAGCTTGTGGCTCTTACAAAATGATGAGAGAGTAAGTGAGTTTTTTATTGCCTGTGACTGACAGATTTAAAGTTGCAAATCTTAAATTTTTTAAAAATGCTTTTTTCATCTATAAATTTAACATTTTGCTGATTCATTAAATCCTTAAATCTGGGAATCATTCTTTGTGTGCCGGTACTGTTCTGAAATATGTGAGGTAGTTAGGTTATATTACTCTTAACCACCTCTTTATTTTTTTCAGTGGGAGATATTTTTCAGAAGTTCTCATCTCATTTTCTCTAAAACTAACTCACTTTCTTCTTCAATCTTTGTTAAGCCTATGTCAGAGATCTGTAAGTCTAAATTGTAGATAGTAGCTGTGGCAGTAAATAATAATGGTGTATTGATTTTGATTGTTCTTCATTAGAATATTTTCAGTTGGAAAGTTTACTGGCTTCTTCAGAAAAGCGGAGTGGCTTTTAACTGTGTATTTAAAACCGATTTTTATGTTCTTTGTTGTGTCATTATATTTGCCTATATAATTATTTTCCAAGCTGTAACTGTATTTTAGCCCAGCAAAATTTCAGTGTATCAAAAGATTTCAAGCTATTTTTAACTAACAAACAGTGAAATTTGATTTTAGTTCTTACTGAGCCTACTTCTCTCAAAAGAATTATGATTAAAACCACAGAGGAAAGTTATTTTAAAACTTGGTTATAGCAGATGTTTAAGGAGATGGTTTCCATCCATATATTCCATGTATTACTGAAATCACATAAGCAGGACATTTTGAAATTGAAAAGAGCTAAAATTGTAGCCATGGGACTTTTCCAGCTATATCCAGCTTTGAAGCTGTTCTCTGTAGTGATACTTTATTTTTTTATATTTATTTTTGAGACCAGTAGTTTATTAAAGGGATAAACAGATACCTTTGATAAGATTTTATTTTTTTCCTATTACTTGTAGGTGATTTTGGTGAATTATCATAATAATTTCTGCTCCCCCCTCCTTAGGATATGGTGGTGGTTTTAATGAAAGAGAAAATGTTGAATACATAGAAAGAGAAGAATCTGATGGTGAATATGATGAGGTAAGATATACATTAGTGTGTAGGTTGAATGCAGCTTAGAGAAACATGTTAGAAAATATCTTAAATGAAAAAAGAAAATACTATATGTATCTCATTTTTGTAAGTAAATGTTAAGTCTTTTAAAGCAGCTTATCATTTTGTTGGAAGTCATAATTGACTTAAACATATAATTGACTTAAAAATACATGTTAACACCTAAATATATAAAAGTAATTTCTTTGGAAAAAATATTTTAATACTTTTAGCTAACAGAAATATATTGAAACTTTTTCTCTAGTTTGGACGTAAGAAAAAAAAATACAGAGGGAAGGCAGTTGGTCCTGCATCTATTTTAAAGGAAGTTGAAGATAAAGAATCTGAGGGAGAAGAAGAGGATGAGGATGAAGATCTTTCTAAATATAAATTGGATGAGGTAACTTATTTCCTTACCATACGTCCCCTTTGTCTTGTTCAAGCTATGGCGTATGAATGTCTCTGACAACCTTTGGCTTATGGTGAAGATGTGTTCTACAGTATCATCATTTGTTTGCACAAAAATTTTGATCTGTTTTACTAAGCATTATTCTGACTTGAAATATACAGTAATGACTGAAACAGAACATGCTTCTCTTAATTTAAATTGCAGAGAGGAAAAGACATAAACAGTATAATTTAAATTTATTATGAAGATGCCTGATGTGATAGCAGATCATTAGAAGAGCTACTTTGGTTTCAGTGAATGAGGGATTTCTGAGACAGTGAAATTTGTGTTGAGACTTGAGTGATACAAAAGAGCCCGCTGTAAGGGCTGAGATCAGAGCATTTTTAGGGCAGTGAGAACAGCAAATAAAGTTTCCCATAGTAGGAAACAAGCTAGCAACATCCAAAAAATCATACATGGGCTAGTGTGTTTAGAGCAGAGGGGAGAAGGTAATAAGGGGGTCAGCAAACACATCAGGTCTGGTGATGTTTATTCTGTGGGGTCTGAGTGTAAAATTTTATGGATGAATAGATCCAGATTAAGGGTGCTTTGAGATCTGAGCATAGGAGGCCCTCGAATAAAACAATATGGAACAAGTTTGAAAAAGAAACAAATGAGGTATATTTATCTATCTGTGTTGCAGAGATGACTGTCAACATACTGAGATATTGGGGAGGCAGAATGAATTCCCACAGTTAGACTTCCTAAAAGGGTGTACTAGAGAAAGGAATGAAGTTCTGAAATAAGTCTTAAAGGGGATGCATTTAAGAACTTTTAAGGGAATAAAACTGAAAATTCTTGACAGTTCATATGGTAATACATTGTGTGAAAAATAAAATGAGTATGACTTCTACATTTACATCTTTGAAATGTCTGAGACAATCATTCAGTCTGTTTAGCTGAGATCAGGAATGTAGTAGTCAGATTTCAGGGTTGAGAGTGAATTTGTTGAGATGTTAGTGATAAAATATGTTCATATGAAGATGTCCATTACATAGAACTATTGATCATTCCTAGTAGACAGCATTGATATCTCAAGGTCTAAATATAATTGATTGTGGATTTTTGTTAGGATGAGGATGAAGATGATGCTGATCTCTCAAAATATAATCTTGATGCCAGTGAAGAAGAAGATAGTAATAAAAAGAAATCTAACAGACGAAGTCGCTCAAAGTCTCGGTCTTCACACTCACGATCTTCATCACGCTCATCCTCCCCCTCCAGTTCAAGGTCTAGGTCCAGGTAAACGGGTACAGGTCAAGGGTAACACCAGTCAAAATGTCAGTATCTAACTTCTTTACTTATAAATTTTGTTTTTCTTAACTAAACTTTCCTTTTATTTTAGAGTTTTCATTCAAGTTATCATTTAAAAGATCATTTTTTTCTATCTTAGTGCCATGAAGTTATTGTCGAGTATTTCAGAAATACAAGATTTTAATATGAAACTTCCTTAGTCCAGTTTAGCACCATGCCTTTTATTAAAATAGACTCTAAAAATTCAATTAAATCATTATTTATAGATACTTAGTTATCTAAAGAGATAGTTTTACATTCAGAAAACTCAAAGTAAATAAAGTGAAGATTTATATTTCCACTGATGATTTTAAACACTGGTATAGAAATTTCCTGGGCATTAATTGAACTGCTGCTTATTACAGTGTTTTATTTGGCATAGGTATTCTGAATACAGAAGAAATTTGGCTGTATTCTATTATCCTAATGCTCATACTTTAGAGATGTCCAGGAATAAATTAGAGGATTTAATTTGTGTTATACTTGCATATTATTTTGTTAGTAATGTAAAGTTTTAATAAAAAGTCACTGATTGTGTAGACAACAATAAAAAGTTTTAGTTGAGAAAAAGCAACACTTTATGTAAGCGAAATTCCCTTGAACTCCTATTTATTTAAGTGAAACTATGTGCAATTAATTTCAGCTGTATTTAGGAATAAAATATTAGCTAAGTACTTAGGTAATTTTTGAGTTATTGTAAAGCCTGAAAACTTAAAACAATGATTATAAAGATATTTTTAAGGTAAAAATTAACATTTTTCTGCAAATTGTTATCTTCAGGAACAAATTAAGTATAAATTAAATTACTAAATGAAATTTATTTAATTTGTTTACTTTTTAAATGCAAGTGGACTGTATTTCCTGTCATTTTTCAGTAATTTCCTAAAACGGTGACAGGATTATCAGTGTAGTTTCCCTTTAATTCTCAAATCTTTGAGTAGACAGAAAACATACAGGTTAAAAACATACCCATGTCAGTACTGAAGCTTTATGCTAACTAATGACCAAGAAAATAGAAGGATTTCAAGTTAAATATAAACTGGCATATTCCTGAATGTGTCAGTCCCTCCCAGGTTACTTTTAAGTATTTGTGAACAAAAAGTATTCAGTATTAATAAAGTGATAATGCTGGGCATTTTTATCTGTACAATCTTAAAAGCATTTTTAAAGAACTCTTGTCAAACTTGGAAAGTTCTTCAGTCTTGCTAAGTCATGTACAACTCTTTGTGACCCCATGAACTTGGAAAATAGTTGATTATTTTCAAAAATTATTAATTTTAAGTTTTGGCATAATTGTTAATACAGAGTAAAAGTTTTAAATGAACCTTAAAATACTGTGTTTTGAAAATATATATCCCAAATAGTTATTATATGAAAATGAATCCTAATGCATAGTTTTCTTTCAGTGTTCATATCACAAAGATTAATTAAATGGTCCTGGAAAAAAATATCCTTCCATGTTGTTCCAGGTCGCGTTCAAGAAGTTCTTCCAGTTCGCAGTCAAGATCTCGTTCCAGTTCCAGAGAACGTTCGAGATCTCGTGGGTCGAAATCAAGGTGAATGAGGTAGCATCTCTCTGTAAAGCAGAGAGAGAAAATATTTAAAGGCTGCAGAAGGCGTTGCTTTTTTTTCCTCTTATTTTGCTTCTATTTGTCAATTTTATTTTAGCATTAGAAAACTAATGCACTTGCCTCAGCTTAATTTTCTCACCATGAGATGTCTCCATTGCCAGCAGTGTGCCAAGACATTCCCATGATTGAATTAAGGTGGTTATTTTGCATTGTGCAAGGTTTGCTATTTTTGTGCTAAAATGTGATGAAATGGGAAGATGCAGCCAAGCTTTATCACCAGATGCATACTCATTAAAGTTATTTTGCAGTAGTAGTTAACAATAAGTATGCAGATAAAAAGAAAAAGTTTACTTCATGTTTAAAAGGAAGAAAAATAACTGCCTCAACACAGTTTTGCAAGGCAATTATTTCAGTATTTACAGAAATAATTCTGTAATTTACATCAGATAAAGGGGGTTTTATTTTCACTTCTCTGTAATATAACATGGAATATTATACATAGTATGTGTAGTATGTAAGAAGTATAGACACTTAAACTCCACAAATTAAGCTGGTTGGTGGTTTAGGTAGAATGTGATCTTGAAACATTTTTGTTAACTTCAGGTTAACTTCAGGTTGCATTTAGTTAGCACTGCAGAGGGAAAAATAATTTGTAAAGAAGCAAGTGAGAAACTAGCTTTTAGTCTCTTAAAGTTTTTTTTAATTTAATTTGTTGATCTATTAAAGACATCTAACAAGAATAAGAAAACAACTAAAATTCCACTTAAATGGAATTACACTGAAGTGTAGTGTTAGCTAGTTGGTAAAAATAATTGCTTAATAGCTTATTTTAGAGCCAAATCTGTAGCAGTAGAGGGCAACTACAGTTTGTTAACTTTAAGAAGAAAAGAATGATATACACACTTGTATTAAGTTAATATGATAGAGAGCAAGTTAGATTATTGTTATTATGTATTATCAATGTTTCAGTTCTTTTATTTGAGTGCTTCTTAGGTGAAGATCCTTAGGTCCTAGTTCCTTTGGGAAGCACTTTAAGATTTACAGAACAGCCTTCATATTCTTTTCAAACATTTTTTTCATTGCTTATAACTTTCCAAAGAATTCTCCTTTTGGGCTTTCTGATTTTATTTTAAGCCCAAAGGTGAATTTTTTGGGAAGTTTGAGCTAAATTACTTCAACCAAAATATGTAAATGAAGAAATACTGTATTTAAACATTTGCACATTTACCTCTACCTGAAACATGTGAATGTCAACACTTCATACTTCATGGATAGTAATCCTTCATAAAAACAAATATTGTTAATCAAGTTTTAAAGTTACTTTATTTTTCTTTGAATGTTTAATGATTTAATAGCTACTGTTTTATGTCATTTTTGTCCTCATATCCCTGCTTTTACTAAAGCAACTTAACTAATAAGTTGCTTAATTCCACAACAAACTGTTATTATTTCTTCAGGAAGTTGTATGATACCTATTTTTTCCCCAAATGGAAGCATGTAGTTTCTAGACATTAAGTTATACAAATGCTTACCTGTTAGTTTTGCTACTTACACTTTAAAGTGGAAGCCTTTAAATTTTAGAAAACGAATTTATGATTCTACTTTAATACATTAGACTAGTTTTTAATTAAAGTAGTGAGCACTTATCTAGTGGTGAATTTAAATTAAATAGAATTGATTTCATGGTTGAACCAGAAGTCTTCTGTTGAGTAAGCAGTAAGTATTCTTTCTTATAAAATTTCCATAGCTATAAATTGTTTATTTTTGGAGCTAGAAACTAAACCATCTGCCTCATTTCTTCTTTTAATGAAATGTTTGATTTGTTTCTCAATCAATGAAGATCCAGCTCCAGGTCCCACAGGGGTTCTTCTTCCCCACGAAAAAGATCTTACTCAAGTTCATCATCATCTCCTGAGAGGAACAGAAAGAGAAGTCGTTCTAGATCTTCTTCATCTGGTGATCGCAAAAAAAGACGAACAAGATCACGGTCACCTGAAAGGTTTGGGTTTCTGTAGAAATAAGAATGGGTGTTCTTAAGTGTGTTTAGTAGATTAACTGAACTTCTTAGTCAGGGATTCGATTTTCGTTATCTCCTTTGTTACCCACTTTAAACTCTTCAACTGTGAACTTCAAAAAGCAGATTAATTACTTTGTTTACTCTATGTGTTTTAATCAGGTTGTTTAGAAAAGTAGATCAAACTACTCTCTTCCACTCTTTTATTGTTTAAATTTTTATTTTCATATATAATTATTATAGCCAACTCTCGGTTATTTCTCTCAAGTTTCTAATTCAGAAGCTGTGTGTTGATGTAATTTAGAGATTGATTTGTATAAGTATTAATTTATGCTATCTATTTTACATTAAATATTAGAAACTGTAGGATTCTAGGGCATCTAATAAGCAAATTAACTATTAGATAATTGGAAGTCTGTCCTTATTTAAATATGTATAAATACATTTCCACAACAAATTGTTGTTTTTGTTCCCTTTATAAAGAAATTGTTCTTATAGCTAATATATTTTTATCTTTCAGTCCGAATTCCTTTTTTGTAGAAGCAGATCTTGACTAGATTACCTGTGTTGATATTTTTAAAATTTGGAGAGTGTGTCATCTGTCAGCCTTTTCTGCAGCAGACTAATTAATTATTCAGTTTCATTATTTTTCTCTTTTTCCTCAGTGTCTAATTATATAGTCATTTTAATGGCTTCTTAATAATCTTTGCAAATTTTTATATCCCTTCAGCTTGTGAAAAGTAAGGATTAGATAAAATCTGATTTTTGCTATGTCAGTGCTAGAGTTGCCTCCTTGTACATAATGATTGGTTTTGCGTCTTCCCGTTTTGAAGTGTAGATATTAAGGTTACACACAGCTAGTTTCATTTCTGTGCATTTATTCCTTTGTTAAAAAAAAAAAAATTACTCCGTACTTTATGAAATTTCATTCTGTTGCTTTTTTACCACTTCTTCAAATTTTTATCTTAGCCACATATAATCCCCCTAGTTTGTTGTCATCTAAACTTAATGAACATGTTCTCTATTCCATAAGCCAGGTGATTGGTGAAAACACTAAACAACCCTGAGCCCAGGGCCAACCCCTCGGAACACCACTACTTTACCCAGGTTGATATATTGACTTATTCATACTAGCTGCATGAATATAATCCTGTAACTTAATTGTACAGTCATCTTGTGCGACCTAGATTTCCAAAACATAATTATTTATGGATATATATTTGCATACACAATCAGAAGCCTTGCTATATCTGTTTTACGTATAGACTTACCACACTATTGTACAGTATATCAGAAAGAACGATTTAGTCACACTGCCATTACCCAGTTTATATGCCTTTGTTGTATTAATCTGTAGTTGTATACAACTTTGCAAGGCTTTCCTTCATTGCCTTAAATAATTGAGAGGTGGCTATATCTTAAGAGATTTTTTAATTATGGTTGCACTGCTACTGGGCTCATATCCAAAGTTAAATACTAGTTAATTTTATGTGTATAAGTTTATATCTTAGATTTTAATTATTCCTTTTACCAGTTTAATGAGGTTTAATTTTTCATATTCTCAAAGTCATATAAAGAAAGTTGATATTCAGCTCCAGCTTACCAGATTACCTGTTTTCCCCATTATGTCTTACAGGCACCACAGGTCACCTTCTGGATCATCCTATTCTGGTTCCCGTTCAAGTTCAAAAAAGAAATAATGTATTAAAATTTACATCTTAAAAAAAAAAAGTCCAATATAATGCATGAAGCATATTTTTTAAGAAGTTGGTGTCTTACTTGGTCAGAAGTGCTAAATCTGCTAGTAGAGGTGCATGCCTTTCATTGCTTTTCAGAAAAATACAGCTGTGTTTATTTGTGAAATTGAAAGTAAATAGTATTTTAAGCCATGATGTCCCAAAATAGATGCTTTTTTTGTCATTCATTATTTACATCCATTTGTTTTTTTAAGCTACAACATCTCAGCTATAACAAAGTACTTTGTTTTCTAATTTAAACTCTTGTTTTTCTCATCTCCAAATATGAGCATTATCTAGGCTTGTCTGGATTTTGGGCATGGAGGAAAAGACTGTGGTAAAGTAGTTGGAAACGATCTGTTTATGTTAATCTGGGGAAAGGACTCAGCCTGTTTGTTAACCTGTGTCAAAGTGATTCTTACTAGAAAAAGTTTAACAGACTGTTAAACAGTTAACTAGAAACTTCTTTATTTTAAAATTCCCTATGTTAAGGATGCCTTAGAATCATTGTCTTTATCTAGTTTTACTTTTTGCACCACCAGGTTTAATACAGAAAAGTTTTGTGAATTGTAGAGGAGAAAGATGTTAGTTTCTACATTTCTGACATTGATTTTGAACAAAAATGCCTAGTAGTTCATCTCTACTAATGTGGTTGATGAGAAAAACATACAAAAGTGTTTAATGTTTTTAGAACCTTTGTGTGATACCTTTTAAAAATTCAGTTATCACACAATAGGGTAGACAAAATTAAATCCTAGTTAACGAATAAACTGAAGAAAGCTTTTGGAATATATTTCTCTTTGAGTATAAGACCAACAGAGACAAGACATTGTGAATTTAAATGAACATTTGCTTTGAGGTGTTTTAAACACTGCATAAATTTTCTTCTGAATAACAAATGCTTATTTTCTCCTGACATAAGCAGAAATAATTGCTCCTATTCACTTGAAATTACTTATGGCTTAAAATACTTTCAAGATTTGTTTTATTTCGCAAAACCTGGTCATTTGAGCTCTATTTTGTCTTCTGGTTTTAAAAAAAGGTTTCTCTTAACAGTATCTTCAGTGACAATGCAAGGTAAGTATATTAAGGGAAATTGACAGGTGTGCTTGGGAACTTTTTGTGCATGGGAATCAATACCCACTTTTTTTGTTTTTATTTTTTGTTTGTTTTTCCTTAACAATGTCTACTGCAACTGAAAATTAAAATGTTTTAAGGTACTTAGTAGACAGATCAAAATTACATTTGTTCTTTATTTTAAAATGAGTGATTTTTCTCTTCAGTTTGTCTAAAGATGAAAGCAAAATAGCTTATGTAGAAATATTTTGATAATATTTTTACAGTGAACTTCCCCTGCTTTTTTTATGTCTTAAATTTTTTTTTTGCTACATTTACTGTAGGTTGCACAAGAACTTTTACTCTCTTGTAATTGTGCCTCAGACTTCTTGAAAGTCCACCTTCTAAATTGCCCAGATTATCTTCTAGATTCTACATGCTATTGTTGGTTTATTCTTGTGCTTTCTGTATTTAAAACTTTGACTGTACTAATAAGCAAATGCAAGGTTATAAATTTAGCTAATAGTAGTTTACAGACAATTCGAATGATTATGATTTTATTTGGTTTAAGCTGTACTAGTATATTTCGTAAGGAAATGATGCTGTAGACAAATGTAAATAAAGCTTGTGAGTCAAGCATCAAGTGATGTTTGTTAGAAATAAATTAGAATTTTTAAGCTCTGATTTAATGTTCATTTTTAAACTATTTGCAGTCTGGTTTATTACTTTTGATTGTGCATTTTAGACTCCCTATGTTCACTTACCTTTTATGTAAAGTTACCTTATTTTTATATATGAATGTTTGGTTTAAAACATACCAAAGCCATGATCACTATAACCTTTGTCACTCAGCAATTTTTGACTTTTTTTAAACAGAGAGTACCCAAACTAGTTGAACACTCTGCACCAGAACATATCTTATTCCATGTGGCAAATAACATGTCATAGTGTGCTTCTTAGCACTTAACAAGTATCTTTTTTAACTGTTAAGTGTTCTTAAATTTCTATTTAGAATCCTTCTATCTAAACAATATTGAATAGCTGGTATTAGCAACAGATTCCAAGTTCAGAGCAAGCTGTAAGCATAAAACTCTCTAGGCACATGTACCAAGGTAAAACTGATTTTTTTTCTCATGTCTTCTTGATATTTGGCTTCCACAGCCAGTGCTGTTTTAATAGAAGCTGGTAAGAAGGTATGAAATTTCTCTCTTCTTCCCTAACAATTTTGACATGATTGTTAGATGTTTTGTCTTTTAATAGAATAACTTGATAGCTTTCCTAAACTGGAAATAGTTTTATTTCTGGAAAACAATGGAGTTTTGTTTAAAGGCAGTTGAAGGTATATAATACTGATTTCCTGGCTAATTCTTCCTTTTAACTTTACATACTATTGTATAGCATCCCATGTTTTACAAACAGAAAGATTACAGTTTTAAGGAAATTAAAATTTGCCCAAGGGAACCACAGGAGTGGCTTAATGGGGATTCATCCCCAAGTCTCATGGCAGATATCAGTATTACCTCTAGTAACAACCAGATAACCTGTTTGAGGAGATAAATGTTAAGTCAAAATAGATTTTTAAAAATTCTGAGTTAGTAAGAAGGTGTTAATTTCGATCTTTTAAAAGTAGGTGGATAAGTAGACATACTATTTTGAATACATTATTGTAAAGTAATTAACCTCCAATTAAATACATTTTAAAAAATAACTTTAAATTTACAGAAAAGTTGCAACGGTTGAACAGAAAGTTCCCACGTACTCCCACCCAATCTCCTCCTTCATTAGCATATCACCCTGTGAGTTTGTCAAAACTAAGAAACCAGCATTAATATTACTATTGCTTATAGTCCAGGTTTTATTTGAATTTCAGTATTTTTCCATTACTCTAATCCAGGGTGCTACATTACACTTCCATTTGTTTCTCATATATCTCCAGTCTCCTCTGGTCTGACAGGTTGTCATTTTTCCTTGCCTTTGATGACTTAAGAGGAGTACTGGCTGGATATCCTTTAGAATGTCCCTCATTCTGAGTTTGTCTGGTTTTTCTTGTGATTGGACTGAGTTTGTGAGTTTCAGAGCAGATACCACAGAAGAAAAGTGCCCTTCTTATGGAAATTGCCTGAAATCACCATTGTAATTCAGTTTTTTTCCCTTTAATCTACTCCATTCTTTGTCAGCAAGTCACTAAGTATAGCTCACCTTCAGAGTAGGGATGGGGAGAATTAAATTCCACCCCCCTGTGGGAAAAGGCTGTCTACGCATATTTGAATTCACTTGTAGATTTGTCTCCTATTTATTTACACTTGTATGGACTTACACATATTTATCCTTTAAGTCATAGTTGAATGCTATGTTATTTTCTGCTCAGACTTCCAACTTTGGCCATTGAGCCTTTTCAGATTGACTCTTAACCTTTGACTTACCTCCATTCTCTGGTAGATGATGGAGAAAGGGAAGGAAGGAAGAATTGTTGGAGAGGGAGGTTTATCATCAGATAGGTGAGGGAATAAAATCTAGACCTTGGTGATGGTGATAGCTTTTACCCTAAGGCGGAGCCTTGACAATTAAATATATCAGTAAGAATGAATTCAGGTGGCATTAGAGCCAACACATTTTTTTTCCAAGCCACATTGAACCACACAGATGCTTACAAGAGGGTGTTGTAGCATTGCACATAGTTAAAAGATGAACATGTGATAACTAATAGTTTGCAAATGCCTGTATTTAGCAAAGTAAACATACTAGCATAAGAAAATAACAGTAACTGGTAACATACATAAGTGAATAATTAAAATACACATAAGAAGAATGATACTGTATACATTATTTGACTGAATAAGACCTGGATTTGAAGCCAGAATGTATGTAGGACAACCCCTTTCACATAATCTCAGTCTAGTGGGGAAATAAATGGTCTTAGTTATAGAAGCAGTAAAGTCTCTGCTAAAGTGGGAAGAAAATCAGTCTTGTCTGAATAAAGAGGCAGACTCTTAAGGAATTGACTTGAGCAGTCACGAAGGACAGGTTTACTGATAAATAAGGTGAGCTAATTTGTGAAGCCTCAAGATTTGGTTGTGTTTTAGGAGATCCAGAATACTGTGGTGGTTTAAAACCTTAGAAGAAGGAGGGACTGAGTAATAATGCTGTCAGAAATAAACTGCACCACATTGAAAAGTGCCTGAAAACAGTGATAAAGACCTTAATCGGGCAGTCAGAACAAAGAGTTTTGTACCTACCCACGAACTGAAACATCTGTTCTCTGTGCCATTGTCAGAGACTGAGTACCTCTGGCCTGAATATAATATGGAGTGAATGGGAATGATCCCAGTGGTGGATTTGGCAGTGATACTTCATTTCTATCTGTACTGTTCCCCTGGAATCAGAGAGCCAGGCTTGAATTTTTACTTCATGGAACCTGTATGACATTGGACATTTTTATGACTGGCGTATGAGTATACAGCCATTAACTGAATATTACTCCCTACTCTCACATATTAAGTGTTCCTACTCACCCCTTTCTATAGCACCAGATCCATTAAACTGCCTGCTGTGTGTCTCTTTTTAAATGTCAAATAGTTTCAACATATCTAATTTCTACCCATGCAATCTGTCCATCAAAACTAGTATATTTCACATTGATAAACAACATTATCAGTAACATAGGGTGGAGAGTCCTCTTAGATTTCTCTTTAGCCTTCTCACCTCAAATAAATCTGACTTAACTTTGAATCAGAGAAGGCAATGGCAACCCACTCCAGAACTCTTTCCTGGAAAATCCCAGGGACAACAGAGCCTGGTGGGCTGCCGTCTATGGGGTCGCACAGAGTCGGACACGACTGAGGTGACTTAGCAGCAGTAGCAGCAGCAGGCTGGCATATGGCATATGTAGACGGTAAAGAATCCGCCTGCAGTGCAGGAGACCTGGGTTTGATCACTGGGTTGGGAAGATCATCTGGAGAAGGGAATGGAAACCCACTCCCAGTATTCTTGCTTGGAGAATCCCATGGACAGAAGAGCCTAGCAGGCTACAGTCCTTGGGGTTGCAAAGAGTTGGACACAACTGAGCAACCAACACTCACTCCCCCTCTGACATATAGTAGAGGTTTTCCACAGTGTTTGCTAAATGATATTTAACCAAGTAGTTATCCTTTCAGTACTCAGTGGTTTTAAGCTGTTTATGTAATTTCCTTGTTTAAAAATTTTCCTATGGTTTTCAGGATTAAACTAAAATCTTGTGAGTACCACACCTTCCCTTCCCCCTGCCAGTTCCAGCAAACAGGGCACAAAACCTATATAGCTATCCCCGTGAGCCATGCTGACTACTTGTGAGAAATTTCCATCTATGTGCAAGTTTCCTATGCCCTGTACACACCTCATTACCTTCCCTTTTTAACTTGATCTTTATGATTCGATTCAAAACACTCAGATGCTCTCCCTGATTCCTGAGTTTCCATAGTTCAGGTGAATTTCTTGAAAGTCTTTTACCCAGTATTTCTAGCTCTTTCAGCATTCTATAGCTAGCACCCAGTGTTTGACAAGAGAATAAATATCTCATGTTTCTTAAAGAGTTTAGTCAGTTTTTTCCTCCAATACTTATTGGAGGAAATAAATACTTATTCTTTACTAGAAAACATTTGGTTGCAAGAGTTTGCTTTCTGAAGTTATGATAGCCAGTTGCCAAACTGGACACTTTTTTTTCTTCAGTTTAATAATTAAATTAAACACTTCAGTTTATTAATTAAATTAAATTACTTCATCACAAGCTAATAAGGTTTGCATGTACTCATCCAGCTATGTTTCAGTGTAGTATAGAATCTGTAGAAATTGCATGTAAACACTTGCCCTCGGTGTGTGCCAACATAAAAGGGTTAAGTCACCCAGTTGCCTCCAATTCTTTGTGACCCCATGGATTGTAGCCTGCCAGGCTCCTTTGTCCATGAAATTCTCCAGGCAAGAACACTGGAGTGGGTGGCCGTTTCCTTCTCCAGAGGAACTTCCGGACCCAGGGTTTGAACCCAGGTCTCCTGCATTACAGGCAGATTCTTTACCATCTGAGCCAGCAGGGAAGCCTGGTAAAACACCAACTTGGGTTTATCATAAACAGGTAAGAGAAGGTTTCTATGGGGTTGCAAAGAGTTGGACACAACTGAGCAACTGAGCTGAACTGAAGAGAAGATTGGAAACCAAGCCTTACTGGTATATGTTTTGAAATTTGTTTAGTTTCTTTTTATATTCCCAAGGACAGAAGCACAGAATTATTCTGATCCCAGGGACGGCAGAGCCTGGTGGGCTGCTGTCTTTGGGGTCGCACAGGGTCAGACACTACTGAAGTGACTAAGCAGCAGCAGCAAGAAAATTTTAGTAAGCTCTTGGTTTATTTCTAACATGTCTCTGCAAAAATACCAACATAAGCACATTTGCTTATGAATTGGTAAATTGAATTCCTTTAGAATGTATAACTATTGGAACTACATTGGAGTGTGTCATTTGCGAAGTAAGCAATGAATTTAAAAATAAGCCTTTGTGTATTTGTGTAGGAACACAGAGATCAAAATGGTTTTGTGTTTATTAAAGTACTGTCATATATTTACTTAAAATTTTAGAACAGTTAACATAGACTATAACCTTATTTAATAGGTTTTGAGGCCCTAAAAGCTTTTAATAGAAAATTGCATAAAATATTATCGATTGATAACTACACAGTGAAGTTCATTTTATTGGCAAAGATGATTTGGATGTTTATTATAAGAAATGTAAAATAGGAATTATTCGCTCTTTAGAGAACTAAAGACCTGAAAAAACATGGAAGTGATGTGGATGACACAAATCTGATAAATTAGTAATTACATTAATCCTCTTAATGACATTATTACCTCTATTCAAATCTGCTGAAAATGTTGCCTTTTCAATGCTTAAATTCTTCACGTCAGAATTCTGAGCAGAAAAGATAAATCATCTTATTGTAATTTAGATTATGTTTGCTATTAGAGCTTAAGAATTTTAATGTGATGCTAGTGACCATGATCAGAGAAAGTTAAATATCTGCACCTTTGTAAATGGTGTGGTTGGAATTACAGAATTGCATTGCTGTGTAATCACACTGTTCTTAATACATAAGAAACACTGAAAAGGAAAGGTTGCAAAGTGTTCTCGTTAATTTTCTACCAGAAATGAAGACCCTGTAAATACTTCTCAGGCTGCATAACCCAGTGCTGCAGGCACCTGCATTACTAAAACCCTGCAATAGAAAAAATGCCAAGAGGATGTTGGGACATTTCACTTGTAATATTTTCCCCAAATTATTCCATATCAAGATCTAAGCATAGACATGGAAATTTAAGCAGATATATTCATAATCAAGTTGTTGAAAGACTGTGATAAAGATGAAAAGCAGCCAGAGAAAAAGTCATTTATATAGAAATGATAACAGCCAGTACTGTCTGAACAATGAAAAACAGAAGGTCATGTAGTATCTAAAGGTATTTTAGAAAATTGGCCTACTATTCTATATATACCCGTTCAAATGTATAAACTTTAACTTCTCCAAAGCTGAATCTGTAATACAACAAATTAGATTTTTTTTTTGACAAAAGAAAATTGGTATCAGATGGAAATTGGATCTACACAGAAGTAGCACAGAAAGACGTCGTTAAATACAGGTTTGTTTCTTAAGTCACTAAAAGATAATTGTTTAAAGCAAATAGACTGTGAGACTTAGGTGCAAGTAAACAGCATAAGTTGCTCAGGTCAAAAGGGCGGAAATGGAAGTGAGCTATTTGTAGGATTATAAACAAAGTTGTACATATCTTGAAGGTACTTTGATAAGATGTATGCTATAAAAGCACCACCAAACCTAACCAGGAGTTACACATAATACACTTAAAAAGGAAAAAAATGGAATCACAAATACTGCAAAAGGAGGCAGAAAAACGTGATGGAAGATAAATAGTTAAAGCCCAACCACTGTTCAAACACCATAATAAAAGACTGTCACACTAAATAAATGGAGCAAGACACATAAGCTCTTAAATCTATTGTGAACATAAAGATACAAATAGGTTAGAAGTAAAAGGGTGGAAACTAGTTGAAGTAAAAACTGAGGAAAGAATAGGAATAAATCACGTAAGTCAAAAGCATAATCATAAGCGTTTATGTGTGTAATAGTTGAAAACATGAAGCAAAACTTGATAGAACTATATGGCAAAAATGGGGAGATCAGTCAACTTGACCTAATTGACACACAACTCACTAGCAACAAAAAGCACTCTTTTCAGATACACTTGGGGAGGTTAAGTATGTGTGCTCTGTTTGATTCTGTTTACAGGAAGCTCAGTTCAGTTTGGTCACTCAGTCGTGTCCAACTCCTTGCAACCCCATGGACTGCAGCACTCCAGGCTTCCCTTTCCATCACCAACTCCCTGAGCTTGCTCAAACTTCTCCGTGAAGTCCATGATGCCATTCAACCATATCATCTGTCGTCCCCTTCTGCTTTCAGTCTTGCCCAGCATCAGGGTTTTTTCCCAATGAGTCAGTTCTTTGCATCAGATGGCCAAAGTACTGGAGTTTCTGTTTCAGTCTTTCACATTCAGGACTGATTTCCATTAGGATTGACTGGTTTGATTTTGCAGTCCACGGGACTCAAGAGTTTTCAACACCACAGTTCAAAGCATCAGTTCGTCAGCACTCGGCTTTATAGTCCAACTCACATCCATACATTACCACTGGAAAAACCATAGCTTTGACTGGTAGGCCTTTGTTGGCATAATAATGTCTCTGCGTTTTAATATTCTGTTTAGGTTTGTCATATGTTTCTTCCAAGGAGCAAGCATCTTTTAATGGCTGCGGTCACCATCTGTAGTGATTTTTGGAGCCCAAGAAAAGAAAGTCTGTCACTGTTTCCATTGTTTCCCTTTCTATTTGCCATGAACTGATGGAACCAGATGCCACTATCTTTTGAATGCTGAGTTTTAAGCCAGCTTTTTCACTCCTCTTTCACTTTAATCAAGAGGCTCTTTAGTCCCTCTTCTCTTTCTGCCATAAGAGTAGTGTCTGCAGATATCTGAGGCTATTGATATTTCTCCTGGCAATCTTGATTCCAGGCTGTGCTTCATCTAGCCTGGCATTTCACATGATGTACTTGGCATATAAATAAGCAGGGTGACTATACAGCCTTGATATACTCCTTTCACAATTTGAAACCAGTCTGTTTCTAACTATTGCTTCTTGACCTGCATACAAATTTCTCAGGAGGCAAGTCAGGTGGTCTGATAGTCCCATCTCTTGAAGAATTTTCCACAGTTTGTTGTGATCCACACAGTCAAAGGCTTTGGCATGGTCAATAAAGCAGAAGTAGATGTTTTCCTGGAACTCTCTTGCTCTTTCGATGATCCAGTGGATATTGGCAATTTGATCTCTTGTTCCTCTTTCTTTTCTAAATCCAGCTTGAAAATCCAAGTTTTCATTTCACATACTGCTGAAGGCTAGCTTAGAGAATTTTGAGCATTGGTTTGCTAGCATGTGGGATGAGTGCAGTGTGCAGTAGTTTGAACATTCTTTGGGATTGGAATGAAAACTGACCTTTTCCAGTCCTGTGGCCACTGCTGAGTTTTCCAAATTTGCTGAAGTATTGAGTGCAGCATTTTCACAGCATCATCTTCCAGGATTTGAAATAGCTGAACTGGAATTCCCATCACCACCACTAGCTTTGTTCGTGGTGATGCTTCCTGAGGCCCATTTGACTTCGCATTCCAGGATGTCTGCCTCTAGGTGAGTGAGCACACCATTGTGGTTATCTGGGTCATTAAGATCTTTTCTGTATAGTTCTTATGTGTATTCTTGCCACATCTTAATTATTTTCTGCTTCTGTTAGAGCCACACCATTTCTGTCATCTATTGTACCCATCTTTGCATGAAATGTTCCTTGGTATGTTAATTTTCTTGAAAAGATCTCTAGTCTTTCCCAATCTATTGGTTTCCTCTGTTTCTTTGCATTGATCACTGAGGAAGGCTTATCTCTCTTTGCTATTCTTTGGAACTCTGCATTTAGATAGGTATATCTTTCCTTTGCCTTTCCTTCTCTTAGTTATTTGTAAGTTCTCACGCAACCATTTTGCCTTTTTGCATTTCTTTTTCTTGGGGATTATTTTGGTCATGGCCTCCTATACAGTGTTACAAACCCCACCCATAGTTCTTCAGGCACTCTGTCAGATCTAATCCCTTGAATCTATTTGTCACTTCCACTGTATAATCGTAATGGATTTGATTTAGGTCATTTAATGGTCTAGTGGTTTTCCCTACTTTCTTCAATTTAAGTCTGAATTTTGCAATAAGGAGTTTGTAACCTAAGCCAGTCAAAACTATTCACCTAGAAATATAAGTAACTTAGTGGAGATTACAGAAAAGAATACACCCTTATATATCTTTTGGGGGGATAATTTTATATATATAGAAAACTTGCCAAGTTAATAAGAGTTCCTATACCCTTAATATTTGACATAATTTGCAAGAATACAAGAAACCAATATTCACACGTTACTGTTAACTCCAGATTTCCTTTAATTTCCACCAGTTTACCAGGTTTTCTACAGAATACCTGACCACCAGAGTACTTTTCTGGTATCCTGTAGAATGACCTTCATTTGGGATTTATCTGTTACTTTCTTTTCATGATTAGACTGGGGTTATGGGTTTTGGAATGGTTACTGTAGGAGTGAAGTGACCTCCTCATCACATATCAAGAGATGCATCCACATGAAATTACTGGAGATGTTAACCATCTCTTTGTTAAGACAAGGGGTTTGCCAGATTTCTTCATTATAAAGGTACTACTATTTTCTTTTTAATACTATATTCTTTGGAAGTACAGGTATACGTTGGAGATAACTGCCAGTTCAATTCCAGACCGCTGCAGTAAAGCAAGTATCACAGTAAAGCGACTCACACAAACTTACTGGCTTGCTAGTGCATATAAAAGTTACATTTACCCTATACCAAAGTCTATTAAGCGTGTGATATTATGTCTAAAAGGACAATATTCATACCTTAAGTCTAAAATACTCTTATTTTTTAAAATCCCATTTTCTGATGGTGCAGGATTGCCACAAATCTTCTATCTAAAAATGCAGTATCTGAAACAGCATAATAAATGCCTGAAAGTCATGAAGTCAAGCATACTCTCAATAAGGGGGACTATGTTTCAGTTCCTGAAGAGGGGAGTATCTACATATATTAAGCAGGTTTGCCTCTTTTTACTCACTTACTCATTTATATCAGTATGGACCTGTGTATATTTACATTTGGATTATATTCAGGATTCCATTATATATTTTATTGGTCACATTGTTCCAATTAGCTATTGGGAATTGTTTTACGTTGACTCCTGTGTTTCTTTGACATATCACCATCCTTTTGTCTTTTGAGCAGTCTAATTTTCGATAATACAGATGCTGTAGGCTCATATCTTCCCTGCCTCAGCCACCCATCAAGTCATTTCTCCGAGGAGCTCTGGTGGTTCTTATTGAAGAATGATATTTAGAAAGCAAGACCTAGATTCTAGGCTATATAGAAATTTAGTATATGATAAAATGGTATTTAAGAATTATGATTTACTTAATAAATAGTGCTAGTTGGCCATATAGTAATCTATCAATAAAAGTTAAAATTCCACTTTATTTGCTAAAAAGTAAAAATTTAAATCTATTTGATTAAACATAATTATTAAAGCAGTATTTTCCAAAATGTAACAAGTATAGAAATTAAGGAGAAACTTTAACTTTGTTAAGTAATCTTAAAATTCATAAAGGGAAAGATGAACATTTTACTGAACAAATTTTCTATATATGGTAATAAACATGATACCAAAAAAAGCACAATGATAGGATAGGAAAGTGAGAAACAGGTGGTGGGTATCTCAATATCCAAAGATCTCCTGCAAATTAATAGCATAATGATAATCCAATGGGCAGTGCACAAAAATCAACGAGGAAGCTAATAGACATGGGAAAGTGGATTTAGCTTTACTAGTTAGGGAGATCCAAACAGTAAAATATATTTTACTCAGATTGTAATTCAGAGCTGGCAAACAGAGCAGCAGGAACCCACGTATTGTAAATGAATGTATCTTTGTATGAGCATAAAGAAAACTCTGAAGTCATACGCCACAACTTGTTCATATTGGTTTGGAAGTGAAAATAAGGACAGGTGTAGAAAATATCGTCAACCTTTAAAAATATATGGGCTTCCCTAGTGGCCCAGTGGTAAAGAATCCACCAATGCAGGAGACACAGGTTCAATCCCTGATCCAGGAAGATCCCACATGCCTCGGGGCAGCTAAGCCCGTGCACCACAACTACTGTGCCTGTGCGCTAGAGCTTGGGGCGCGTGCACTGCCACTACTGAAGCTCGCATGCTCTAGAGCCTGAAGGCCGCAAGAGAAGCCACCACAGTGAGAAGCCCGCATACAGCAACAAAGACAGCACAGCTCAATCATTTTTAAAAATAATGTCTACATGCTATTTAAGCTTTGCTTATTTTGTCACAATAAAATTTAAAATGATAAAACCAAGGCAATTAAAATAATAGCAGTAGATTAGGTAAATGATGGCAGTGACCTGAACCAAGATAGTAGCCGTGGAGATGGGTACAGTGAATGTATATTTTGGAAATAGAACTAATATTACTGGATAATGGATTGGAAAAGAGAAATAATGGGAAATGAAGAGTCAAGGATGGCCATTTGATATCTGGCTTGAGTTTGTGGATGGCACTATTACACATTGCAATTTGGAAGACTCAGGTATAACCAGGAGTGGGGAAGAAAATTTGAAGTTCCATTTGAACATACTGTGGTGTTCTTAGGTTATCCAAGTGGGGTGACAGTCAGTTGGATAAATGAGGCTAGAATTCTAGGGGAAGTATAGGCTGTGGACACAAATTTGGGATGTATCGATCGTCTCCTAAGGATTTATCATGATAAAAATTAGCCCCACAAATGTACACACCAATAAATATAAAAGTTATTATAATTGCTACTAATAACAAAAAATTATAACCTAAACATTCAGAAAAATTATGCTCCAAACATTCAAGAAAAAAAAGATTGTTCCTGGTATTTAAGAAGATTATAAAGAATTTCTATAAATAATGACCAAGAGAGATAAGACAATAAAAAGCTGTAGGAGTACTTCTAGTAACAATGAGAGGGTAAAGAAATCACAAGAGTTTTTCTCCTATTTTAATTTAGAAGGTTTATAGTCAAGATTAAATTTATTTAATGTATGATATTCTGTGTGTGGTGTGAGATAAGGATTGTGTTCATTTTTATTTGCATATAGGTATCCAGTTTTCCCAGCACCATTTGTGAAGACTTTACTGAATTACTTTAACACTTTGCTGAAAATTAACTGAATTTGCATTTATGTATGTATGTGTGTGTACATATCTTTGTATCTATCTGTATATTTATATATCTTTATAAATATTATATAAATAAAAAACTACATATCTATATAAAGTGGGCTTCCCAGGTGAAGCTAGTGGTAACGAAGCCACCTACCAGTGCAGGAGACAAAGAGCTGAGGGTTCCATCTCTGGGTTGGGAAGATTCCCTGGAAAAGGAAATAGCAACCCGCTCCAGTGTTCTTGCCTGGAAAATTTCATAGACAGAGGAGCCTGGTGAGTTATCATGGGGTTGCACAGAGTTGGACATGACTGAGCATGCACACACACATCTATATAAAGTTCAGTGGAATAACATAAGCATACTATTCCATTGAACTGCATGCATATCATTATGCCAATATCACTGTCCCGCAGATAACAATTATAAAGTTTGGTTAAAAAATTTAAAACAACTATTTAAATTTATTGGAATGCATACAAAAGCACACAGAACTGGGAGAAAAAATTAATCTCGAAACTGCAACTGACGGGTAAGAATTAAGACTTCTGGCCTTTTGGACTGAGGTGATACTCAATCCTCATGACTATCTCATAGGAAATAGTAGTAGAGAAATTGCCCTCATTGGCAAAAAGTGCAAGAGATGGGAGTTCAAGTTTAGAAAAACCACTGCAGATTTAAATAAGAAATTCAAACAATGAGAACCACAGAAAGAGAACTAGAACTTCTGTCCAAATCTACATTTGACAGCCAAACTATATGTGAATGACAGAATCGCCCTGGAACCTAGTTTTAAAAAGCGAGCTGAAAACACTACCATCTACCTCTCAGTCATTGTGACAAAGAAATAAGATGATACAGGTGACTATAAGCTCCCCAGAGTTTACCTAGCTTATCTTTTTAATCCTTCAGCTTTCAGTTTGATGGCTAGGTTCCTAGAGGTGGTAATCAACCCAAGGCCACTTACTTTTCACAACTGACTGTTTGCCATCTGGATTTTCACCTCCAAAGACTCTTCATCTTAAATTTGAGGCCTCATAAAACTCATTGGAAAATACCCTGATACTGAGAAAGATTGAAGGCAAAAGGAGAAAAGGGTGGCAGAGGATGAGATGGTTAGATAATATCACCAATTCAATGACCATGAATCTGATAGCGAAGGACAGGGGAGCCTGGCATGCTGCAGTTCATGGGGTCGCAAAGAGTCAGACTCGATTTAGCAATTGAACAACAATAAGAGTCATGGTATTTGCTATCTAGTTCATCACTTCATGGTAAATAGATGGTGAAACAATGGAAACAATGGCTGACTTTATTTTTTCGGGTTCCAAAATCACTGCAGATGGTGATTGCAGCTATAAAATTAAAAGACACTTGCTCCTTGGAAGAAAAGCTATGACCAACCTAGACAGCATATTAAAAAGCAGAGACATTCCTTTACCAATAAAGGTCCGTCTAGTCAAAGCTATGGTTTTCCCAGTGGTCATGTATGGATGAGAGAGTTGGACTATAAAAAAAGTTGAGCACCGAAGAATTGATGCTTTTGAACTGTGGTGTTGGAGAAGACTTGAGAGTCCCTTGGACTGCAAGAAGATCAAACCAGTTAATCCTAAAGGAAATCAGTCCTGAATGTTCATTGGAAGGACTGATGCTGAAGCTGAAACTCCAATAATTTGGCCACCTGGTGCAAAGAACTGACTCATGGGAAAAGACCCTGATGCTGGGAAAGATTGAAGGCGGGAGGAGAAGGGGATAACAGAGGACGAGATGGTTGGATGGCATCACTAACTCCATCAACATGAGTTTGAGCAAGCTCTGGGAGTTGGTGATGGACAGGAAAGCCTGGTGTGCTGCAGTCCATGGGATCACAAAGAGTCTGATACAACTGAGCGACTGAACTGAACTGAGTTCATAACTGTTATTGCAACCTATTTTTGACAGCAATCTATTTTAAGAGAAGTTTTATACTAATGTAAATTCAAAACAATAATTTTCCATAAATAAAAGATAACCATTAAATAAACACAATAAAAACAAACAAAAATAAGTACTGAATGTGCTAGGGAAGCTCTAAGGCTCTCTTTGTTGTAAAAGAGTAGCAAGAATGAGAGAGATGTGAAAGGCATGCAGCTACTTCACTGAGGCTTTCTTGACATAATCAGAAGGCCTGAGCAAGAACTGAGAGGGAGTAGCCACGTATGCAATTTAATGCATACCTTAAATGAGACCAACTGAAGTTTTGAGAAATATGGTATTATTTGATGCAAAGCCAATAAAAACATCCCCACCAAAGCAGAACAGAGAAACCTAGCAGTTAGAAAGACAAAGCTGAGGTCTGAGACTGTATAAATCAAATTTACTATGAATCTCAAGATTATGGGATATTTTTTTTTTTTTTTTGGATAACAAGTAATGACTTTGAATATCAGCATCAACTGGAACATAAAGCTAAAAGCAATCTTTTAATGAAAAAAAATAAAAATAAAAAGCAAGCTGAAGCTTCACAGGCTTGAAATACCAGGGCACAGCCCCAAACTGACAGAACAGCTAGAAATCAGAAGAGAACCCCTATAAGCAAATAAACCAGACAGAATGATCCCCATCACCGAACAACCAAAAAATCATATAGGTATGTTGTTGTTCAGTTGGTAAGTCATGTTTAACTCTTTGTGATTTCATGGATTGTAGCATGCTAGGCTCCTCTGTCCTTTGCTCTCTCCCAAAGTTTGCTCAAATTCATGTCCATTGAGGCAGTGATGGCCATCTAACCATCTCATCCTCTGCTACCCCCTTTTTCTTTTGCCTTCAGTTTTTCCCAGCATCAGGATCTTTTCCAATGAGTTAGCTCTTTGCATTAGATAGGAGAGATAAATTCACAAGAAACCAGTCTTAAAGAGCAGTCATGAAGAGACAAGAGATAACAGTAGCTGCCTATCAGAGGAGAGAAAATGTTAGCATTTTGAATCCAGGCACATTAACTGCCAAAAGGACCACCCCATCAACACCAAATCAGTAATCTTCAGAAGAAAAATGAAATCTGCTGTCACTATAGTATCTGAACCTTAATGTCCAGTTTTCAGTTAAAAATTACTAGGCATATAATGAAACAGAAAAGTTTGGAAAAGAGGCAGTCAGTAAAAAGGACCTAGGATATCCAGATAATTAATTTAGAAAAGAAAGTGTCTATTTTGTTGAACTACTAATTATATTGATTAATGTTTGAGAGCTACATCTACCTTGTGTTCCTGAGATAAATCTTATTTGATCCTGAATACTGTACACATTTTTCCACTTTATTTAAAACTGTACATTGTTTCTAAAATTGGGTTTCTTGATTTGCATGACAAATCACAAAAGCCACTGAGTTTAGCATTCTTTCTTCTGTTATTTAGGGTAAAAAATCAAGAGTTTCTATTAAAATAACTCCATAAATGTAGAAACATTTGTTTTTCTTGTGTCCTTGGCGACTGTATGGTGTCTGACAAAGAGTGGGTGCTCACTATTTATTTTGTGGTGCACTATGCAGCATGTGAGATCTTAGTTCCCCCACCAAAAATTGAACCTGCATCCCCTGCATTGGAAGCAAGGAGTCTTAACTACTAGACTGGCAGACAAATCTCAATATTTATTGAATAAATGACTTGAAATATTGACTTGAAAACATTCTGAAATTAGTAGTTGGCTCTATAGAGTAAGAACTGCAGATATCTTCAGGTAATCAAGGGCTTGATTGTGTGAAATTATTTATTTATTTTTCCAGTTCAGTTAGTCATGTCTGACTCTGCTATCCCATGGACTGCAGCACACCAGGCTTCCTTGTCCGTCACCAACTCCCAGAGCTTGCTCAAACTCATGCCCATCGAGTTGGTGAAGCCATTCAACCATCTCATCCTCTGTTTTTCCCTTCTCCTCCTGCCTTCAATCTTTCCCAGCATCAGGGTCTTTTCCAGTGAGTTAGTTCTTTGTATCAGATGGACAAAGAGCTTCAGCTTCAGCATCAGTCCTTCCAGTGACTATTCAGTGATTTAATTTTTTAAAATTTATGTCTATTTTAAGATTTCCTGATAGAAGTTCAGTAGAAGTGTATACAATAAATTCATCAGCACTTGCTAAGTACTGACATATGTCATGAATTTTAAGATGTAAGATACAATAGGGGATTTAAATTTATGGACTAAAATCACTTCTAGGCATAATATCAGTTAAAAATACATAATGGGTGAATACATGCTTTAAAATCTTTTTTAAAGTTTTTGAATATGTGGTTCTTCAATTACCTTACTCTATAACTTTAATCCTCACTGGAATATTGATTAAACAGACACTCAAAGAAAGACAGAATGACAATAGTTATGTATTAATGAGTTAGGCCCCTATGAAAAGTATCAGAAGTCCCTAAGCAAAGCTTGTTCAGTTCAGTTCAGTCACTCAGTCGTGTTCGACTCTTTGCACCCCATGAATCGCAGCACGCCAGGCCTCCCTGTCCATCACCAATTCCCAGAGTTCACTCAGACTCACGCCCATTGAGTCAGTGATGCCATCCAGCCATCTCATCCTCAGTCGTCCCCTTCTCCTCCTGCCCCCAATCCCTCCCAGCATCGGAGTCTTTTCCAATGAGTCAGCTCTTCGCATGAGGTGGCCAAAGTACTGGAGTTTCAGCTTCAGCATCATGCCTTCCAAAGAAATCCCAGAGCCGATCTCCTTCAGAATGGACTGGTTGGATCTCCTTGCAGTCCAAGGGACTCTCAAGAGTCTTCTCCAACACCACAGTTCAAAAGCATCAATTCTTCGGCGCTCAGCCTTCTTTACAGTCCAACTCTCACATCCATACACGACTACTGGAAAAACCATAGCCTTGACTAGATGGACCTTAGTCGGCAAAGTAATATCTCTGCTTTTGAATATGCTATCTAGGTTGGTCACAACTTTTCTTCCAAGGAGTAAGCGTCTTTTAATTTCATGGCTGCAGTCACCATCTGCAGTGATTTTGGAGCCCAGAAAAACAAAGTCTGACACTGTTAAGCTTGTATTGTTCAGAAATTATATGGCATGTTATTAATAACATGGGTCACTAGAGGGCGGTGATGTTTCAGGCCAACACAATTCAGACTTTTGTTCTGACACCAGGAAGTGTGGATTGGGAGTCATTCTGTGCCAGCATTCTTAGTGACATCTCAGATCCTCCAAATTACTTGTCTTCAAGGTGAATAGCTACAAAACAAACAACTTAGAATAAGATGAAGCAATCAATACACAGAAAAGAGGAAAGTGTTATACAAAAATTCTGAAATGTAATACGTTTAAGGCATTGGTGGAGGTGAGTTAGAGGCTAACATTAACTGTTTGATACTATATGCCCTTATACTTTAACTCTTATGTAGTCTAACTGGTGTGTACTGCAGTAAGGGTAACAAAAGTTTCAAAGAGGTCAAATATTCATAAATCAATAATTTTTGATGTCACTGTATATTGGCTTTGGTTTTTTTATGTATAAATCATGAAAAGGTCTTAAATTTTAAAATATACAGTTACACTGGAGTTTTTATGGCTATAACTAAATTTTGATATGTACTTTCAATCCAGTGCTTTGGATAAAACTTGTATCTGAGAATACCATCAAATATTATTTTACTTTTCAAATGACACTTTAGAAAAACATTTTCACAAATATGAGTTTGAGACATTAAAACTAATAAAAACTTGGGGGAAGATTTAAAAAATGAACCACTTCTCTATTCCTTCTTAGTTGTTCTCATTAGACACATGGCATTACAATAAATTTCAAAAAAAGTGAAAGAAAAAAACAGTAAAACACAAAATTAAATTAGTGATGTGATTAATGCCTGTTGTTAAAATATAATTTACATTTCATTTTTGCTTTTTCTCCTTTAAAAACTATATAGCCCTATAATGATTTTTTTTTCAGACTCTCATACAGAGTCAAAACAACAGCTGAGAAAGAATGCAAGGGAGTATAGTCCATTCTCATATCCTACCGCTATTTTCCATCCAATAAGGAGATCAACTAAGCTGGAAAAGACAAACAACTGAACTGACCCAGTCTTGCTCTGAAAGTCTCAGTAATGGTCTTCATAGGGCTGAGGAAATGGGCTTCCCAATTGGCTCAGCGGTAAAGAATCCGCCTGTGATACAGAAAACGCAGGAGATGCCGCGGGGTCCATCTCTGGAACAGGAAGCTCCCCTGGAGGAGGGCATGGCAACCCGCTGCAGTATTCTTGCCTGGAGAATCCCATGGACTGAGGAGCCTCACAGGTTACAGCCCATAGGGTCTCACAGAGTCGGACACAATGGAAACGACTGAGCTGAATGATTAGGTCTAATTTCTTAAATATGAGGAAAAATGAAGTTCAAGAATAATTTTTAAAATCTTTCCATTTCCCCAACAAGATGAAAAGGCAGAAAAACTAGACTCTCCCTAGATCTGAGAACTGCTGGTCTTATCACCTGTTGAGAGTGGTTATGATATCTATGTAAAGAATACTGTGCTTCAGATAACAAGTTGGAGGCTGGAGAATTGCTGAAAGACTTGGGCACATCCTTTAACTTCAGGAGCCTCAGTTACCTCACCTTAAAGGGGGAGTAATAACAATACTTGGAGGATGTCTGGAAAAAAATGGGGAAATGGTTGTGAAACATAAAATATTGGCTTAATAAAAGATGTTACTAGGCGATTATGTGCATTTTCACTAAATGTGAAGACCTTCATAACATCTAAATGCAGTTTCTAGTCCTAATTGCATAAGAATGGTCCAGGGTGGAGAAAGATGGCTTTGTAAGAGTTTGCCTTGTTTCTCTGCCCCACCTCCCCTCACTCAAGCAGGCTAGCAGCCTTTGATTTCAATATTTCAGCTGTGCTGAGACAGTGAAATAGTGAGTGCCAGCCACCTGCCTCTAGCCCCTTTTGCCCTAGCTAACTTTAAAAAATATTTTTAATTAATTAATATATATATATTTAACGTTAAGGAAGAAGAATTTAGGCGGGTGAAGGAAGGAGTTGGTAGTTGAGATTTCTTTATTTTTGAATCCGACAGTCTGATTTTGTCTTCCTGTACCTATTCCCTTAAATCTTATGGCACTATTGGTTTTACAGTTTCAGTGCGCCCCTGGGGACAGAGCAACCTGGCCTGCTTAAGATGATGCGAGAATCTCAAAGCAGAAAGGGAAAAATGTTCACGCTCATCTACGCATCAGGAGTGTGGTTTGCCTAGTTTGCTCAGGGTCAGGTAGGTAAGATACACTTGCCAGGGTTACAAAAGAGCGTCGGGAGGAAGATCCGGTCCTTGCGCGAGCCTCTGTGGATGGAGAAGGAGGAAGGCGGGCACCTTGGCAACTTGTCTCAAGTGGGGTAGCCGAGGGAGACCTTTTAGTCCCAGCCTCTCCACGAACTCTCCTCTGGCAGAGAACCTGAGGAGGCATGGGGCCGCGCAGGGCAGCCTGGCTGGGCAGCCGGTCCCGGCAGGAGCTGGGGTATTTCGAGAGTTCTCCAGGGGCGGAAGGATGTTCGGAGCCCAGGCGGCCAAACCAGTGATCAAGCCGCAGCTAGAAGAGAGAGAGAGGGGGGCGGGAAGAGAGAAAGAGGGAGGGAGGCTCTCGGCTGCTTCTGCATCCTCCTCCCACTGCACTTTGGCCCACGCCCACGGGCGCCCCGCCCCCCTCGGGCTTATAGCAGGCGCCGGGCACCTCCGGACGCCTTGGAGCCGACGGCGCGGCTGCCTGCTTGGCCTGGGAGCCCCGGCGCCGCCGCCTTAGTGGCGAAGTGAGGCGGCGGCTGCGCCCCGCATCATGGAGGGCAGCCTAACCGCGACCCCAGCCCCAGCCCCGGTCGCCACCGACAGCCGCCGCCTCCCGCGCCGGGTCTGCCGGCTCTCTTCGCTGTTCTCAAGGTGCCGTCCCTTCCTCACCTCCAAGGCAATATGAAGGCGACCCGGGACCACGCGAGCGCCCCTTTCTGTACGCGCTTCAACCACTCCGACCCGGGCATCTGGGCGGCCGAGCGTTCCGTTGAGACGCCAAACAACCTCACGCTGCCCCCGGAACCCGGCGAGGACTGCGGCTCGGTGTCCGTAGCCTTTTCAATGACCATGATGATCACCGGGTTCGTGGGCAACGCGCTGGCCATAACGCTAGTGTCCAAGAGCTACAGGCGCCGGGAGGGCAAGCGCAAGAAGTCGTTCCTGCTGTGCATCGGCTGGCTGGCGCTCACCGACATGGTCGGGCAGCTGCTCACCAGCCCGGTGGTCATCGTCCTCTACCTGTCCCACCAGCGCTGGGAGCAGCTCGACCCGTCGGGGCGGTTGTGCACCTTCTTCGGCCTGACCATGACCGTCTTTGGGCTCTCCTCGCTCTTCATTGCCAGCGCCATGGCCGTCGAGCGGGCTCTGGCCACCCGGGCGCCGCACTGGTACTCAAGCCACATGAAGACCAGCGTCACCCGCGCCGTGCTGCTAGGCGTATGGCTGGCCGTGCTTGCCTTCGCCCTGTTGCCGGTGCTGGGCGTAGGTCAGTATACTATCCAGTGGCCCGGGACTTGGTGCTTTATTAGCACCGGGCCTGGGGGCAACGGGACAAACTCCCGGCAAAATTGGGGCAACGTTTTCTTCGCTTCTGCTTTTGCCATCCTGGGGCTCTCGGCGCTGGTGGTCACCTTCGCCTGCAACCTGGCCACCATTAAGGCCCTGGTGTCCCGCTGCAGGGCCAAGGCCACGGCGTCGCAGTCCAGCGCCCAGTGGGGCCGAATCACGACAGAGACGGCCATCCAGCTCATGGGGATCATGTGCGTGCTGTCGGTCTGCTGGTCGCCGTTGCTGGTAGGTAGTTCCAGGGCTTGGGGAGTTTGAGGTGGGCGCGTGCGCGCCGGCGGGCAGTAAAGACTTTGGGAAGTGACAGCACCTGCAGGGGCGTGTCTGCAAGCAGAGAACTTTGGAGAGGGCTGTACCTGCGCCGTCTTGTCTCGGCTTCAGAGCGTAGCTCCTCATTTACTTGCGGAGCATCTTCCAAGTGGTAGGCATCGCATTAGGCTCTGGCTATGCACGCCTGGAGACCCCAGGGGTGCTCACATTCTAATCGGAGAGATTAAGAGGATACCCAGGTGTTAGTTCACTGCTGGTGCAGAAACTGGTTCTCCCGGGAGTACTCGGAGCGAAATAGAATGGCGATGACAACTCTAGCCCGGTACTCTGCGTTTTCTCCTTATTTCAAATACCTCTCGCCCGTTGAGTCTACTTTCACTCTGCAGAAGTGCTTTACCGGCCCCCACTCCGCGACAGGCACAGCCTCTGAGCTAGTGCACGCCCTCCCGCAGCAGCCGCGGATCGCTTTGCTAGCAGGCAGACGCGAGACAGGAGAGTAGAGGGGCGTCTCGCCCTCGGCCAGCCTCTGTCCTTTGAAATTGCGCTGCGCCCTCTAGGAAGTGCTAGACCCACGGTCATCCCTTGGACCCCGAGGCCTACTAACTCCCTCGTACCAGCCTTTGCTTGTCCTTGTGGTCACTGCACGGGGCTGATGGCAAGGCCCTTCCTGGGATAGGAAGTAGAGGTTTCTGCACTTACAGCTCCTCACGGGGCCCACAGCCCGGGAGCAAGTGACGTTTCCATATGCTCCTTGTCTAACACCCGCTCTTACATCTTACTTTCCAGGTTTTCTTCTGCGGTCCTTTTAGCTCGACATTAGTGCTATTACTAATTCCTGATGAATGGTTGCTGGGGTAGGCCCCCAGTAACCTGGCTCAGTAAATATTCCTGCAAGAGCGACCTGGTCCCTGTGACAGGGTTACAACAGATGACATCAGACCTAGAAATTTATTAGACAGTTGTGAAAAGACTCCTGGAATCCATGGCACAGTTTTCAGAAACCACTCACGTATAGGGTTGGTTTTTTGTTTTGTTTTGTTTTGTTTTCTTGTTTAAGTTTTTATCTGTATCTTGTGGCTTGTGGAATCTTAGTTCCCCCACCAGGGATCCAACCTGTGTCTCCTGCATTGGGAGCTTGGAATCTTCATGGCAGGACCATGGAAGACCAGAGCTTTTCTTTTTTAAATTGTGATAGAATACACATAACATGAAATTTCTCATTAGTTTTAAGTGTGCAATTAAGTTATATTAAGTACATTAACATGATAGTATACCATGTACAATTTTAAAATCCTTGTACTTTTTAACAGAACTGTAGTTCCTTTTCTTCTCTCACCCCACCCCACTCCCACCACTCCTGCATTTGACAACACCGATATTCCAGAATACTCTTGTTTAATTGTGTAGTATATTTAGAGCGGGAGTCTTGGCTTGGAATGGATCATAGGTGGTGACAAGGAGAGTTATGTTGGGACCTCATAGCCCACAAATCGCTGTAAGGTCTCAGTTCTGCATTCCAGAAGCTAGACGTCAGGCTGATGTCATCACCGTGGCTTATCAAAGCCAGCACCAATTTTAGACATATTTACTTCTACTGTGTGTAGGTAGCCAAATAGAAGAAAAAAAGAATTCTAAATAAGCACTTTACTATAATTGATAGTTAATGTAGCTTTAAAGACAAACAGAATATTTGAATTTTTCACAACAGTCATTTGAGTCCCACATATTTGAGTTCTAGCACGCTCTTTATATGTGTGCTTTAAATATCCAAGGAAAAAGGTAAATCATATGAATAAAATGCTTACTCATACAGTTAACCAGACTTATAGTTGTTGCTTTCGTTTTAAGTAGGAGAGAAAATAAGCAGTGTGTTTTTATTTCAAAACTGTGCTTCTAATATGATGGGCACAGTTGCCTTATGAAGACTTCAGATCAGCTCTGAAAACTGAAACCTGGGATGACCAGACTCACTCTTAAAAAACCCTGTATTTGGAATTCATCTTAATTTCAATTAATATTTGCATATAAACTTCATTGGTTTGCAGTATTTTATCAAAGTTTATTGGGTCAGTTCTCATAAAAACATTAAACAAATTCAACATGTGATCATATCAAAGAGAAGAAATTTGTGGTTTTCAAAATAGATATTTTTTGAATTAAAGGAATTATTCTGTCTTCTGTTTTGTGTACCACTGAAGTTAAATCTCCAAATATCTTCAGAAAGATCTGCAGTACATAGTTGGAATTATTTCAAAGGAAAGAAAATGGCAAAATTGCTCTCTTAATAGGTTAGGGAATTATAAGAATGAAAACACTAGAACTTAGTGAACTGAATTTTTAGTATATTAATGCTGAAGTGAGAGGGGTTTTTTTTTAATATGTTTTTCCTAATTATAAAATATAGATTCCCTGTTAGCTTTAAAAAAAAAAAAAAGGGCACAGGATACTAATCTAATTATCCAAAATTCTTACTTAAAAGGACTCTGAGTGTATCTTATCTTGGAGGACTAACGTGATGATAATAATGTTCAGTTGTCACTGCTGAAAAACTTAGCAGAGAATAGATACCATAATAAGAAAGCATCCCAACTGCTGCAAATTACTGTTGTGTAAATAGGAGCCATTGCTCAGTTTATCTGGTTTAAATAGAGGTTTATCTATGGTGCAAACAAAAGCTTTTAAACTTTTTCCTCCAGAAGCTATACAATAAAAAATCTGAAATTAAGTGAGAATACAGTGGGAAGTGACGTCACCATTGATAGATGACCTACACATCTTAGTCAATATAAAGCATCACATTCTGTTGAAATGATGCAATCTGTTTGACTTATTATCATTAGATTTTTTATGAACTACAATCATCAAATAGTCCAGTTGTTTGACATGATAGCCAAGTTTCCAGAAGCAGGTGTTGTTCAGAGGAAGCCATGATGACAGTTTGTACTTTTGTACACCTGGCACTCCTCAAACAGGTACAACAGCTACAATACTAAAACCGTAAGTGACTAATACTGTAGCCATCTTAAAAATAGTAGATGAAAAGCTATCTACACTGTGAAAAGAGATAACAAGGAACAAAGTTTCTCATCCACAACATGGGAACTGTATAAAAAGCAGCCTTAGGAACTTTGCCTTTAATCTTGAACTAGCAAATTCCCTGCTCAATAGCCACAGATGTGGGCAGAGAATGCTTTGACTCAAGGAGATATTTTGCAACATAGATGTAGTGTTTTTTAAGTTTAAAGAATCACTGACATTTTTTGACAGAATATTTGCCTTAAATGCACTACATGTGAAAAATAGATGCAATAGGTTATTTTACAGAAGTAATGGTGTTTTATAGTGTTATAAAAATAACAGTATTAGAATATTAGAACCAGATTTCTAATTCAAGATATTTGACTCTGAGTTTATTTTAAATCTTTTTTCTGTTGTATTGATTTGTTTGTTTGACTTAGCTAAAAGCCAGCAGTTCTAGTGCTAATCATAATATTGGGGAAATTATATATCCTCTTAAAATGCAAAAGTAGAGCTAATAGATATCTAAGGTCTTTTTCCTTGTGTTATGCACAGTTTCTCTTATTTGGGAGAATCATGGTTTAATGACCCAGAATGAGAAATTTGAGAAGGAGACTGCTTGGTCAATTGTACTTTTGTGAGAATGGGGTTTTCCAGTAGTCGTATATGGATGTGAGAGTTGGACTATAAAGAAAGGGGGCCGTGCCAAAGAATTGATACTTTTGAACTGTGGTGTTGGAAAAGACTCTTGAGAGTCCCTTGGACTGCAAGGAGATCCCACCCACCAGTCAATGCTAAAGAAAATCAGTCCTGAATATTCATTGGAAGGACTGAGGCTGAAGCTGAAACTCCAATACCTTGGCCACCTGATGAGAACTGACTCATGGAAAAAGACCCTGATGCTGGGAAAGATTGAAGGCAGGAAGAGAAGGGGACAACAGAAGATGAGATGAGTGGCATCACCGACTCGATGGACATGAGTTTGAGCAAGCTCCAGGAGTTGGTGAAGGACAGGGAAGCCTGGCGTGCTGCAGTCCATGGGGTCACAAAGAATCAGACATGATTGAATGACTGCACTGAACTGAAGAGTGGAGGGCTTCTGAGTGACTTGGGCTTTTGGACACTGTACGTAAAGAGATGGCAGGTTATCTAAGTGATATATCCAGAGGCAAATATAACTTGAAGATTAATGAGATAAATCAGGGCTTAAAATGTAGGGTTTTGTATCTTGAGTTTATTAAAGAGAGCCAGGAATTAAACAAATTCTTAAGCCATCTTATTTGAAGACATTCAGATGGTCTAGAATTGTAGCATATGTGTGACTCATTGGACCTTCTCCTTTGAAAAAGCTGTAAAGGTCAATAACTCAATTATGAAAGTTTCCATAGGATCATTTTTCTGGGAATTACACTCAGGAATATGCACTCCAGGCATTTGTAACAGAGGATGATCGGTGATTTGTCTGGGGGAGCTGAGAGGTGCTAGAGAGGTTCTGGATGTTGTGTTCGATTTTCAGTCCTTGCCTTGCAGAGCTAGAAAGCAGGGAGAGAAGTTCTCCTTCAAACTCCTCACATACGGGTAGCACTTTGAAGGCCACCAGGGTTCTACATGCACCGCTTTCACACTTGGCAACTCTTGGAATCTACAACTGTAGCATGTCATATTCTGAATCCTTCTTTTCCCCTCAATTCCTTATCATAAAAGTAAGTAAGTGGTTTGTATTTCAGTTCCTGCCTTGCTTCTTGAGAATTATTAGATGGCCTCTTAAGTCCTTAGGAAAATCCTAATTTTCAGAGATTAATGGGGGTAAGCCAAGAAGGGACGTTATTTTTCTCGGGGTTCCTCTTATATTTTGTCTCCTGAGTATGGGAGCATTTTATGATAAACATAGTAATTCATTCTTACACAGAAATGACAACTGGACAGTGTGTAACTTTTTTAAATGAGAGGGATGCACACTCACGCATGTGCGCACACATACACATACACGTGGAAATAACACTGTGGAGTAGTGACTCTGTTCCCTTTATTTGGAACACTTTTGTCTCCATTTTCCAACTTTATACCTCACCTCTCAGCCATTTAGGACAGCTACTGAGCAGTCACTGTCTTGGATTGGCTAAGGTCCCAAGTTAGCAGTGACTTTGTTGGAGGAACCTTCCTTGGGCCTCTTTAGGCTTGGTTGGGTGCTCCAGCTCTTTGGTCCCACAACACTTACCTTGCAGATCCAGTGTCTTGATCTGAGTCACACTTTACTGAACTTTCTGGTTAACTGACCTCCTGAGGGCAGATATAGTAACTGCCCGGTAAATTGTTCTTTTCCTAGGAACTATCATGATGACCAGCCATACAAGGTATGTCCAGTACAAGCCTATTGAGTGTATATCTGAGCACATAAATCAGAAGACAGGTTCTTGTCCCAGTGACATAACACAATCCACTGTGTGACTTTAAACAGCTTGCTTGATATCTTTGTGAACACTTTTCTTTTTTTCCTGTAAAATAGGAATAAAAACACCAACTCAACTTATTCCACAGGATTGTAATAAAAAGCAAAATAAATGTATGTGAAAATAGTTGAGACTATTTCTTCCCTATTAAGAATACTACTGTGATGTTTTATAGATGACAGTGTTGACTTCTTATCTGCAGATAGAACTTTCTCCCAGGAAACTGGAGAAAAGAGAGACATGATGTTTCACAGCTTGATTAGTTATAATTAACTGGTGGGGAAATGTGGTGGAGAATGTAACTTTTCAGAAAAAAAAATTAAGAAAGCGGGCAAATAATAAATATTTGTAAATCTTTGCAAGGTATTGTAATTCATCCCTCCTCCCTGCCCCCGTCACCATCACCATTCTCTCAGGTCTGGGATGCTTTCCCCCTCACAACTGCCAGTTAACTCTCTAAACCTAAGACATGCTGGAGCCCACCTCCCCTTCTCTTGAACTTGGAAGAGTACCCACCACCTCGTGCTCTGAAGACCTCTGTCTAGAATATGTCTCTTGTCTTTCCAGTCAGGGACTCCATGTGCTCAGACCTGTCCTCATGTAAATGAGTCGAATTAACTGTGCATTTAGTTGCTGTCCTAGGTCAAATCATTCTGCAGACCTCTTAAGGCTAGAGCCTGTGCCTTGGTTGTCCTCATCTCTTCACAGGTGATCTAGAGTGTTGGGGCTGCACAGATTCTCCACCACTGACTCACAGTCCAGAACTGTGTTTTCATGAGCCTTAAATCAGACCAAAGCATGAGAAACACACAGTTGTAAACTGCCTCACAGTTAGTCTAGGTCTTGACAAGGCATTAATATTATTTGTATTCTGCAAATAACACAAAGTGTAATTTTCCCATCCAGTAGCCCTCCTAGAATTCTCTTGAGCATCATTCATAAGGAGAACATTTCAGCAGCTGGTCTGGTCACCTATTCAAAATCAGTATTTTATTTTACCATTGCTGATTTTTATGATAGGTGTTTGAGGGCTATAAACCTAAAAATGAAATATGGTGGCAGAGACAGAAGAGGAGGCTTGATTTTTCTCACTTTAATTCTGTTGGAAAGAAATTAGGTACTAATTTAGGTAAGAGTCATATCGTATAGCGACAGAGAAGGCAATGGCACCCCACTCCAGTACTCTTGCCTGGAAAATCCCATGGATCAAGGAGCATGGTAGGCTGCAGTCCATGGGGTCACGAAGAGTTGGACACTTACTGAGCGACTTCACTTTCACTTTTCACTTTCATGCATTGGAGAAGGAAATGGCAGCGCACTCCAGTGGTCTTGCCTGAAGAATCCCAGGGATGGAGGAGCCTAGTGGGCTGCCATCTATGAGGTCACTCAGAGTCGGACACGACTAAAGTGACTTAGCAGCAGCAACAGCACCATATCATACAGTGAAGTGAAGGTCGCTCAGTCATGTCCAACTCTTTGTGACCCCATGGACTATACAGTCCATGGAATTCTCCAGGCCAGAATACTGGAGTGTGTAGCCTTTCCCTTCTCCAGGGGATCTTCTCAACCCAGGGATCAAACCCAGGCAGGTCTCATGCACTGCAGGCAGATTCTTCACCAGCTGAGCCACAAGGAAACCCCAAGAGTCATATCATGTTAATATAGAATAACATTTACACCAAACAAGATTTTTACAAATCTTGGTAATATAAAGACAGAGGCCAAATTGGAGCTGGATGTATATTTATTTTAAGCAATTTTTTTAGTTTTTTTAAAAAATATATAAATATATATATATATAGATTTGACTGCGCTGGGTCTTAGTTGTTGCACGTGGGATCTAGTTCCCTGAACAGGAATGGAACCTGGCCCCCTGGATAGGGAGCACAGAATCTTAGCCACAGGGTCACCAGGGAAGTTGCCTATTTTAAGCAATTATTGATCTAATAAAAATCAAATATAATTTTAAGAACATACTTTTTACTAATCCTTTATTTCCTTTAAGTAGAGTTGATCTTTTTGTTCCTCTTTCTGAATATTCAGTGTGTTATTTTCTGTGCTTGAGAATATGCTGCTGTTGGTATGACTCATGAGCATTTTGAAAAAGAAGTATGCTGTTAATGTTGAAAATACTGAAAGAGAAATTCTAAAAAATAAAGTGTGTTTTGAAGAATTCACCAGTCCAGTAAAGTAGAGCTTTCATTGTGGTCTTGATATACGAAATTTCCCTGATAATGTTCTACCACTTTGGGTCAAGTAGAGCACACACATCCGTATTTCCCTAATTAATCCAGTGCCTTGGCAGTCAAAGGAACAAACAGCAGTCAGTGATTAAGTGATCTCTGCCTCTGTTTCATAAGAACAAGAGAAAGCTATTGAAGAGCAGATGGGGGCTAGAGAGAGTAAAAGGCACGGAGCCCGTGGTTCTCATCTTGGCTTTTCTACCAAAGGATAAAAGTCATCCTATCTTTCTGGTTTTCCCTTTCCTTGTGAGTAAAATAAAAACACTTATCACTCTAACCTTCTTTTCCGTTCTGACTTCCTGTGACTCAAAATAGATAAAATCATCCCTTTTAGACGTACCATATTAGGTATGTGGGGGGAAAATACCTAAAAACATCTTAAGAAGAATCATAGAAATGTATACAGATGGACAGAATAGATCGTGCACTCTGTTATATAAATTGTTCTGTAAATGTGTATTGAGTGCTTGCTTTGTGTCTGCCTCTCTGGTGATACAGTGATGACTAGGGTAAGGCTGAAGATATTGAGCAGTTACCTGACTCTAAGGGACAGTATTCATGTCATCTTCCATGTGAAGGACAGTCCTTGTGGAGCCGGGTGCCATCTGTGCTATACTTGGTAGCCCTGAGCATAAGCCAGACAGATGTGCTAGCTTCTTCCATGAAACTTTCAATCTACTAAAGTAGACCCACAGAAAATAAACCATGGATCCAGTAAACAAATGTAACCAGTCTGGTTACATTTGTAACCAGATGTAACTGGTTACCACCTGATCAACCAGATGACCAGGGTGATCTGGTCATCACCCTGGTTGCTTTCATTGCCACATGGTGCAGCTGCTGCAGGTTGAGCTTATCTGAGCTGAAGGGCAGTGCTGGTCCACGGCCACTGTGAAGTCCTCATGGAGCATGTCCCTGCCCGGGCTGCAATTGGTCTGTGCTTGGGCGCCATTGTTAAGAGCCACATTCATTCACACCCTCTAACTTCGGCCATGAAGCTCAGCAGCAATTTTCTGAAGCACAACCACTGTCCTAGAATGTAAGGATTCAGAGAGCAGCTGGCCTCTGGACACCTTCTGCCTGGAACCTCCTTCTGGGGTCCTTAGGCTCTGGGTTGTACTCAGATGACTTTCTCGCAAGTTTGTCTTTCTCTTCCAGTAAATTTTCTTTTAAGACATTCCATGTCTTTTCCCTCTACTGAATGCAGCCAAAGTTGCTCTCTACTAAGTTTCTTGGCTTCAGATATTGGGAGAGGAGGTTAGATTTCTCTGCTTTTTTTTTTCCCCCAGAAAATATGATAACTATGATGGTCTGCTTCTTCCCAGATAACTATCAATTTATACAGGGGGTGTTGTATGGATTTCTTTTGTTGTACCACACAACTTTCCGCTATGAAAACCAACTCAGTCAACATTTACCAAAGTGAATGTTTCTTATTTCTGTAATACCTGCTCCAATGTGACTTGCTCTGCCCACCTGAAGAGGGAAGAGCGGGGCAGCTTCTGGCATCCCCCTACATACATCATGAAAACAATGTGCGTGTGTATGAAGTCACTTCAGTTGTGTCTAACTCCTGGCGACCCTGAGGACTGTAGTCCTCTAGGCTCTTCTGCCCATGGAATTTTCTAGGCAAGAATACTGGAGTAGGTTGCCATTTTCTTCTCCAGAGGATCTTCCCGAACCAGGGATCGAACCCGTGTCTCTTATGTCACCTGCATTGGCAGGCAGGTTCTTTACCACTGCACCACCTGGGAAGCCCACATTAAAACAATGGACGTGTTATAAAGGCAAGAAAAAGGTGCTTTGGCAAAGTGTCAAGAAGGACCTTCTTTTGGTGCATTGGTGAATGTGGGGGTGCTTAAAGAGGATCTCCCTAAGAAAACGTCATTTATGGTGAATCTTGGAAGTCGATACGTTAAGGAAGAAAGAACAACGTGTGAAACTATCAGTGTAGGAAAGAGCTGGAAGCATTTGAGGAGCTTAAAGAGTACCAGAGGGGTACATTAGCACAAATAAAAGGAACAGTAGCTTTAAGGTAAAGCTAGGAAGGGAGGCAGGGCCAGACCATGCAGAACCTTGTCGTTTTTGTGTGGGAGTTTATAGATTTTTATCTTAAGTATCTTGGAAAACAACTAGCTTTGAGTGAGGGAGTGATTTGATCTGCTTTGTGTATTAAGAAGATTACTCAGGCTGCCTTATGAATTAGAAAAGGTATCAGAGCCCTTGAGTACTGAGATCAGATGGAAATGTAGAGACATTAATTTAAAAAAAATTTTTTTTTTCCTTAAGTGTTGCTTTAAAAGGAGAGACAAAGCTTGGCATAGAATTGACGGTGGGAGTGGAAGTCTGTGCAGAAGCACATAGGGAAAAATTGAGCCAGGTGTGCTAGGAATGGTAAGCAAATATGTTTTTGTTGAAATATGTTTGAGAATGTCAAGAAATATTATGAGTCAAGGACTGAGGAGTAAGGAAGGAAGGAGTGCACTGGTAGATTGCCTTGAAGATTAGAAATAGGAATTTGCATTTCATCTTGGGCAAGCTGTGTTGCTTGTCCGTACTTCTGTTCCATATTTGTAAAAGAAGAGGGTTGACCTTATAAAATCTCTTGATTTATAAAAGGTCATTTAGTAAAATAACTCATCTAATGTTTGATCTATTTCTAGAATATTCTTGGTGAAATTTTCCATTTTGTTTGAATACCTTTACTTATTGGAAACTTATTGCTTTTTAAGGGGCACAATGGAGAAGGCAATGGCACCCCACTCCAGTACTCTTGCCTGGAAAATCCCATGGACGGAGGAGCCTGTTGGGCTGCAGTCCATGGGGTCGCTAGGAATCAGACACGACTGAGTGACTTCACTTTCACTTTTCACTTTCAATCATTGGAGAAGGAAATGGCAACCCACTCCAGTGTTCTTGCCTAGAGAATCCCAGGGATGGGGGAGCCTGGTGGGCTGCCGTCTCTGGGGTCACACAGAGTCGGACACAACTGAAGCGACTTAGCAGTAGCAGCAACAGCAGCAAGGGGCACAAACAATTTTCTTAGAGGTTCTTTCTCTCTCTTTCTCTCCCATCTTGCCTCTTTCCTTCACTTTCTTCCTTTCTCTTTTACGGTCAAACATAGTACTAATAATATATGTGAAACATTTAAACACCATATTGCATTTAATAAGCACTTAATAACTGGACTTCCTTGGTAGCTTAGCAGTAAAAGAATTTGCCTATAATGTAGGAGCTGCAGGACACACAGGTTCGATCCCTGGGTGGGGAAGATCCCCTGGAGGAGGGCATAGCAAACCACTCCAGTATGCTTGCCTGGAGAATCGCATGGACAGAGAAGCCTGGCAGGCTACAGTCTATAGGGTTGACAAGAGTTAGACACGACTGAAGCAACAAAGCATGCATGTACACGCGCATATTGGTTGAATTGAAGTGTTGCTAATTCTAGTTCTTGGTTTCTGTGGAACAATACTAAATTTAATTAGAGATAGCTTTTATTTTTAATGGAGAAGGAAATGTTAACTCACTCCAGTATCCTTGCCTGGAAAATCCCATGGACAGAGGAGCCTGGTGGGCTACAGTCCATGGGGTCACAAGGAATCGGATACAGATAAGCAACTTCACTTCCACTTTCGCTTCACTTTATTTTTAAAGTTATATGACACTATACTTCTCAATTAAGTATCAAGGAGTTCTACTAAATCTGTGTAAATAGTAAAATAACGTGAAATTATCTTGACAACGTCAGGGACAAGAGCCGTGATGTATTAATTCATTTAAGTGACACTTACTATCAGTTGTGTGCCAGACACTGTACTACAACCTGATAGAGCAATGGCATGGTCCTTGTCTTTAAGGAATATGTTGTTCACTGAATGATTTCCTGGAGAAACTTGAGGTTGTGACTCAAAGCAGCAATGTTATTTTTCTTTATCAATTATGAATATAGGAAAAAAAAGTTGGGACCATTCAGAATTTATTTACCTATTTATGTGTTCAGTGATTGTTTACTGAGTACCTACTGTGTGTCAGACACAGTTCTAGGTGCTGTAAATATAGCAATGGAATAAGCAGACTAGCTTCCTTGTCTCAGCAAACATGCATTCTAGGGGAAGGAGAAAGTCAAAAACTTAGATGAGAAGTCAGATTGTGGTAAATACTGTTAAGAAAATAAAGCAATGTGATGTGATAGAAGAAGCCTGGGAAACTTGTAGATGGAAACAGAGAAAGGTGCCTCTTAAATGAGAGGTAATATTTAAGCTGATATCTGAGGGAAAGGAAAGAACCAGGTATGAGTGATCTCCAGGAAGAATATTCTAGGTGGAGGAAACAGCAAAGGCCCTCACTTGGGAAGCTCAAGGGGTAGAAAGAACTGTGTGGCTGAAGTGAGATGGGTATGGAGAGAGTAAGAGTCCATGAATTGAGGTAGAGACAGTGTTGGGGGCCAGATTGTGTGAGGCCCTGCGGATGAGTTTTGATACTATTTTAAGAAAACATTGGAAGATTTGAAGCAAGAGGGGTGACATTATTGGATTTATGTCTTTAAAAGATTCTTCTCGAAGCTGTGTGAGGACTGGGTTGCAGAAGGGCCAGAGTGGGAGTAGGGAGACCAAGTAGAAGGTATTGAAGCTGTCCTGATGGGGAATGATGACAGCTGAGGTTGGCGTGGAGAATTGAATATATTCACACAGACTGTTTTGAAGATAGACTTTACAAGACCTGTGATTTCTCTAATCCTTGTCCTGTGACCCCGACAGGAAATAAGGTCCCATCTTCCTCTCTGGACCTCTAGTAAGGAAATGGCTATCTGTCCACAAATGACTTTCCATCTAGTTCCTTAAGGTGGAAGTGACTACTCCGAGCTAGTAATGGGCAGATTTAGAATTAAGTTCTATCTAATGGGGGCTATTTTTTTGTTCTGAGATGCAAATTGGAATAGTCAGAGAGAAAGGGAAATAAGCAAAGTTTGCTTGTGAAATAGGATGTTCTAAGACTCATCATCCCTGAAGAAGATCCAGACCAAGCTAAAGCAAGCTAGTTTAAGGGGAAAAAAGGGAAGAGGGAGGTGGATTTCTTGGTTCATATAAATTGCTGGTGGTGCCAAGAGTGGAGGTGACCCTGTGGAAGACGAAGCCAGGACTCTCTGTATCTTTCACTTTGACTTCTTGCCTGTGTCCGAATCTCCAATTCAGGCTCTGTTTCTAAGGAATTAACCTTGGATGTACTCTTGCAGCTTACTGGCCAGGTTCCATGTATTTTTCCCCATAGCTTTTGGTTAATAGGTATATATTTACAGTCTGCATGAAGGGGTTTAATTTTGCTATTTAAGATAATTTTTAGATTAACTTTATTTCTGGTTGTCCTGGGTCTCTGTTGTTGCACAGGCTTTTCTCTAGTTTGGCGAGCAGGGACTACTCTCTAGTTGCAGTGCACAGGCTTCTCATTGTGATGGCTTCTCCTGTTGCAGAACCCAGGCTCTAGGGCACATGGGCTCAGAAGTTGCAGCTCCCGGGCTCTAAAGCTCAGAGTTAATAGTTGTGGCACACAGGCTTAGCCACTCCACGTCATGTGGGACCTTCTCTTCCCTGATCAGGCCTTGAACCCATGTCTCCCACACTGGCAGGTTGTTTCTCCACCACTGAACCACAAGGGAAGCCTTAATTTGGCTTTTATAGCAATACAGTATTTCAGTGACTATGAAGCACTGTTTCAACAATGTTTTTCCTCCCTCCCTCCTTTTTCTTTGCTATTTATTTATTTATTTAGCAAATACAAGAAACAGTTACATAAAGTTTCAGGACCCCACTTCATCTTCAAAGACATTGTGAGTTTTGTTAAATTACAACTAAGGATTTAGACTTAGAGAATTGTCCAGAAGTGAGTTGGGTATAGCTTGAGGTTTCCAGTGGGACAGAGGTAGGTATGTAAGTTTCTGAAAGCTCACAAATACTCCATCAACACCGCAGAGAGGCAACAAGAAAAGGAAAAAAGAAATTTTTTTCTTGATTTTTCCATAAAGGATGAAATGCAGTCTGGGTTTGATGCTAATCTGGCAACTTTCTGTATAAACCATTGGATGTACTAATGACCAACGTTCTGGGTGGCATCTTTTTGAATTCATTTAATGGTAATAATTTCCTCAAGTATAGATTAAGGATTTGCCTGGATCCACAAAGTAAATTTCTTAACTTCTTCAATTTTGTTCTATAAAAAAATATTAGGGGATGTCTTGATTTTTTTTTCCTCTTACATCTATTTCTTATTAAATCGTGCTGTAGGTCAATTTCAGGTAGCATGAGAATACCCTCTGACTTCAGAGCTCTAGTCTTCTCCCTCAACTTGATATTTGGTCACAAACAATAGAGTCTAACACTAAAACAAAGGGCATGTGGGGAAAAGGATATTGGGGGCTCGCAGTGTCCATAGGTAGCTGGCAGGTTTGGAAGGTTGGCAGGACACAGGCTGTTCTAGATGCTGAGCGTCAGGCCAAGATCCTACTGCAAAACAGTTTCTGTTGCTCTTTCTGTCCTGGGAGCAAACCTGACTGCTTTAGCTTGGTTTTTTTTGCCTCCTGGCCAAATAAAGAGGTTACTAGAAGGATCAGGCAACTGCAGCAACTTGAAGTAGGACCTGATAGTGAGAAGCACGTGCTAGGATTTCTCTCCCACCTGGAACACATAGAAACAGTTTTTCAAGATTGGGGTATTAATAACAAAAGATGGGGGTTCATTGTTAACATCTAAATCATCCTAGGAAACATTATGACAGTAAAGCTGTATCTTTTAAGTCCTGTGTGTGTGTGTTCATGTCACTTATTGGGAGTTGGAATCGCAATCAGACTAATGGAGAGGAAGCTGAAAAGATCTACAAAACCAAAGGACATACTTATTGAATGCCTACTACATGCAAGTACTTGCTGCTGCTGCTGCTGCTAGGTCTCTTCAGTCGTGTCCGACTCTGTGCGACCCTATTAGATGGTAGCCCACCAGGCTCCCCCGTCCCAGGGATTCCCCAGGCAAGAACACTGGAGTAGGTTGCCATTTTCCTCTCCAATGCATGAAAGTGAAAAGTGAAAGTGAAGTCGTGTCCGACTCCTAGCGACCCTGTGGACTACAGCAGCCCACCAGGCTCCTCCATCCATGGGATTCTCCAGGCAAGAGTACTGGAGTGGGGTGTCACTGCCTTCTCCTGCAAGCACTTGAGAATTACTTTATTATCTAATTTAATTGGCACAAGTTTATCAGTTTGGTATTTTTTTATCCCCATCTTTCAGTTGTACAAACTGTACTTTAAACAATTAGAAAACTTTCCCCAGTCCTACCCCTAGAAATCAGTAGAAGTTAGATTTTTTATGCTGTAATAATCTCTTTCACATTCATTGTCTCTTATTAGCCTACTGGTGGCTCAGATGGTAAAGAATCTGCCTGCAATGGAGACCTGTATTCAGTCCCCGGGTCAGAAAGACCTCCTGGAGAAAGAAATGGCTACCCAGGCCAGTAGTCTTGCCTGGAAAATTCCATGGACAGAGGAGCCTGTCAGGCTACAGTCCATGGGACCTCAAAGAGTCGGATATGACACGACTGAACAACTAACACACAAAATATTTTCAGGTTACTTCACTGAAAATGTCACACACAAAAAGAATAGATTGCTTGAGAATGGTCAATGATCATGTAAATTGTCTGGGTCACATAATTATAGTGATTAAAGGTTTCCTGCAATATCTTTGTTGATTCATCAATTGATTGCCCTTCTTAAGAGCTTGGGTTTCTAGAGAACATACTGTGAAAATCCCTGTAGAAGTGACAAGAATTTTGATTGTTCTATAGCAAACTGTTAAAGGATTCCATTCAACACAGTTCCTACAATTTAGGAGGCTTTTTCTGTAAAGGGGCAGCATCAATTTCATTCGGTTCCTTCTGTCTCTTCAGGTTTAGAAAACTCACATACATTGGTAAAGTTTTACTAGGCAAACATTTTTCAGCTAGTACAATTCACAAATATTATTCTTTTTACTAAACTATTTATAAAACAAATAAAACTGTTTATTGAGTTCTCTTTGCTTAGCGGGAAAGTGTTTGACTACAGTCAAAATTAGAAAATTTGTTTTGACAGTTTTAAAACTTCTAGCATAATACAATGGAATTGGGATTCTTGCAAACCTGCTTTTATCTGTTTCCCCCACCCCCACCCTTACAATTATAGAAAAGAAAAAGAGCCCTACTGAATCTCAGTGTGTTCACAGTAATCCTATAATATGGGCATTTTTCCATCTAGCACTCTCTCACCCAGATTAAAAGGCTTCAGATTCCTTAGTTTAATCCTAAAAATCTTGGACTTGGCCATGTTTACCACTCATTTTCCACTCCTCCCCCAGCATCCCTACCTTTAGTTGTAGAAATCAATCTGTAGTTCCTAGAATAACTCGCAGAATTACACACTTAGAAGTATGACCTCCATATTGCAAACCTCTCCAGAAACTTCTATGATTTTAGGGGAAAGTGAAAGTGAAAGTCACTCAGTTGAGTCCGATTCTTTGTGACCCCATGGACTATATACAGTCCATGGAATTCTCCAGGCCAGAATACTGGAGTGGGTAGCCTTTCCCTTCTCCAGGAGATCTTCGCAACCCAGGTCTCCCTCACTGGAGGGGAATTCTTTACCAGCTGAGGTGTAAAGGAAGCCCCTATTTAGAGGAGGTGTTGTGTTAAGTCGCTTCAGTCACGTCAGACTCTTTCTGACCCCCATGGTCTGTAGCCTGCAAGGCTCCTCTGTCCATGGGATTCTCCAGGCAAGAATACTGAAGTGGGTTGCCATGCCCTTCTCCAGGGCATCTTCCCAACCTAGAGATGGAACCCTTGTCTCATGTCTCCTGCACTGACAGGTGGTTTTTGTTTTTGTTTTTCCATCATGTCCTAGATTTATTACTACTGGCGTGCAGGCAAGAGGAGAGAACTATTACATCGACACTTCAATTCTATGAATACATCTTAATAGAGGGAGAATTCAACCAAGAATACAGGATTAACTATTCCCAAGCTCCAGGAAGCAGTCATGTGACTGAGCTGCATTTTTTACAGACAAATATGCGTCTGTGGTACAGGAGAGAAATAATCAGAGCTCACAATGTAGTTTTTACGCTATTGTCACAGTGTATGAACACTGTACACCCTTTTGTTTTCATAAAGATACATTGTAATAAACTTCTTGCCCTTGAGTTTATAGTTTGTAATAATCTATGATTAATACACTAAAATTGCCTTTTTTATGTGGTCCTCCACATGAGAGAATGGTCAGATCAGCTCCTGGACAGTCAGCACTGTGTTCCTCTCCATCTTCATATGGCAAAGTGACCTCACGAGGAGCCAGACAGAAGGGTGACTGTGGACATCCGGAGCCCTCCTGCGTCCCCAGGAGCCGTGGGGTCCTGGGTGAGTGGGGGTGGGAGAGCGATAGCTCAGCGTGGTCGGGGGCAGGCGCTGCGGGGCTTCCCCTCCAAGGCTGGGAAGTCTGGGGTTTTGGTACCAGCTGGGAGAAAACAGGAAGATCAGGCGAGTGGACCAACGCAAGAAACCACTGGTGAATTCTGAAACTGACAGGATATAACTGTAAACAGCACCATTCTCCCTTAACAGTGTCTGTGACGGTCACCTGGGAGGAGACACAGCGTCGCGGCATCCGGCATCCGCTGAGTCTCAGACCTCAGCTGCTTTGTGGTCGGGTGGGCATGAGCCGCTCACAGCGCTGCTGGACACACTTGACCGTCACACCGTTGCTGGACTCCAGGGTGGCCGGTGGGAGACCATGGAGACCAGGCTCGCGGGGAAGGGAGGAAGAATACTAAAGTGGGTTGCCATGCCCTTCTCCAGGCAATCCTCCCGACCTAGGGATCGAAACCTTGGCTCAGGTCTCCTGCACTGACAGGCGGGTTTATTTTTTACCACTGTGCCACCTGGGAAGCCCATTTTAGAAGACAGAGCTTTTGTAATCCTGGAGACTGATTTAATTGCCCTGCTGTGTACTCCATAGGCATGCACATACCCTTTTCATTTAATTCTGTACAGTTATATTTACAGTTGTCATAATATTTATTATGACAATAAGGATGATTACCCACAGTAGACAAATGCTTACTTCACAGTAGGCACTGAGCTAAGCATTTTGTAGACATAATCTCATTTTCTTCAGTCAACAACTCTACAAGGGGATAGTGTTATCTCTCTTTTCAGATGAGAAAATTGGTTTTGCGATGTTAAATAACTTTACCAGGGTCACAAAGTTAATGAAAAGTGGAGCTGACCCTCAAATCCAGATTTGTCTAGCTTTATAGCCTATGTAATGAACTGCTAAATTAAATGGCCTCCCTCTTGTTAATATCCACTTATTTGTCTGATTCACTGTAAACTGCTAAAGAGCAGAGACCTTACCATATTTGTCTATAAATCTTCCTTGCCCATAGCAGCCACTCAGTGAATGATTGTGGAATGAGTGAATGAAGAAACGAAGTTGTAGTTAACTGAAGGGGACATGAGATTTAGAATCAGAAAATCACAACTTTAGCCCTAAGTTTTACATATATTACATGGTTTATAATCTTCACATGAACTTTCCAAGGCAGGAGACATTTATCTTTTTATTTTTTTTCTTTGCTGGGTAAGCAACTTGCTTTAAGACCCACAGTTGCTAAATGGTATTGAGCAAATCAAGCCCAAATGTTTTTTATTACAAAACCACCAAGGAGCTTTGGAATGCAGCTTGAGTCTAATGAATGATGGTACTAATTTAAACAGTAAAACTGTGAGCATTATAAAAAAAAAAATTACGCCTTTCCCTTTATTTGTTAGTTTTTATTGTTTCTACATTGTTGTTAGTAGTAAAAATTCTTATAAAGACTGAAAACTGTAAGAATGGGAGACAGAGCATTGTTTTTGTAAACAAGAGAGAAATTAATTAGAAACAGTGGGTAGAAGCAGTGGCAAACAGCTGCTCTAATGCCTAGTATCCAAAGAAGAGAAAAACAAAAAGGATATTTCAGAAGGTGCCCTGAGGATAACAATTAAATAGTGAGGAATTTTAGCAACAATAGGGAAACAGTAAAACTAACAAAGGCAGGGAAAAACAATGCTTCAAGAGATGCCCAAAAGTTTCAGTATATCAGTGTTGCCCTCAGTTGTTATTAGAGATGGTATAACTTGGTATTATTAGAGATGATATAATATTCTTCAGATTATGTCTATTCTTCAGAATAAAGAATATAATTACAAATCTAGATTTGGGACAGCCTTCAGAGTTGATTAATCTGGAAGCTCAGCACTGTAATCAAGAAAGCTTGCCCCTTCTTACACAGTCCATGGTTTTGGCCTCATCCTGTCTATGGCTTGTTCCCCTCGGGTAGTAGGCTGGTTGCTAGTACATGCTTCTTTGTTCATCTCTTGCAGGACAAAGAAGCTTTGTTTTTCTATGGCTCTCTCCTAAAAATGAAGAAACTTTTCCGGGGATGTCCCTGGGGAGCTTCCTCTTAGAACTTATTGCCTAGTGTGGGGTCATATCATCGTTCTTGATCCAGACATTTCCAGCAGCTAGGGATGGGTCAGCCTTGAAGCACTTAGGCTCCAATGAAAATAGGTGTTCTGGTGAGAAGGGGAGATGGGAGAATGGAGAAAGGAAAAAATGGACACTGTGGTGATGATATTTCTGCCATTTAATTGAGAGAATACAGGTGGAAGCCCATCAAAATATATAAGGCACTGGGACCTGCACTGTCCAATATGGTAGCACTAGCCACTTGGTTATTAGACACTTGAAATGTGATCACTCCAAATTCAGATACAATGAAAATGGAGAGCAGAATCTTTTCATTAGAATATTTTGAAAAATAAAACATCATTTACAATATAAACATCGCATGATACTTGATGCTGTTCATCTGCCATCTGTACAGTGCCTGAAAGAAAAGAGTGATTGTTAAGATGTATTTCAAAGCTGCTACATAAACATTAATGGATTATGGGGTTAAAAAGGGACTTGTGCCTCTCTCTACTGGGTATGGCAAGTTACCATTCTATTGTGTGTTATAGCCACATTCTTCCACACTGGAATTTATGTACTAGTTAGAAAGTGACAGTGAAGGGCTCTTTTATGCTTCATTGTATTGTTCTTAACATCAAAATAAGAGTAATACCCCAAACAATAATAACAATACTTACATAGTACTTATTTTAAGCCAGATTACAATACTGTCTATTTCTATGTCTGTTAACTCAATGACCTGGAAAGTGAGTGGGTTGCAGAAATCAATGTCTTCAGTTCTGCTACTTTGAAACCCAAAAGGACAGTCAGTCACCAGAAATAGTTGGTTGCCAATTTTTCCCTTCACAAAAGCCAAGCAGTAAAAGTGTAAGTTAAATCCAGTTAACAGACTTCTCTTTTAAAAGGTTGAGGCATTGGCAGCTAAACTTCTTGTCATAATGAGGAGTCATAGAAAGTTCTCCTTAGTATCAAGGAAAAAATGATCCTGCTATATGATACTTTACTCCCCTCATGTTGTGGATCTGGCATTGCACTATTGTTTAGCTCCTATTTATAGTCAACAGAACAAGAGTTAACTGTAAACAAAGCTGGCAGATTTTCAGAGGGAGTGTTTTGTGTTGGGGAAAAGAAAATAATATAGTGTCAGGAAAGTCCTATGCTAACATAACTAGAAACCTAACATTGGCAGGAAATTTTGCAAATAAATTATAAACTGTTATTGATGCATTATCTGTTAGACTCTGAGGGGCATTTTACATATTTATTATAATATAGGCATAAGATATGGCTTCGCAGGTGGCACTAGTGGTAAAAAACCTGCCTGCCAATGTAGGAGAAGTGTGAGACGCGGGTTCAATCCCTGGGTTGGGAAGATCCCCTGGAGGAGAGTATGGCAACCCACCCCAGTATTCTTGCCTGGAGAATCCCACGGACAGAGGAGCCTGGAGCTACAGTCCATGGGGTTGTAAAGAGTCTGACACAACTGAAGTGACTTGGCATGCATGTATATTCTTTTGTGTATGTATACATATACCATATTTTCTTTATCTATTCATCTGTTGATGGACATTTAGGTTGCTTTTATGTCTTGGCTATTAAAAATAGTGCTGCAGTGAATAGGGGCATGCATGTATCTTTTTGAATTGTTTTCTCCAGATAAATGCTCAGGAGTACACTGCAGAATCATATGATAACTCTATTTTTGATTTGTCTAAGAAAACTCTATACTGCTCTCCATAGTGGCTGTACCAATTTACATTCCCACCAGCAGTGTAGGAGGGGTCCTTTTTATCCACCACCTGTCTAGCATTTATTATTTGTAGGTTCAAAAAAAATTATTTTCTTATTGAAATATAGTTGACATACAATATTATGTTCAATATTATGTTAGTTTTAGGTGTACTAACAAATGATTCAACATTTGCATACCTCAGTACCACCTGTCCCACACAAAGTGATTACAGTATTATTGACCATATTCCTTGTGTTGTATTTTACGTCTGCTTTACTATTTATTATATAAGTGGAGGTTTGTAACTCTTAATCTCTTTGAAGTATTTTGTGCTCCCACCTCCCTCTCTTCTGGCAACTAACTGTTCTCTGTATCTCTGAATCTGTTTTCTATTGTTTTTTAGTCTCTATTTCATTTATCTCTGCTCTAAGCTTTATTATTTCTTCCCTTCTAGTAACTTTGGGTTTTGTTTGTTCGTGGCTCAGACGGTAAAGTGCCTGTCTACAATGCAGGAGACCCAGGTTCGATCCCTGGGTTGGGAAGATCCCCTGGAGAAGGAAATGGCAGTCCCCTCCAGGACTATTGCCTGGAAAATCCCATGGACAGAGGAGCCTGGTAGGCTACAGTCCATGGGGTCGGGAAGAGTCGGACACGACTGAGCGACTTCACTTCTTTTTTAGTACCTTTAGGTGTAAGGTTAGATTGTTTATTTTAGATCTTTTGTTTGTTTGCTTCCAAAGATAGATTTACATCACTATAAACCTCCTTCCTAGAATTATTGTATCCCACAGCTTTTAGATTATGTTTCCATTTTCATTTGTCTCCAGGTATTTAATTTCCTGTTTTATGCTTCAGTCATTCATTGGCTCTTTAGTAGCATTGTTTAGCCTCCATATGTTTGTGGTTTTTTTGCAGCTTTTTCCTATTAGTTGATTTCTTGTCTCATTCTGTGGTCAGCAAAGGTGCTTGATATGATTTCAGTTTTCCTAAATTTATTGAGACTTGTTTTTTGGCCAGCATGGATTCTATCCTAGAAAATTTTCTGTATGCACTTGAAAAAAAAATGTATATTTTGCTACTTTTCTCTTGTTACTTTTAAGTTTTCTCCTTATCTTTATTTTATTTTATTTTATTTTACCATTTAATTATAATGTTGCTTGATGTGGACCTCTTTGGATTCATCTTGGTTGGGATTGTCTGTGCATCTTGGACCTGAATATCTGTTTCTTTACCCAATTTAGAAATGCTTTCAGCTATTATTTCTTTAAATAAGTTCTCTTTCTTTTTCTCTCTCACATCCTTTTTGGACCTTTATAATGTGAGCACTCCTCTGTCCATGGAATTCTCCAGGCAAGAATACCGGGGTGAGTTGCCATTCCCTTCTCCAGGGGATCGTCCCAACCCAGGCATAGAACCCAGATCTCCTGCACTGCAGGCAGATTCTTTACCATCTGAGCCACCAGGGAAGTCCAGTGTGAACAGTCAGAGGCTTTAGTTGTCCCATAGACCTCTTTAATTATTCTCATTTTTAAAATTCTTTTTCATGTTCAGCTTGAGTCATTTCCACTGCTCTGCCTTCCAGTCCACTGATCTGTTCTTCTGTATCATCTAATCTGCTACTGATGCCTTCTAGTGTATTTCTTTTTTATTTCAGTCATTATATTCTTTAGCTCTGTTTGATTTTTCTCTGTATTTTCTAACTCTTTGTTAAAATTCTCACTGTGTTTATCCATTCTTCTCCTGAGTTTTGTTGAATATCTTTATGATCATTACCTCAAACTCTTTCTTTGTTGGGTAGCTTGCTTATCTTTACTTCATTCTTTTGTTTTTTTTCCCCGAGGTTTTGTCTTGTTCCTTTATTTGAAATATATTCTCCCATCTCCTCATTTGGATAATTCTCTGGGTTTACTTGTAAATATTAAGTAGGTCAGTTACATTCCCTGATCTTGGAGAAGTGGCCTTATGTAGGAGGTGTCTTATAGCATCCAGCAGCACACACCCCTCTGCTCACCAGAGTCACATGCTCTAGGGGCACCCTCCTGTGGGCTATGTAGGCTCTTCTGTTATAGCAGGGTCCACTGCCATGGGTGCACTGGCAAGCAGGGCTAGCCCTGACCCAGGTGGCTACTAGTTTGCTAGTGGCAGGACCAGGTCCTGGGCAACTGGGTGCAGGGGTCTGAGGTTTGTGGGGGAGGGGGTCAGTCAGAGCTAGTGCCAACCCACTGGTGGGGGCAGGTAAGCCCCTGGATTCCAAAATGGGAGTTTCAATACCTGTTTCCTTGAGGTAGAATGAACTCCTCAGAATGACGGTCACCAGAATCTGTCCCCCCAAAAGGTGTCCCAGTTGACTATTCCCTTCTCCAGGAAGCTCTCCAAGATCAGCAAGTGGGCCTGACCCAGGCTTCTTTCAAATTCCTGCCTCTGAGCTGGGTCTTGGGGAGTATGAGATTTTGCTTGCAGTCTTTAAGAGTAGAGTCTCTGTTTCCTATGGCCCCATGGTTCTCTCATATGCAAGCCCTGCTGGCCTTCAAAGCCAAACATCTGGATGCTCATCTTCCCAGTGCAGGGCCACTGGGCTGAAGTGCCCTTTGTGGAGCTTGGACCCCTGCATTTTTGGGGAGAACATCTACCATTATAATCCTTCTGTTTATGGATCTCCTGCTTAGGGATATGGATCCTGACTATCCTGCATCTCCATCCCTCTAACTCGTCTTGTTGTGGTTCCTTCTTTATATCTTCAGTTGTGAAAAATCTTTTCTGCTAGTCTTCAGATAGTTCTCATAGCCAGTGTCTCTGCAAAAAGCTGTAATTTTGGTGTGGCTATTGGAGGATTTAAGCTCAGAATCTTTCTACTCCACCATCATGGTCACACCTCTGTTTTATTGTAAATATTTGCTTCTCCTGTTGATTTTATAGCCCAGATTTCTAGCCTTATCCACAGTATTGCTGTAACTATGAATATTCTACTTACAATCATGAATGATAAGATGTTCTTGTGAAGTGAAAGTCACCCAGTCATGTCCAACTCTTTGCAACCCCATGGACTACACAGTCCATGCAATTCTCTAGGCCAGAATACTGGAGTGGGTAGCCTTTCCATTTTCCAGGGATCTTCCCAACCCAGGGATCAAACCTAGGCCTCCCTCATTGCAGGCAGATTCTTTACCATTTGAACCACAAGGGAAGATGTGCTTCAGTTCAGTTAAGTTCAGTTCAGTCGCTCAGTCAGGTCCGACTCTTTGCGACCCCATGAATCCCAGCACGCCAGGCCTCCCTGTCCATCACCCACTCCCTGAGTTCACTCAGACTCACGCCCATCGAGTCAGTGATGCCTTCCAGCCATCTCATCCTCTGTCGTCCCCTTCTCTTCCTGCCCCCAATCCCTCCCAGCATCAGAGTCTTTTCCAGTGAGTCAACTCTTCTCACGAGGTGGCCAAAGTACTGGAGTTTCAGCTTCAGCATCATTCCCTCCAAAGAAATCCCATGGCTGATTTCCTTCAGAATGTACTGGTTGGATCTCCCTGCAGCCCAAGGGACTCTCAAGAGTCTTCTCCAACACCACAGTTCAAAAGCATCAATTCTTCGGCACTCAGCTTTCTTCACAGTCCAACTCTCACATCTATACATGACTACTGGAAAAACCATAGCCTTGACTAGACGGACCTTTGTTGGCAAAATAATGTTTCTACTTTTGAATATGCTATCTAGGTTGGTCATAACTTTTCTTCCAAGGAGTAAGCGTCTTTTAATTTCATGGCTGCAGTCACCATCTGCAGTGATTTTGGAGCCCAGAAAAATAAAGTCTGACACTGTTTCCACTTTTTCTGCATCTATTTCCCATGAAGTGATGGGACCAGATGCTGGGATCTTTGTTTTCTGAATGTTGAGCTTTANTATGCTATCTAGGTTGGTCATAACTTTTCTTCCAAGGAGTAAGCGTCTTTTAATTTCATGGCTGCAGTCACCATCTGCAGTGATTTTGGAGCCCAGAAAAATAAAGTCTGACACTGTTTCCACTTTTTCTGCATCTATTTCCCATGAAGTGATGGGACCAGATGCTGGGATCTTTGTTTTCTGAATGTTGAGCTTTAAGCCAACTTTGTCACTCTCCACTTTCACTTTTATCAAGAGGCTTTTTAGTTCCTCTTCACTTTCTGCCATAAGGGTGGTGTCATCTGCATATTTGAGGTGATTGATATTTCTCCCAGCAAACTTGATTCCAGCTTGTGCTTCTTCCAGCCCAGCGTTTCTCATGATGTACTCTGCATATAAGTTAAATAAGCAGGATGACAATATACAGCCTTGACGTACTCCTTTTCCTATTAATAGCTAAATTGAAGCTGTCATCTTGGTTAAGCATAATAACAGAAAGAAAAAAAGACCAGAATCTTGAATAAAGAATAAATATTAATAAATTTGGGCCTTAGGTGAAAACTCTAGAATCTCTTACCCACAGATGGGTAGGATGAACTTTACTATTATTATTTATTCATTTGGTAATTCAAAACTATTTATAAATCTACAGTGTAACATATTCTGGTCTAGGCCTGTCCTGAGATATACCTAAAAATATAGGAATAAGTCCTACTCTTGTAATAATTTTCATCTACTAGGAAAGGCTAACAGTTAAGAAATAATGTAAAATGTGCAGGAGAGATAAAGGTAGTCAAGAATTTGGGGGGGTCCATATTAGGAATTATCTATCAGGCTTTTCAACAGTACATGAACTGTGAACTTCCAGATGTTCAAGCTGGATTAGAAAAGGCAGAGGAACTAGAGATCAAATTGCCAACATCTACTGGATCATCAAAAAAGCAAGAGAATTCCAGAAAAACATCTACTTGTGCTTTATTGGCTATGCCAAAGCATTTGACTATGTGTATCACAACAAACTGTGGAAAATTTTGAGAGATGGGAATATCAGACCACCTGACCATGCAGGTCGAGAAGCAATAGTTAGAACTGGACTTGGAATAGATTAGTTCGAAATAGGGAAAGGAGTATGTCAAGGCTGCATATTGTCACCCTGCTTATTTAACTTACATGTAGAGTACATCATGTAAAATGCTGGGCTGAATAAAGCACAAGCTGGAATCAAGATTGCTGGGAGAAATATCAATAACCTCTGATATGCAGATGACACCACCCTTATGGCAGAAAGTGAAGAGGAACTAAAAAGCCTCTTGATGAAAGTGAAAGAGGAGAGTGACAAAGTTGGCTTAAAGCTCAACATTCAGAAAACGAAGATCATGGCATCTGGTCCCTTCATTTCATGGCAAATAGATTGGGAAATAATGGAAACTGTGAGAGACTTTATTTTGGGGGGGTCCAAAATCACTGCAGATGGTGACTGCAGCCATGAAATTAAAAGATGCTGACTCATTTGAAAAGACCCTGATGCTGGGAAAGATTGAAGACAGGAGGAGAAGGGAACAACAGAGGATGAGATGGTTGGATGCCATCACCAACTCAAAGGACATGAGTTTGAGTAAGCACCAAGAGTTGGTGATGGACAGAGAAGCCTGGCGTGTTGTAGCCTATGGGGTTGCAAAGAGTCAGACACAACTGAGTGACTGAATTGAACTGACCAGCCTTTGGGCAGAGGAAATAACAGATAAACTGACATTTCAAATATACACAAAAAATAAGTTGAAATTAGTTAAGAGAGGGGAGTTAGAGTTATAAGACCTAGGATCTACAGTTATAAAAGTTTAGAAGAAAGAAAACTGGCACTTTTGAAGAACTCAAAGAAGTTCAAAGTAATTAAAATGTGGATGTGGGAATAAAAATGGTGAGCATTTAGTCTACAGGGTCCAAGTGATGATGAGCCTTCAATGTCCACCTTAAAAGGTTTAGGCTTTATACTCAGGGTGATGAAAAGCCATTGAAAAGCTTTTTAAAGTGGAATAACAGTCAAGTTTTTATTTCAGGAGCATCCTTGTAAATAGCACAAAGGGGCCCAGAATGGAGTCTAACAAATCATATAATAGACAATTGTAGTAGGTTAGACAGAGATGATGGTTGTCTGACTTTAGGGTCAGTGGGAATGAAAATGAAATAAGTGATAGATTAAAAAATATTAAGAACTTATTGGACAATTTGTGATTGAGTGTGAATAATATTACTAATGAGGTGGAATAGGAGAGAAACAGCTAAAGATGAGAAACAGAAAGAGCAGTAAATCAAGATGAACAAGGAGTAATTCTTAAGTTTCTGTCTTAGGGAACTGGGTTTACTGAGACAGGGAAGATTGGTGGAGAAGCAGCTTTGAAGAAGATAATGATTTCAGTTTGAACTTGCTGAATTTAATATAAGACATCTAGGCAGAATTGTGCTTGAATCAATCAATCTGGAGATTAGAGAAGAGGTACAGCCTATAGTTCATAGATGGGTTTTGAAGTCTTTGGGGTAGAAGAGTTTGCTCAATGAGTTTGTACATAGAGGCTCCTTCCCATATATATGAGATAGAACTAAAAAAATGCTAACATTTTCAGGATGGATAGAGAAATAGGGGCCATAAAGGAGACTGCAAATGAGCACTCAGAGAGATACTGGGAAAATTAGGAAGAAAATCAGAACAAATGGCATTTGGAATGCTTGGAAAATAGAATCCTGAATGTTAGGCGACCTGAATTTTGGAGAAGAATGTTTGAAGAAAGGCTGGTGAGTGTCCAGGGCATTTCAAAACCTTGCTGGCTGGCTTGGAAACAGCCTTTCCTAAGGATTTATGGGCACTGAGGTGACGTTATAGCAGGTTTAGGAATAAATTTGAAGATAAAGAGGATAGACAACTTTTTGGAGAATTCAGCTGTAACTTCTGGAGCAGTATTTGTAAAGAGATGAGAATTTCACAGAAGATAAAATGATAATGGGGAAAAGCCAAAAGTTAAAGATAAAAGAGGAAGGAGGTAACTGAGAAAATAAGACCTGTGACATTCATGAAGGATGGGATCCAAGGCACAAATCGAGGGTTAGTCTTAGCTAAGAGATAGAGACTTTTCTGTTTGAGCAAGAGGAAAGGGGGAAAGGATAGCTGCTGATACTGATCTTGGTCCTAAGAAGGTGAAAGGCACCTAAAGGGGTTATTTTTTTCTGTGATGTGAATTAGGATAGAAGAAGATGTGTAAAATAGCCATTGTGGTGAATAAAAGTGAGAGACGAGAGAGGGAGAAAGAGAAAGAGAGAAAGAAATGAGTTAACTAGGGAATGAGATAAGGAGATTGAGGACCAAGAATTCAAAAGGAGAGCCCAATGTGCCCATATTACCCAGTGCCCATCCCAAGTACATGATTGTTTATTTGAATCCCTCTGTGAGGTAATGTTGTCTCACAGCATAGGTCTTAAAAAAGAGTGTCGTTATGACATGAAACAAAAGAAGAAGTTGTCAGGTTAGAATCTCAGTCATTAGTCTGTGTTGTATACTTAACTATGGCACAAGAAGGGACTCTTGTATGCTATGGCTATACTATCCATGAGTCACAGAGGCCAGTAAAGTATAGCCAGACATCATATTCTCTTTAACAAACCAAAATACGTTTGTCTATTAAATGTTTTGACCCATTATAGAGTCTCAGACTGTACCTCAGTCAGTCAGTTCAGTCGCTCAGTCGTGTCCGACTCTTTGCGACCCCATGAATCGCAGCACGCCAGGCCTCCTTGCCCATCGCCAATTCCTGGAGTTCTTTCAGACTCACGTCCATCGAGTCAGTGATGCCATCCAGCCATCTCATCCTCAGTCGTCCCTTCTCTCCTGCCCCCAATCCCTCCCAGCATCAGAGTCTTTTCCAATGAGTCAACTCTTTGCATGAGGTGGCCAAAGTACCGGAGTTTCAGCTTCAGCATCATTCCTTCCAAAGAAATCCCAGGGCAGATCTCCTTCAGAATGGACTGGTTGGATCTTCTTGTAGTCCTATTAGTTATTAAATTATTCTCACATCAACTACCTAAGAATTCAAGCTAAAATGACCACATGATGATTCTAGGTTCTAAAATTTTGCCAGTAAATTATATAATAGGCCCTTGTTTATACCTAAGCTTTCAAGTTTTTGAATATGAATGCTTATTTTCTGAGTATGAAAATAATACATATGTTGTGGAGAATCTGGAAAACAAAGAAAAATATAGAGAAGAAAATAGAAATGACCCTAATTTCCTACTCCAAGTTAACTATTTCTAATATTTTTCTATATATACACACAGAGTAGTTTATCCTTTTGGATTATGTTATATAATAAACATTTATTTTCACTTTTAAATCTTGAACATTTCTTTGTATTATTATTCTTCAAAAACATGATGTTAAATGTTAGCACTGAGATGTATACTGATATATATTATGCACACTGATAGATGTTCCATAATTTGAACAATATCCTTTTATTGGTCACTTGTTTTTAATTTTCTGTTATGTTTATATTGAGGAAAATATCCCTGCCCACAAAACCTAGCCCACACCTCTTATTCCTTCCTTAACCACTTAGCTGCTCTTGTCACTAATACTATGGTTTTCTGAGTGTTAGACAGAAGTAGGATAGAGTATTTGGGGTTAAAGGAAACTATACTTTGGCACACACAAAAAAAACCTTTCTTAACTCTAAATATTTTTAGATTAATGTTCCTTATACTTTGACAAAGACATATTGTCTAGACTTTCTCTTGACACCTGGGATACAAAAGTTTGAAATACAATAAAGTACCTCTTCTGGCATGTATTACAAAGCTAATCCATCATCTATAATCCAAGGAATGAATATTTTTATAGAGCAGATTTTTGCCTTCCTCTTTTCAGCCAGAGTTTGTATTCTTGTTACTGACATTTTTGGACTATTCTAATAGAAAGATTAACAATTTATCTAGACATAACACATGTACCCAGGTATACTGAGCCACACCGATTTTACAATTCATACTAGCTGAGAGGAGAGAGTAATTCCTTGATACCAAGTAACGTGGTGGCAGACTTCAAGCTTCTTTATAATTTTGAGGTCCCTCCTGTGTATTGATTGAATGGTAATTATGCATTTTCAAATATTTTTAAGGTGCAAATTTGGAAGTTTGGGGGTTTTTTTTGAAATGGGTCTATTAGGTAGAATTTTAAGGAAAGCAGTCTTCTAGATTATGCATTCATTTCCTTGCACTTTTCCCCATAGGCATTCCTGTTCTTTCTCTGAACATCAAAGCATTCTGTTTTGGAAGCGTATGCAATANGCCAGGCCTCCTTGCCCATCGCCAATTCCTGGAGTTCTTTCAGACTCACGTCCATCGAGTCAGTGATGCCATCCAGCCATCTCATCCTCAGTCGTCCCTTCTCTCCTGCCCCCAATCCCTCCCAGCATCAGAGTCTTTTCCAATGAGTCAACTCTTTGCATGAGGTGGCCAAAGTACCGGAGTTTCAGCTTCAGCATCATTCCTTCCAAAGAAATCCCAGGGCAGATCTCCTTCAGAATGGACTGGTTGGATCTTCTTGTAGTCCTATTAGTTATTAAATTATTCTCACATCAACTACCTAAGAATTCAAGCTAAAATGACCACATGATGATTCTAGGTTCTAAAATTTTGCCAGTAAATTATATAATAGGCCCTTGTTTATACCTAAGCTTTCAAGTTTTTGAATATGAATGCTTATTTTCTGAGTATGAAAATAATACATATGTTGTGGAGAATCTGGAAAACAAAGAAAAATATAGAGAAGAAAATAGAAATGACCCTAATTTCCTACTCCAAGTTAACTATTTCTAATATTTTTCTATATATACACACAGAGTAGTTTATCCTTTTGGATTATGTTATATAATAAACATTTATTTTCACTTTTAAATCTTGAACATTTCTTTGTATTATTATTCTTCAAAAACATGATGTTAAATGTTAGCACTGAGATGTATACTGATATATATTATGCACACTGATAGATGTTCCATAATTTGAACAATATCCTTTTATTGGTCACTTGTTTTTAATTTTCTGTTATGTTTATATTGAGGAAAATATCCCTGCCCACAAAACCTAGCCCACACCTCTTATTCCTTCCTTAACCACTTAGCTGCTCTTGTCACTAATACTATGGTTTTCTGAGTGTTAGACAGAAGTAGGATAGAGTATTTGGGGTTAAAGGAAACTATACTTTGGCACACACAAAAAAAACCTTTCTTAACTCTAAATATTTTTAGATTAATGTTCCTTATACTTTGACAAAGACATATTGTCTAGACTTTCTCTTGACACCTGGGATACAAAAGTTTGAAATACAATAAAGTACCTCTTCTGGCATGTATTACAAAGCTAATCCATCATCTATAATCCAAGGAATGAATATTTTTATAGAGCAGATTTTTGCCTTCCTCTTTTCAGCCAGAGTTTGTATTCTTGTTACTGACATTTTTGGACTATTCTAATAGAAAGATTAACAATTTATCTAGACATAACACATGTACCCAGGTATACTGAGCCACACCGATTTTACAATTCATACTAGCTGAGAGGAGAGAGTAATTCCTTGATACCAAGTAACGTGGTGGCAGACTTCAAGCTTCTTTATAATTTTGAGGTCCCTCCTGTGTATTGATTGAATGGTAATTATGCATTTTCAAATATTTTTAAGGTGCAAATTTGGAAGTTTGGGGGTTTTTTTTGAAATGGGTCTATTAGGTAGAATTTTAAGGAAAGCAGTCTTCTAGATTATGCATTCATTTCCTTGCACTTTTCCCCATAGGCATTCCTGTTCTTTCTCTGAACATCAAAGCATTCTGTTTTGGAAGCGTATGCAATAGTACAATAGCCTGGGGCTGGGGAGAGGTATGCTGTGTAGATTGAAGGTGTCAATTATCCTTATCTCATGTTAATTTTCACAACTGCACTACTAGGTGAGAAGATGCTCTGTAAGCGTGGGTGAATGATGTTTTAGAGAAGAGGAGAAATCAAGATCCGAAGTTAGATAACTGGACCCCAAACTAGAAACAAAGTTGAGTCAGGTTCATGGCAGGTCTTTAACTCTGATCTGTGTGTTTGCCTAAGTCTGAAACTTCTGTAATATCTCCCCTTAGAGCTTCATGAATCTTGTCCCTTGTCTTATACCGTCCACTTTCTAACTTTGTAGTTGTCCTCTCCTCCATTTCCCCAAAATCACATGTGAAATTTTCGTTTTCCTACAGAAAAGTTTTGTCTTTTGTTCTACACCTTTTACCTTTTGGTTTCTTTTTCTTTCTTTCTTTCCTTTTTTTTTTTTTTTTCCCAAATTAAACCCTTATCCATTTTCCGGCTTTGCCCCAGAATTCATCAGAAAGAATTTAGCCATAGAAAAGTATATGAGAGACCATCCAGTCCAGCCCCAGGGTTTAATATTAAATTTAATAAAGCACAGAGAGTAAGTGACTTGCCTAAAGTCATAAATACTGGCAGAGCCAGGGTAAGATTTGCTTTTTCTGATTCTTGGCCCGTTGTTGTTTTGAAACATTTAATAAAACTGCATAATAGTGAAGATGGAATAATGCCACTTCTAGTAACTTTTCTTAATGTGTGTGAACTGTTTATTTCCAAAGTTTTCAGATTAGATAAGGCTTCTGAAACAGAGTCTAGAATGCTGAGATGATTTGGCAACCTGAGAACAGAGTTATAATCAGACCAGAAAGACTACAGTTATTTCTTAAATCTACAGTGAAGCTTCCTCCCATGAAAGTCCTTCAAATTATGTAATTAAGTGGTTCAAAGGGCCCAGGCTGGTTTGAGTGTATATAACATAGCACATTTATTACACTGTACAGGGAGTTTCCAGTAAAGCAGGTTTATTCTCTTGTAGCCTGACAACAGAGAATTACAGAAAACAAAGAAGCATAGATAAAACTGGCTGTAAGGAAAGTTCTTTTATGCACTTATATTAGGAATAATCTGGAAATCATAAAAACCACATAGTAGAGCTTAAGGAAAAAATAAAAGTTTTATTCCCTTCCCAAGAGTTAATTTTTCTGTATTTTCTTATGTATCATCTTCAATAGATACATGTAGTCTATAACCCAAGGCGTTTTTGAACCAGGAAATAAAGTACTGAAGGTTTTTAAATGTGTGTTTAAAACATCCTACTGCAGTAAAATAAAATCCAAATGCAGAATATTAAAAACAGTCTTCCAAAGGACCCTCTGGAGGATCAGTGGTTAGGATTCTGTGCTTTCCCTGCTGGGGCTGGTTCAGTCTCTGGTGGGGAGCTAAGATACTGTAAGCCATACGATGTGATTTAAAAAAAAAAACAAAACCAAAAAACTCAAAGAACAGTTTTCCTTTTAGTGTTAGTGTTTTGTACATTTTAAAGATAATTCTTACTGGGGAAGGGACAGATCTTGTTTTTTTCTTTAGGATGAGATAAAGTAATTGCCTTTGACACTAAGCAGGGATGGAGAATTTAGGGGTTACTGATGTGGTTGTGTTCATTCTTATCCTGGTACAAAAAGAACTCTCTCTTCCTGCTGATAACCAGAGGAGAGGCAAGAGGCCTGCCTGGGAGAGTCACATGAAACCTGGGGAAGATTCAGGCAGAACAGTAACTGCTCCCTTCAACCAGAGGTGGTCTCACAGCTCTCTTGACTGGATTGTTATATGAGGCTGTTTTGAAGGTGCAGTTGTGCGATGTGTTTCTTAAAAAAACAGCTTCCGTAGTGGCCAAGCATCTTGTTTTTGGTTTATCCCTTGCCCCTGGTAGAATGAGACTAATAGGAATCATTAATCTACCATAAATCTACATATTGATATCAGAGTTTTTCTCCTGAAGTCTGATCATCTAAAAAATAGTTGCAAAAATTGTAATCTGTTTACCTCCCTAAATAGAAGGAAGTCTAATATAGGACACTTATAGGACACCAAGGTGTCGACAGGGCTGGATTCCCGGCTGGAAGCTCTGAAGGAGCATCGAAGACTCATTTCCTTGCTATTTTCATCGATGCTAACTTGCATTTGGGCTCCCCTAGTAGCTCAGTGGTAAAGAAGCCACCTGCCAGTGCAGGAGATGTGGGTTCAATCCCTGGGTTGGGAAGATCCCATGGAGAAGGAAATAGCGACCCACTCCAGTATTCTTGCCTGGGAAATCCAATGGACAGAGGAGCCTGGAGAGCTACAGTCCATGGGGTCACAAAGAATCAGACACAACTGAGCGACTAAATAACAACTTGCATTTATGTTCACAGTTAGACAAGAAATTAGGAGTTCTATTTTCCATCCCTGCTGCCATTTGGAAATGGTAATATCATACTCACTGCCTCTAATACCAATTATCTTTATACTGCACATGACATGAATTCTGGGAAAAGCTAGAGTGTCTCTCCCCATGTGCCAGCTATGCTTCCAGGGCTTGGTTTCATAATTTCATAATCGCTGCATTGTCAATAGGAAATTATGGGAAATTACAGTAGACCAACCAATGTTAGGCATATGAAACCTGTATTAGCCTAATGAAATAATTTTAAATTCTTAGCCTCATAAAAATTAATTTTAGAATAATCAAGGAGGACTATAAAATGACTGAAATTCCATCTTAATAAGTAATTTTGTGAATTTTCCTGATTATACAAAGTGGGAGAAATTCTATATTTTATTTTGTTAAAGAAAATGAAGATGTAACTTATGTGAGTTCTTAAATCATTTTAGATGAGGGTCAGAACACTTCCTGAAAAGTAGTAAGTGGCCCAGCATATTTAATTATTGGATCCATCTCCCTCTGACCACAGCTGGAAAGGTTCTCAGATTTTAAGGACCCATGTGGTTACATTGAACCTACCCAGATAATTCAGGATAATCTCCCCATCTTGAGGCCCTAAACATTAATCACATGTGGGAGGCAGTGTTCAGTTCACAGGGCTATGAGCCAGCATCAGAAGATACTAATTAGATTATTCATTTTAAATAAATTTGGTTATAATAATTCATATTTATTAATGAAGAGATAATTCATTTCCTTTAAACAAAAGACTTTCCTAAATTGTTTGAAATGTTTTTATGCACATAAAATTTTTAAAATAATTGAATAATTATTTAATAGTAATAATTCCATTGCCTTCCACAAATCAAAATACGTATTTTACATTTAATTGTAATAATATAACTTTATATACATGATACTATCTTACATTGTTTTTTTCACTTAATTCATATACATATATAATTATGCAGCCACCTGTATTTTATTAAGCTTTATTCCTGTTACTAGAGATTTATATGTTTGCAGTTTCTTACTGGATTATTCTTCATTGACCATTCACTTATTTGTCCAATTGATTTTTCCTTTTATTGAATAAATCCCTTGGGAAAAGTTTCTTTGAAAGAAATGACAGACTATATGTCTACACATTTTTCTCTTCTTTTTGTTTATAGAGCCATAATTTTGTTCATATGGTAGGTGTAAATTGGTCAAGGACTGAAGTAAACCACAGAGAATGGTTTTGTCTTATAAGCTAGTGGACCCCAGCCTTTTTGGCACCAGGGGCCAGTTTTGTGGAAGACAGTTTTTCTATAGCGGGGGGCGGGGGTAAGGGGC